>LPNX010432477.1:157110-245444 GCA_001517045.1 Pseudotsuga menziesii | reverse complement strand
TGAAATTCTATTGGTTCTTGAATTCCAACTCACAAAAACTTATTTTGGCACGTTTTCTTATAAGGCCCATTTTAGACCCCAAATTTCCTCTAATGCTACTGTTTGAGTAATAGCTAGCAGTTATTGGTTCATAGACAGTGACATCCTTGAACATTTTATGTTACATAAATTTTCTTAAATTTTTATGAATTTTTGGTTTATTACAGGATGTAGGCCAAGGTATGCAGGAATGTCAAGAGAGTTTTATCCAATCTTCTTAAGGATATTGTATGGACCATAACAAAAAGGTTTCAACTATTTGTGTAGACCAGTGAAGCACTTCTTCTTTAGATGTAACTAGACCTAATCCCCAATTTAGAATGAGTGAGGAATATGATGCTTGTCATGTTAGGGCTTAGCTTTTGCATTAGCTTGTTGCAACATTTCCTATGCTTGCTTATGGATGTTGTATATTTGATCTTTGAACTTCAATGCTTTCTCCACTTCTCATCCTTCTAAGGCGGTGTCATTCGACTGTGTCGAGGAATTGATTAATTCGATAGGTGCCGAGGGTTGAAATCCATAACAGATCTCAAATGGACTCTTTCCTGTAGAGTTGTTTTGAGCACATTTGTAGTTGTGTTGTATGTATGGAAGGTTGTCATCCCATGTTTGATGATTCTTATGGTTGTACATGTAGAGCAGTTGTACTACCAAGTGATTTATAACTTCTTCCTGACCGTCTGTCTGCAGATGGAAGGTTGTCGATAAAAATTGTCTTGTTTAGATTTGTTTCTAGAGATTTTTCCAAAACATGCTAACAAATATAGCATCTCTATCGGAGATAATGGTCGTTGGGAGGCCATAATGTTTCCACACATGTTCTAAGAAGAGATAAGTAGTCTGTTGTAGTGTCATAGTCTTCTTACATGGTATAAGCATAACCATATTGGAAAATATGTCGACTACAACTAAGATTGTGTCATGGCGATGTTTGGTAGTAGGATATCCCATCAAGTAGTCCATATAAATAGATTCCCATGGTCAACTCAGAACTAGAAGGGGTGTATACAATCCTTTTCGTTGATTTAGTGGTTTAGCAATGGCGGAAACCATGCATGATCAAATGTACTTGTTAACGTCATATTTAAGTGAAGACCAGTAAAAATACTTTTGGAGCATAAAACATGTTTTTGCGACTCCAACATGTCCTACAATATTGCTATAGTGCGCATCCCAAATGAACTTATGTCAGTGCTCACCAGTTAGTACACAGAGATGTCCAAGCTTGTATAGCAAAGTGTTCTTCAGGAATTAGTTGGTAGTAGACAACGTGTTAATCTCGAGATGTCTATAAATTGCAGAGAAATCACAATATATCGAATACTATTATTTCCAAGTAGTGGTGTCTTATAATAAAATATTGTAACTTCAAAGGATATTCTAAATGTATTTTACTGATCTAACCCAAGGGAGATGTTATTATTCCTCCAACGGGGTGTTACTAGTGTTATTGGTCATCATATAGTTATGAGGTTAAGCCTCCTCTTATGTTAGGTCTTTAGTACCCTAATAAATAATATAATATATTGTTTTTTAGTATTCCTAGGTGAAGTCGGCCCAAACAGTTTATTGGGGCCGACTCGTCTAGTGCAAAAAGTCAATTGAGAATTAGTATAAATATAAGAGCTGTGGTTCTTATTTGAACATACACTCACTCACTCTTGTGTAGCACATAGGGGGAGAGAGAGAGAGAGAGAGAGAGAGAGAGAGAGAGAGAGTAAACAGAAGGAAGAGAATACCTAGTTTTGGTTTTTCCTTTTATACATATTATACAAAGGATTTTTTTGCTGGGTTTTCTTCCCCTTGAGGGTTTCCTAGGATAAATCTTTGTGTTCTTTTGTGTGGTTGTTCTTGTCTAGATTTCAATGATCTTTTGGCTTATGGTTATGCTATTATAATGCTAAATGTTACAAGATCTAAGATACACATTAAAAACATAACATGTTATTAGAGCCACCATGAAAGAACTCATTGTGCAGCCGAAACAATGCCATAGGTACAACTATTGAAGACTAGGGTTTCATGCTTGAAAACCCTAAAATACTAAAACTAGTAGTTTTGGTAGATTCACCATATCTTGAGATTGTAGAAGGATAAGGAGCTTTCACTGTGTAAAATCTCCTAAAACTTTCACAAGCCGAAGAAAAATTCTTGATGTACACTATGTAAAAGTTTCAGCCTCATATTCGATATATTCTGGGAGATATGATTCCTCCAAGTTAGGGTTCCAACATCTCCCACGATTCAGCCTTAAACAGGTGACCTAGGGAGAATTGCTATATCTTGGGATCCGGAGGTCCAAATGAAATTTTGCAAGATGTTCAAGAAAGGGAACGAACTTTAATTTCTGTGATAAAAATTTCAGACCCTGAAGGTGAAATAGTGACATGTGGCAGTCTGTACAATTTATCTCTTCTGAACATTCCTGAAATAAGTCACCTTGGGAAAACGTTCATAAGTCCCAATTAGTGAAACCAATTCTTTTCTAACATGCGGTGTTGGAAAGAGGACAAAAAAGGATACCTCAGTGTTGAGTTTCAGACATAGAGGAGCAGTAGTTTTAGAGATATCATAGAAAGAATATCAGGATTTTCTGCGGAGGAAACTGAAGAAAACTAGGGCATCAGATATTTTGCAGTTCTGATCATAGTTTTGGGAAAATGAGTATACTACTCAGCTCACCTTGAGGAGGTGCATATTTATATCCAATAAAATATGAAAGATACCTTAATTGAACAATTAGGGTTTCTCTGTCAAACCCTAAGTCTACCAAAACAAACATTCTAGAAAAGCTTTCAAGCAAGCATGAGAATGAAGCAATCTCACTGGTCAAAGAAGAAGCTGCTGATCCAAAAGGAGATGACGACAAACGAACAATGATAAGTATTTGAATTTTCTTTCCTGTATATGTTGTGTATTATGCATGATAGAATGTTTGCATTAATGACAGTATACTACTAGTATGCATGTGATGGGTAAGTAGCCAATGGTGCTATATAACTCTCCATTGCTACTTGTCTAGAATGAAACCTCTTTGCTGACATATTGGATTAGTGCACAATATCAATGATGTCATGGTAGATATGGAAGCAATATAGAATGTTTTCATGAGATATAGATGAATTTTTTATTGGATAAATATTTGCATGATGCATAAGAATTTGTCGTTATGCATCACTTATGCATATTCTCTATGAAATGGTTCTAACTATGAAACTGGTGCATTTGACTTAGAGGAGAGGTCATGTACAACTACCTACAAGAAAAGGAAGATGAGACTTGTTCCGAAGAACAAGTGATGAAAATTCAATATTCACTCTAATAAACATGAACCTGAAGCTCCCACGGTTAGAGACACCATGACAGAAGCAAGAGATTCAGAAAGTGGCTGATCCACCTCAAAAAATGAAGACCACCTTGGGTATGAGAGTAAATAAAGATGAAGAAAAGTATGGCGAGACTTCCAAACAAAAGTAAGAGACCTCAGACATACTCTAGTTGTGTAACACAATTGGGTGACATCATTGACGTTAACTTTTTCTAGCTATGGAAGAAGCTATCATCAAAGAGTAACAGTTGATCATGGGGAATGATGTCTAGGAGATGGATTTGAGACCTGAAGGGAATTACGTATTGTCTTCAAGATAGATCTGTAAGAACAAAGTGTAAAAATAAAGGTTTGTGATTTTCCTCAAAAATAATAGACTATGGCATGACATACTATATTTACTAGACATACTTCTTCAGTAGAAGTATATATCGAGCAAAGAGACACCTGTACAGAACATGCTTTGGACGAGATCAGAAGGAACCTATAGAAAAACACATCCAAGAGCTTGACAGATCACCTAGAGTGATTAATATCTTAACCTTTTCTAGAAGGTTGAATATGGAAACCTATAGAAGACATCAAGATCACAAATGGGTGCAAGAGGAACTTTTCAACAAAGTTCAAGATAAAGCGATCTTAGTATCTAGTAACCTAATATGGATACATAGTAGTTGAGAATGCTACCTGTCACTCTAGTATATAATGTAGAGGGGAGATGATGCTCCACTTCAGGGGGAGTGAATACAAAAGATATCAGAGTTCGACATGGTATAACATGATGGACAACTTCCTGATGGACCGAGACTTTACCAAGAGTAAAGTGGGTTCCAACCTTCAAGGTTGAATGGAAAATACTAGGATATGTCAATGACATGATAGAATGAACTCATGATATATGAAATGATGGAAGAATACCAGAAATTTTTTTGGGATATAGTACCCAAACCAGAAAGCAAGAGTGTGGCATTTTCCAAGTGGATTTGCAAGATAAAATATGCTGGTGATAAAAGTAAGGACAGATTTGTGGCTATAGGATTCTCTCAAAGAGAGGGAATTGATTATAAAGAGACACTTAATCCAGGAAGCAAGTTGCACTTCCATCAGAACTATCATGGAACTTGCTTCCATGATGTACACTAGATGGATGTAAATACAAGCCTTCCTTAATGGTGTGATTAAGGAAGATGTTTACATCGAATACCCACAAGGATTTGAATTCAAAAGAAGAGTGACTGATGTATGTAAGTATAAAAGGACTTGGTATGGACTAAAGCAAGCTCCTAGAGCTTGGTATGGAAGAATAGATAGCTTCTTGGAAAGCATGGAATTTACCAAGAGTAAATCTAATTATAACCTTTACCTCAAGGTTATGGATTATGAACCTGGCATACTATTGTTGTATGTGGATGATCTAATTCTGACTAGAAATGAGAAATAGATCACAAATTGCAAGAAGAATCTAGCTGAATAATTTGAGATGAAAAGATCTTGGATTGGTGCTTTATTTCCTTAGGCTATAAATGTGGAAGAGCTTAGAAGTAATCTTTCTGAACCAGTGAAAGTATGTTGTGGAAATATTAAAGAAGATTAGATATGTTGGATTGTAAATACATGGCCACACCCATGGATACCAACATGAAGCTGTTGTATGATGAGCGATCATAGTTAGTGTATATGACTCAGTACAGACATATTTTTGAGTCGTTGATGTATCTGACGAAAACAAGGTTAGATATATGCTTTGCTGTGAACACCTTGATTCAGTATCTAGGTAACCCTAGGTGTGTTCACCTGATAGATGCAAAGCATGATGAGGTACCTTAAAGGTATGACAAACTTGGGACTTTACTATGGTAGAGATCATGACTACAGATTATATGGAAGTGCTGTAGATAGAAAGAGTGCCTCGGGTGGATGTTATTGTCTGGGATCTACCATGATCTCATAGTTTAGTCCAGTGTTGCTTTCAGTACAACTAAAGAAGAGTACACATCATCTTGCTTCACTATTTGGGAAGCCATATGGATTCGTAAAATTGATGTTAGGACTATTTGACATGGAGTTAGATACCACAGTGTTTCTTTGTGACAACTAGAGTTGCATAAAGATGACAAAGAATCCTTTGGAATATGGTATCGAAGGGAAACATAAAACTCCAGTATGCAAGTACCAATGAGCAAGTTGATGATGTGGTGACCAAGCTTCCATGACAATCCTGGTGTAGTTCAAAAATATTGTCCTCGCAAGGAGGAATAGTGATGTTGATACTGAAGACTTTCCTTGCAAGAAGGAATAGTGATGTTGATGTTGAATACTTTCCTTGCAAGGAGGAACATTGAAGATATGGACTTTATTCACAAAGGGAGAAGAAGTCAAGCATATGGACTTTCTTTAAGGAAGAAAAATTTGAATATGTGGACTTTCTTCAGAAAGGAGGAACAAGTCGAAGATATGGACTATCCTCGAAAAGGAAGAACAAGTCAAGACTATGGATCCTTCTTGGACAAAGTGGGAGCAGTTTGATGATATGAAACTTCCCAGGAAAGGGAGAGTCATAATGAGGCTGACATCGATGATGGATGATAGTGATGATGGCATGACATTTATTTTTGGACAATAGTATCCTCTCTTAAGGATGGAAGGTATAACACTTTGTTCATGAGAGTGGTCCTTGCTAGTTGAGGATGGCCCTACATATTTTACTCTAATGGAGAGTACCCACATTCAGTTGTGGATATTGTAGAATAGCACTCACTCATGAGTGGTCCACATAGACGATCGATCGACATATTGCATGTGGTCAAGATCTGCTCTGTATAAAATACTCTTACATAGTAGAGTATACCTACACGTGAGTGTATATTCCATAGAATAAACACTCGCTTGGGATTGGTCCTAACCTTTGTCGTATGGATTGTCTATGATGAGTCCTTACGGATGATGGGATGACATATTACGTGTGGTCGAGATCTGATCTACAGATAGTATTCTTACTTAGTAGCGTATACCTACACTTGAGTGTAGATACTGTAGTATAACACTCACTTGTGAGTGGTCCTAACCTATGTGGTATGGATGGGCTACGATGAGTCCTCACAGACGATAGGGCTGGAACTGGGTGCATTCAAGATTTACATTTAGTTGTATACGATTCAACTAATCAATTTCATGGATCATGCAAATGGAGGATTGCATCATCCTTGGAATTATTTCCTAAAGTGATCAGGATTGATGATCCTGTAAATAGATCATTTGTACTGCAGGTAGCGTGGCGACAAAGGATCAAGTAGATTAAAGTATAGTAGTGAAGGGTCGAGTATATCTATGTGCGGCTACAAAGGATCAAGAAGGATCAAAGTTCTTCTGCAAAGGATTGAAAGGATCAAAGTGCTGTTGCAAAAGGATCGAAGTGCTACTACAATGGATTGAGAAGATCTGAAGGCTGCTGCAGAAGAGTAAAGTTCTGCTCCAAAAGGATGAAGAAAATCAAAGTGTTGCTACAAAAAGATCGATAAGATCAAAGTGTTGCTGCAAAGGATTGAGAAGAAAAAAGTGTTGTTGCAAAGGATCAAGAAGATTGAAGTGTTGCTGCAAAGGATCGAGAAGATAGAAGTGCGGCTGCAAAGGATCTAGAATATCGAAGTACCACTGCAAACGATTGAGAAGATCAAAGTGTTGTTGCAATGGATCGAAATATCGAAGTGTTGTTGCATAGGATCAGAAGATCTAAGTACTACTGCAAAGGACCAGAAGATGGAAGTGCTGCTATGAAGGATCGAAAGATCGATGTGTTGCTGCGAAGAAAGGATAAAGTAATCATGTGATGTAGAAGATGAAGAGTAATTGTTCCAAGTTACTAATTGCAAAAAAATTCCTGTGACATATAGATGTATATCCTAAATGTACTGTTGTAATTGTCTATCTAGTCTTCTATAGTCTATGATGATGTTGTCAGTAGAGTAACCTTCTCGCTAAGGGGGAGTGTTAAAATATTGTAACTTCAAATGATATTCTAAATGTATTTTATTGATGTAACCCAAGGGAGATGTTATTATTAATCCGACGAGGTGTTACTAGTGTATTTGGTCATCATAGAGTCATGAGGTTAATCCTCCTCTTATGTCGAGTCTTTAGTAACCTAATAAATAATATAATTTTTTTTTTTGAGTATTCCTAGGTGAAGTCGACCCAAACAGTTTATTGGGGCCAACTTGTATAGTGCAAAAAGTCATTTGACAATTACTATAAATAGAGGAGTTATGGTTATTATTGAACATACACTCATTCGCTTGTGTAGCGCACAGGAGAGAGAGAGAGAGAGTGAACAAAAGGAGGAGAAAAATCGATTTTTGGTTTGTCTTTTATACATCTTATACAGAGGAAGTTTTTGTTGGGTTTTCTTTCCCATGAGGTTTTCCCAGGACAAATATTTGTGTTCTTTTGTGTGGTTTTTCTTATCTATATTTCAGTGATCGTTTGGCTTATGGTTATGCTGTTATAATTCTAAATGTTATAATATCTGAGATAACCATTAAAAACTTAACATCGTAACCCTACATACTCATCACTGTAGAGGGTAGAGTAATGGGTGGTTGGCTGAGACAATCGGTTGCAAAATTGTCTTTTCCTTTCCGATACTTGATTACCAACTGAAATTGTTGTAGGTAATTAATCCTCTTAAGTTGTTGGGTTATCTGTAGTTTCGAATAGGATGGAGCGAACTGCAAAGGTTTATGGTCAGTGAGGATGACCATCTCCTTTCCAAGAATCTAGTGACTCCATTGTTTAAGAGCTATCACAATGGCGTATAGTTGTTTTTCATACCTTGAATACCTTCTAATAGTGTCATTGAAAGTTTCAGAATGAAACATGATTGGGTGACCTAATTGAGTGATCATTGTGCCGAGAGAATAGTCTAATGCATCCATCTCAATCTCAAAAGGTTGATGCGAACCAAGTAACACAAGTACTGGTGAAGTAAAAAGCTTGTTTTTAAGTTGTTCAAAATCTTGTTGTTGTGTCGGTGTTTATTTTTAGACAGTTTTTCCATTTCCTTTAGTCAACTAATTCAAAGGCGATGTGATGTGACTTAAGCCAAGTATGAATAGTCGATAGAATGGGCCAATCTTTGAGGATCTGTACTTTTTCTGGGTCGACATGAATGCATGCATAGTCAATTACATACCCCAAATATTTGATGTTGGTCATCGCAAAATGAGCATTTGTCCATGTCCATATATAGTTGATGTTGTTGGAGAGTGTTGAAAACTTGTTAAAGTTGTCTGACATGTTCTTCCCATGATCGACTAAAACTCAAGATATTGTTGAGATAGACAATGACAAACTTGTCAATGAAAGGTCTTCCATATATCTCATGAAGGTTGCATTTGCATTGGTTAAGCCAAAAGGAATGACTAACCATTCAAACAATCCTCCCTTGGTCTTGAAATTTGTTTTCCATACATCGATGGAATCGATCGAAAGTTGATGATATACTGACTTGAGGTCGAGTTTCATAAAGAACTTAGAACCTTTCAGAATGTTGTTGAGTTCACCTATCCATGGCAGAGGGTATCTGTTCTTTACTGAAATTTTGTTGAGAACCTGATAGTCGATGCACATGTTCCAAGTCCCATATTTCTTTGGAACTAGGATGGCTAGAATTCCACAAGGAGAAGAGTTGGGGCGGATATAACCCTTATCGATCAAATTCTGTATTTCCCTATGAATCTCTTCGTTCTCGAGAATGGATCTTCTGTAAACAGATGCGTTAGGTAATGATGGACTAGGAACAAGTTCAATGGAGTGTTTATGTGGCAATATAAAGCCAGGTAAAACATCTAAAAAATGTAAGTTTAATTTTTATTATGTTTGGTATGTACAACCTGGAGCTCATTCATAACTATAAGTTTATTTTTTATTATGTTTGGTATGTACAACATGTTTTTATGCAGAAACATTCCTTGTTTATTTAGGTTGAAATATGTTTTTACTTGATTCTGTTCATTTTTAGTAGTCATTTCTTTAAAAATATGATATTCCCTATCATAATTTTCAGCACTTAGAATATGATTTTCCAAATCATATTCATAGTTGCTGCTTGTAAATAGTAAATTTGCATGACAACTTAGAGAATCTACCACTTTATTTTCTTTTCCTTTTATATGTTTGATCTCGAAAACATATTCGCTTAGAAAGGACAACCATCTTTCCTGTCTCGCATTCAAATTTTGTTGATTAAAAATATAATTAAGGATTATGTTATGAGACATAAGTAGAAATTTTATCCCAATTAGATAATGTCGCCACATTTTTAAGGCGTGAACTATGGAAGCGAGTTATAAATCGTGTGTCACATATTTTTTCTCATGTTCTTTTAATTTACAAGATCCATAAGCCACAACATAATTTTCTTGTAATAAAACTCCGCTGATCCCTTCCTTGCAAGCATCCGTAGACATGATGAAATCCTTGAATAGATCAACAATATTTAAGATCAGGGTGGTAGTTGATAGATGTTTTAGTTTGTTAAATATTTCCATGCATTTTTCAGTCCATTCTATCTTTTTAACTTTCTTTTGTAAAGAATTTATGGGGTAGGCAATCTTAGACAAGCCTTCAATGAACTTTCGGTAGTATTCGGTAATCCCCATAAATGATATGATGTCATATACGTTCTTAGGAACTTGCCATTCAGTGATGGTATTTATTTTTATGGGATTGATAGAGATTCCATCCTTGGACACTACGTGTTCGAGGTATTGAATCTTATCTTTAAATAAATCATGTTTACTAAATTTTGCGTAAAGTTGTTGTTCTCTTAACACTTGTAGAATTATCCCTAAATATTCTTTATATTCTTTTTCATTCTTAGAGTAAATTATTATGTCATTGGTGAAGACAACCACAAACTTATCTAGGTAATTTATTATTATGTTACTCATTAAACACATAAATGCAATAGGTGTGTTTGTCAACCCAAAAGGCATTACGACAAACTCATAGTGACCATAGCGGGTCCTGAATGTTGTTTAAAAGATATCCTCATATTTTACTCATACTTGATGATAAATAGACCTTAAGTATATCTTTGAAAAGATAGTTTCTACCCAGAATTAATCGAATAGATAATCTATACGGGGGAGTGGGTATCAGTTCTTAATGGTCATTTTATTTAACTATCGGTAATCTATATATAGTATTAATTTTTTGTCCTTCTTTTTCACAAACAAGACCAATGCTCCCTAGGGAGAGACACTAGGTCTAATGTACTTTTTATCAATTATTTCTTGTAGTTATGATTTCATCTATGTAAGTTCTATTATATTCATTCGGTATGGATCTTTTGATGCTTCTACCTCTCTCAGTCTCAAATTGATTGTGAAGTCAATTTATCTTTTCGGAGGAAGTTTAGGGACTTCTTCCGAAAGATGTCTTCAAACTCCTTCAAGAATGGTATGTCTTCTATTTTAAGTTTGTTATCATTTTCATTATCATTCATTATATAGATAACAAACACTTTACATCCATTTTTTACTGATATTTTTATTTGTAACGTAGAGACTTCTCTAATTGTAACCTTCCCAGGGATCCCTTTTACTTTTATATTATCTCCATTATCGTCAGTACATGTAAAGGTTTTATCAAAATAGTTTAACAAGAATTTATGTTATTCTAGCCAATCCATTCCTATTAATAAATCATAGGACTCTAAAGGAATAATATTTACATTAACATGCATAAGGAAGTCATTCATCATCAATTTACAATCTATAACAAGACTAGTAACTTTCCATTTTGTACCTGTGGCTAACTATACTAGCCACGACCTGTCAAACTTTTCAGACACCAATTTGCATAATTCAACTATTCTAGGTGATATATAACTCTGTCTTGTGCTTCGATCAATTAAAATAGAGATAGGTTAAATATTTATAATAACTTCAATTTCAACCATAGAAATTTGGTGATCTGGTTGTTGGTTTTCCAATGCAGTGCAGATTCTATGCATGCTCCTCGCCATGTCCCCAACTATAACTACTTGTTGGATAGAATTAACATTGAAATTCTTTTTTCTTACTAGAAAGTCTTTAAAGTAGTGTGGCCCTACACACTCCCAACATTTTAAGGGTTCTTTTTGTGTTGGGTTCTTGTTAAGAATAGTAGAAGTTTCTTTTATTGCATAATTTTTGGGTTTAAAGACTTTGTAGTTATTACCCTGATATTCCCTATAGTTATTTCCCGTGTTTTTATGGAACTTATTCTATTTATTTATGGGGTCAAAATTATTTGTCCTTTCATTCTTTCAACATGGTACATTTTCCCTTTTATTCTTGTTTTGGTCGTAACATAAGTTTTCATTTCTCATCCATTCCTCTAGCGTCTTCCAATTGTCATACTCAATCCGTTCTTTGAAATTGATGGGAAAAAAAATGAGGAATCGTTGTATTTTAGGTTTCTCATCAAGTATGCAAGGAACATAACAGAACAATCTTAAGAACTTTCTACAGAGTTCTTTCATCAGCATGGATCCTAGCCTTAGTTCATAAAATTCTTTTGCCTTTTCTTCATAATATTGTTCTGATAAGTATTTTATTTTAAAGAGATTTTTAAACGCTTTCCAAGTTACATATCTCTCTTTTATCCCTTTAAACTTATTTATGTCTTGCCACCATATATATTCCTTTCTAGTTAGTTTATAGATGGCCACTTTACCCTTTAATTCATCATATTAGTTGTATATCTTAAAATAATTTTCATTTTGGACAATGAGGCTTCTACCTGTTCGCCCTTCTCAATTTCCCTATTAAACATGGGTGGTTTAATTTTCTTAAACTCCCCAGAGATTTACTCACAGGGTCTATATTTCTTTTTCTTTCTGTTATTTTCACTGCTTTCACTTGACTCTTTTTTTATGTGATGTTTAACTGACTCTTCACTAGAAGTTTCAGATTTATGGCTGGAAAATTCCAGATTTCTGGCCTTACCTTTGTAAGGTGCAGTTTTAGGCATTTCTTGTTCAGATTCCTTTTTTCCATCATTATGGATCTTAGCTAAAAAAATATAATTTAGTTCTTCCCAAGCCTTTATAATTCGCTCGTTATCTTCTTTAACTTTTCCTAATTCAAACCTTAACTCTTTGACAGTTCATTTTAGTTCAAATTTATTATCCTAATTATCATTTAAGTCTACCCAAATTCCTCTATCCCTTAAGTTTCCCTCTTCATTATTTAAAGTATTTTCTAGGTGACGTTCCTCTTTTGCAGACATCTCTACATCTACCATGTTTCCTGCAAAATATAGTTATTCTTCTATTTGTTGCTTGTAAGAGAATTTAACCAAAATAAGTAGAAGTTAGTTTTTTGTTTTCTATAGAAGTTCTAGTGTTGAGTTGATTCAAGCCTAATGTTGTAATCGTGCTCTGATACCATTATGTAACACACCTAAAAATCATAAATAATTTTTTTTTTACATGCATTAATTTTACATTTACTTAGCAGATTTCTATGTTTTACTGCTGTTGTTTTTAATATCTTTGCCATGTTCTTACGACAAGTTTTGTTGATGTTTTGATGGATAGTTCCCTCTAGAACCTTCAGCCATGTTTACGTAGGTGATGTACTATGTTTATTTAGTTATTCATCTTTATGATAGCCTGTACTAGACTAAGGCATGGAATACTGTTTCTGGTATTGACCCAGTCCGTCAATTACATTATTTTTACAAGGCCTTGGTTGTACCATAGTTTATACTATGGGTGTAAATACCTTCCCCTAAGCATGAGAAGCTTAGGGTTTTTAAGTGTATGGTTATCCATGCGGTGACCTCTTATTGTCAGCAAAATGGTGAGGTTTACATATATATTTTGGCAAGATTTTACATGGATTGGACCTTAATGCATTTCTTTACAGTGCATGAGTAAATATAATCTCATATGATTTTGACAATGATTTATGGATTATAGTGCATAAACCCACACTATGCATGCAATATGGCTTTAATATGATTTTTAAAGAATACTATGCATGATCTCTATTATGCTTTGCAATAAGGTTTTTATATAATGAATGCATGACACTATGCTAAGGATTGCAATTAAAATAAAAGGGTCATGGTCCAACCTAGCGGTAAGATGGAGATATTTTATTATGCATATAAAACGTTTACTAAGGAAAGGGGTATCATTTTAGTGATAACCCACGATGGCATTATGTACCATAGTCCAAATCCATGAAGGTTCTAGAATATGAGTAAATGATGCATGGTGTGGTTTTGATGCCAGGTTGATTATCAGGTTATAAGGTTTTGTTATAACATAAGATATGTTATACTCCGATGATCCATGGAAAAGGTTATGATTGGTAACTTTAAATGATATCCATAGTTGGATTTGAAGTGATTGATTTTTGGTAATGGTTCAACCATGTACTTTGGTCGACAATTAAAACATGTCCTGGGTGTGATTTGGTAGCACAGCCAAGTCCATGAGGCAACACACAGGGTAAATGTCTTCCCTACACCTCGAGGGAATACCGTTAATGTTTTGATATGGTTTTGAAAAAGGCATTTTACTTTGTCTAAGCTTCACATTTTACTTGTTGCTTTTTGGAGGCTGGTCGAGGGCCGAGATCTTCTATCTATGTTGTTCCTAATTGGTTTTTATAGTTTTAATGGCATTTTTTTCTGGTTCTTTAGGTAACAAATGTTTCTCATTCTTCCTCGTTGGTTCACTAACCACAACGAAGCTCCAACAATCCTTTCGATGCTTCCAAAACTATGAACACTCGTAAGCATAAAATCGATAACTTATTTCTACAATTTAATGGGTTTGTTTAGTATATTTTACATTATTCTTTTTACTAATATATTCTTGGTGACTACAGAGTGTGGAGGGATAAGGGTTCTTGGAGGATCCGAACCCTCCCCGTCATTTCCAAATTCCAAGGTAAGGTTCAAACTCTGTAAGTTTATTTATGGGTTTTAAATATAATTGAAAAGCAATCGTAACTAACTATAAAAGGTACGCTTGTAGGTTTCGACACTGGAGAGGAAGAGACAGGGTCACCTCCTCCCAGGCCCACGTTTCAAAAATCCCAGGTAAGTCTGTACTCAACATTGGTTCATATTCAGTTTTGTTTTATTTTATTTTTAACGGCTGAGACCCATGCTGACCCAACCAAAATTGTGGTTGCAGGTCGTGAGGGCTTCGTTGGTAGCTGCAATGAATAACATAAGTGGTTGTTTAGTTTAATCTGTATATGGTTATTTATAAACCCTTATTTGGTTTTTCTAACTCTTTATCCATTAACTTGGCACTGTAATGTAATGAAATAATTTAGTGTAACCCTCATAGGGTTTGGGTGCCCTCGACGGGTCTTATTCCCAAATGATTTATAACACTAGTATTTATATTTTATAGTGGAATCCATCAATGATGGTCTTACAACCACTTTGTAATATATATATATATATATATATATATATATATATATATTTCTGTGTTGTGTAGATAAAAGGAAAATGCAAACATGACTGTGTAATATATTTTGTAAGATCTGTAATCATATAACTATGGTGTTTGGTATTTAAATAACCTGCTAACATCATGATAGTCTTACGGTCTTGATTAAGGTTATATTTTTGTATGATTTACACCTTTATTTAATTTGTGAGTGCATGATGGTTATAGGATACTAGTTTAGCGACGCTCTACCTCTGTAAAATATTAAGGTAGCCACGATGTGGACTTACGACCCTATAATTACAGTGTTTGTTTTTTGTTTGTTGACATGACCCATAGGGTCTGTGTGTTTTAATACTCGGTTATGGATGAAGTGCTACCGGTCTTAGGACTAGGCTATCGATGTCGTGATAGTAGTTGTGCAAGTCGGCATATCAATCAGTTCTAGAATTAGTTTTGTTTAGTTAATTACTATCCTATGTATATCTTGAATATGTTTAGATAATAGGATCTTTGATCCTGGTGTTTGTTCTCACTACTATGAAATTTTATTAATTGCTATGAGGTGAAAATATCCCACGATCTCTGTAAATTTGTTACCAAGTAAATATTTCTTATTTAATTTGATCTTACGATTTGATAGGATTCGATTGAAATCTTGAATCCATGATTTCGTTATAATGATTGTCAGATCTATTCTAGTGTTAATTTGATTTCTTTGGTGGGTGAGAACAGTAATGTAATTATGGTATAAATGTTTAGGATACCCAAAGTGGATTAAGGGATCTGTTTAGTTTGATTAAAATTATTTATGTGTATGTACTTAGGATAGCAACATTGCTTTTTCATATATAGATCTTATTTGATTCTGATACTTTGATTTGAATCTTATGAGTTATAATACTGTTAATATTATTTAAATGAATTATGTTTGTATATATTATTTAAATGAATTGTGTTTGTATGTACTAAATACTACAGATCTATATGATAACAATAGATTATAATCTAATACTGTTGTTTTGGGTAAAAACTAGGATAAATATTATGTAAGTGGATTCCATTTGCATACATTGAATAATGCAGATCTATACTATAAACAAGAAGTTATAGATTCAGTCGACAATTTAATTTCATAAATGCCGATTAAGGAATATTTAGGAAAATTTAACACAAAAAGGAAATATACAATTAAATGTAGGAATTCATGATATACTCTAGAAATAGATGATTTAAAATCTCATAGGTACAGAGTTCAAATTTTGAAAGGAATTAGAACTCTAAACCATTCAAGCTTAGCATTAGTAAGCTAGTTGAAAACAACTAGTTTTTACAATAATCTTCTTCACATCTAATATTTAAACATATTCTACAAACATTTAAAATGTAAAGTATGAACCTGGAACCAACGCTGGGAAAACAAAAGTGGAAAAGGTGTTCCTCCCATCCACCTCCCAGAAGAGCCAAGTTACTTACCCCAGAACCCCGGAGCTTATTCGTTGAATTGCAAGAGGAAAAATAATTCGATGTGCCATCTATTGCATTCACAAATTTTAATCCTCGTCCAGTGCTAGCCTCCTGCTGCTCAGGAACATACTAATATATAGTCTTTTTCCAAGGACTTAGTCATTTATCATCCTCCTTCTCTTTAGCACTCAACTAGGAATTGTGACCTAGATTTTGGAGATGATAACTCCTGCATCTTGAGTTCTCACTTTGTGGTTTATGCCACATGTCTCTTCCTCTTGTGGGTCAGCAAACACTCTTCAACAACTATATCCAATTTTGTCCCCCTTCAACATATTTTATTAAATAAAATATTTTTATTACAAAATGTTTATTCTTTACTTTTATGTCAAAAGTAATAAAAATAATAAAATAATAAATAAAGCATTTTTTCATTAAAATTAGTAATAATTATTAAAAAAATCAAACATAATATTTCTTATCAAATTGAAAAAACTTATACATAAATATTCAATATTAAAATTTGCCTACAAATATTATTTGTTGATAAATAAATTCAAACATACTTCTATAATTATAAATTCAATTCTTCGTTAAAATAAAAGCAAAGAATAAAGGAGAAACAACAAATGGGTGTTGAACAATTTACACAAGACAAACATTTTTATTTAAAATAAAAATAAAAAACAAAATCTTATTAATTTAGTTTTGAGTAAATATATCATTTTTTATTTTTTGGAATTTTTTTTCAAATTTTTTTCTTATTCCAATAAAGAATAAAAAATTAATTAATTGAAAATCTCCATAAACTTTCCATATTTTTGGAAAGTTCATATTAATAAGTAAATATGGGAATACAAGTCAAAGTATGTACCATAAAAATAAGCATGAAAAATGTGTAGGGTTCAATTGAATGAAAGGAAAGTTCATATTAATAAGTAAATATGGGAATACAAATCAAAGTATGTACCATAAAAATAAGCATGAAAAATGTGGAGGGTTCAATTGAATGAAAGGAGAGAAGTGAGATTGGGAATGTGAGGAATGATGTTTCCCTCTTTCTTTATGTTTTTATATTTTTTTTTCCAAGTTCTTTGTTTATTGTTTATGTTTTAATAATTTTTCTAAGTTAAAATGAGAAAGGTGTATATTAAAAAAAAATACAAATTTTGTTTTATTTAAATTATATTTATAATTTTATTATGTTAAAAAAATTAATATTTTATTTAAATTATATTTATAATTTCATTATGTAATAGAAAAAAATATGATGAAGCCAAACATGCCACTCAAGTTATGAGTAATAGTGAAAATGGCAATGAAATTACCCAATAAACTACGTTATACTTTGACATTCATGTTAGGAAAGGTGTATTATGCACAATTAGACTATTCATAGTATTATTATGAAAATGGCAATGAAATTACCCAATAAACTACCTTATACTTTGACATTCATGTTAGAAAAGGTGTATTATTCACCATTAGACTATGTTGTAAGTATTATTATTGTGTAATTATTATCATTATAGGTTATGGTTCATGTTAACCTAGTTAGTGTGTGGGTCTATATGTAAGTATTATTATTGTGTAGTTATTATCATTATAGGTTATGGTTCATGTTAGCTTAGTTAGTGTGTGGGTCTATAACCTTTTAAAGGAGGGTACACTATTTTTTTTTTTTAATACATGTTTAAGAAAAAAATACAATACATAATTTTTCAATAATTTTTTTAATATAAGTTTTTAACGAGCACATAATATGGTATTTTTATTTTTAAATTTTTTTAATGGTTGTTTTATTTTTTTATTTGTTTATAAATACATGTTTAAGAAAAAAATATAATACATAATTTTCCAATAATTTCTTTAATAGCACTTATATAATATGGTATTTTTAATTTTTAATTTTTTTTAATGGTTGTTTTATTTTAATGGAGACAATAATTAAGTTATGAACTGATATGATGTGTTTATATATGTAAAACTCTAACATGATATTAAATCACCATTACATAAGGTGTAAAACATTAACTTTTTGTTTCGAGATGATACTGCGGGTGTAGTTATTGAAATCTTCATACATAATTATGGGTATAAATTGGGTGTGTTGTTTTTGTTAATCAACTACTCTAAGATATAATGGTTTTCCTTAGGTTTAACTTACATGTATTCTTTGAAAATGCAACAAATTTAGGGTACATTCACAACTTCTACCATGTGCCCCAGTGAATGCCTATACTGTATTATTTTATGGCTATGTTTTCCATATATTGCATTTGCTCTACATCATGAAGGGCCAAATATGTTTTTAAAAACTTGGGTAAGCATAATCAAGGAATTGTGATTCATGATTTGGATCAAGAAAATTATGCGAGATTGCATTTCATTAATTAAAATAAAACACATTGTACAAATACTTTAGTATTTAAAATTATACCCTTTATTGTGGTGGTTTTTTATGGCTATATCTAGGTTAAAATGTGGTGTTGGCATGTATGCACTTCCACATCATGAAGAGACTATCAATACCCCATAAAAGGGAGTGGAGTAGCTTCATATAAGCTAGACTCTAAGAAATATTTAAAGATGAATGATGTTCTATATGTTCCAGGATTGAAGATGAATACTCTCCAAATCTCTACACTAGATGTAAAGGGAATGAGAGTTTCATTTGTCGATCATGAAGTGCTAATGTGGCCTAAAGGAAATAAAATAGATGATGCAAAATTGATTGGAGATTAAGACGGTGGCTTGTACAAAATAAGGGACAACCTAAACAAGCATTGGTTCATTAGTCAATAGAACCAAGTGAACTATGGCACCGAAGGATTGTAGATGTGCACTACAGAGCACTACTGATGGCAAGAAAAGCAATCTCTGGACTTCCAGAGATCCAATCAGATCATGAAGGAGTTTTCAATGGATGTGCACAAGGAAAGAATGTAAAGAAGAAATTTCCCAGTAGTGGAAGCAAGCATAAAAGAATAATGGAGATAGTACACTCGGATGTATGTGGACCCATGTCTTCTAGCTCATTAAGAAGGTATATGTACTATGTTTCCTTTATAGATGATTTTTCATGTAAGACTTGGATATATTTCTTGAAAGGGAAAAATGAAGTATTTAGTAAGCTCAAGGAATATAAATCCTTGGTCGAGAACCAAACCGAAAGGAAGATCAAGACTCTGTGGCCATATAATGGAGGAGAATTCACCTCAGAAGAATTCAAGGAACTCTACAGAGAGTCTAGGATTAAGAGGGAGTTGATCACTCCATATAGTCCTCAGCGGAATGGGTTTGCAGAATGAAAGAACTGAACTATAATGGAAGCAGCGAAAGAAATGTTGCATGACCAGGAAATTTCTATGCACCTTTGGGCAGAAGTAGCATGGATAGTTATGTATGTTCAAAACCATACTCCTCATCGAGTACTTGACAACAAAACTATAGAAGATTATTTCTCAAGAGGGAAAGTAGAAGTATACCATATTAGAATATTATGTTTCCCGGTGTACATACATATCCCAAAGGAAAAGAGGACCAAGCTCGATCCTTCTAGGAGGAAGGTTATATTTATAGGATACAGTGATACATCAAAGGTCTACCGAATATACTTCCTAGGATTTAAGAATATCGACATCAACATAGATGTAACCTTTGATGAACACTCAACATACTTAAGATATAGGAGGCTACCTATTCAAGAGGTCGAGGAACCTGAAGAAACGAGAGTCCGAGGCATGAAAATTGGAGATGAAATTCTAGAAGAACATGAAGATCATGACATTGCAGAACCACAAGAGTCGGTAGAGACACTTCTTGAAAAGGAATCCCACGAGAGGAAACCAACATGGGACTGAGTTCTCATACAAGAGGTAGAGAAATATGGCGCTCCAAAAGTAATGCATAGAGAAAGGAAAATTCCAAAGCCTTACAAAAGCTATGTGGCCCTTCTATGTGACATCATTGACAAGGAACCTTCCACCTTAGAAGAGGCTTCAGAGAATAAAGAATGAAAGGATTCCATGATCAAGGAGTACCAGTCGATCATGAAGAATGATGTCTGGGATATAGTTTTGAGACCAGAAAGGAAGTATGTCTTGACTTTGAAGTGGATATATAATATCAAGCATACTGCAGATGGAAGAATCGATAAATACAAGGAAATATTCATAGCATGAGGATTCTCACAAAAAGAAGGCATAGACTACGAAGAGACATTTGCACCCATGGAGAGGTACAACTCCATTAGGACCATACTTTCATTAGCTATAGTTATGAAATGGACGATACACCAGATGGATGTCAAGACCACATTATTTAATGGTGTAGTCTAGGACGAAGTGTACGTGGAACAACCACTGGGATTTAAGACACATGAGAGGAATACTCATGTTTGAAAATTGAAGAAGGCCTTGTCTGGATTGAAACATGCATCACGGAAATGGTACGACGGGATAGATAAATTCCTGATGAACCAAGGCTTTTCCAAGAGTAAAGTGGATTCCAAACTTTACTTCAAGGTTGAAGGTAGAAGAGCAGTTATGCTCTTTCTATATGTCGATGAAATTTTTCTAATAGGCGAGGATAAACGAATTAAAGATGCAAGGAGGAGACTTGCTATAGAATTGAAGATGAAAGACTTAGGTATGATGTACTACTTCTTAGGAATGGAGGTATGGAAGAATGCAGATGGGATTTTCCTTGGTTAAGGAAAATATACAGTGGATATTCTGAAGAGATTTGGAATGATGGGTTGCAACGTGATAGTGACACCTACGGAACCAAACTTGAATCTTTTGATTGATGCTTCATCAGAGTCGGTTGATGCCACAATGTGTCACCATATGATTGGCTCATTGATGTATCTAATGAATATGAGACCCAAAATATACTTTGTTGTGAATACCCTGAGCTATTTCCTAACGAATCTGAGACATGTTCACCTGATAGTTGCAAATCATGTATTAAGGTACCTAAAAGGTATAGTGGATTATTGGCTCAAGTATGATGTAAATCAAAATATTAACCTACACGGTTATGTTGATTCAGATTGGTTAGGTAGTTCCACTGATAGGAAGAGAACTTCAGGTCGATTCTTCAGTTTGGGATCTAGCATGATCTCTTGGTTTAGTAGGAAGAATTCATGCGTGGCACTGAGTACAGCCGAGGCAAATCATGTTGTCGCTTTCTCAGCTATTTGCTACATAGTGTGGATGTGTAAGCTATTGTATGATTTATTTCATATCCAGTTAGAAGTGAGTTGTATATTCTGTGACAATTAGAGTTACATGAAGTTGTCGGAGAACCTTGTATTCCATGACAAGTTCAAGTACGTAGAGAGTCAAGTTCCACTATATCAGCAATATGATGCAGAGAGGAGTAGTGAAGCTCCAATACATGAAAACAGATCAGATAATCGATGTGTCGACCAAGCTTCTAACTAGAGTGAAGTTTGAGTACTTCATAGAAATACTTGGTGTGATCAAGAATGAGACCCCTCTAAAGAGGGAGTGATGATTTATAGCATAGTTGTAGAGATAGGTTGTCTGAGAATAAAATCCTGGAAAATTTCATAGGTTGATCGAACGTAATTATTCATGTAGGTTGTCCTTGGATCTAATAAGTCCTAGAGAATCTCACAGGATATCCTTGGATGTAATCATTCCTGATATATTTCTATTCTAGAAAAAGTGAGAGACCAAAAGAAACAGATGCATGATATCTCACATGAGAAATGAGACAGGTTGTCTAAGCGGAAAATACCTTGGTGTAGTAGGTTTCTCAAACGTGGTCAATCCTATAGAGTGTCTGAGTGTAAATACAAGCCTTGGCATGATACGCAGGTTACTCAAACGTAATCAGTCCTGAGACAAGTTATTTGAATGTAAATATGACCCTTGGCATGGTACGTATTCTATTCAGATGTAATAAGTCTTGTGGGTTGTCCAAGTGTAAAAATGAGTGCAAATGTGGTACACAGGTTACTCATATGTAATACGCCTAGAAGGTTGTCTGAATGGAAAAGATCCTAGATGCAGGTTTTTCATATGTAATAAGTCCTTGAGGTTGACCTGGAACATAAAATCCCTGGTGTAGCAGGTTGTTCGGTCGTAATCAGTCCTTAAATATATATCTATATATGTGTGTTCCCATGTTGGATATGATAAGGTAACGAAGCACATGAGGTGAACCTAGATAACTCTTCTATGCTGGTAGAACACAGGTCGACCATGGAGAGATGTAATGCACTTGTTTTGATCCTAGACGATTCTTGCATAGTGGATGTTACAGTTTGTCTTAATGATGTGAAATATCTTGGAATACTACTATGGTGATAGAATGTAGGTGGTATGCATATGAGATTTGCTCTGTGTGTTTTGTTTTTGTTTTGTGCAGGACAAGTCACAAAAGAGATGATATGGATACGACAATATAAACGTAGGAGACACTGATTATTTCCATGTCAATGTATAGAAGGTCCTCTATTTTTCCTACTCGGTGTCTTTCTCAAAGATGTGATGAATACCTAAATGAGGACTAGGCATACACCCAACATGAAAAAGGGTTAGCTCTGTAGAAACTTTTGATTAAAGATAGTACCTTTCGATGATCGATAAGAAGATGATGATGGAAGCAACTATGATGATGACTCTATAATGATGAATGGACCATATGTGTTGATGACTGAATACCTTCCTAGTTAAGAGGGAGTGTTGATGTATATGTAAATTTGGAAGATATTCTAATGTATATTATCATTGTGTGTTGTTGTACCTCCATCAGATATGTGTTTACCTCCTTTCGGGGTGTAATTATTGTGTATATATCTTGAGGTACAACCTCTGTTGTAACTCGGATCAATAGTCCTCGGTGAAACATCATGTAATGTATATTTGTAATATCTCTAGGAGAATTTGAACCTATTAGGGTAAGAGGTCAGCCATAGTTATGTAATATGTAAGTCACTTTAAAGGTATATATAGGGATGTGCCCTCCCTCATTTATACACACCTCACACTCACTCAAGTCTACATGAGAGAGAGAGAGAGAGAGAGAGAGAGAGAGAGAGAGAGAGAGAGAAAAGGAGGAGAAATAGACAATTGTTGGGGACTTTTTATTACTGGCTTTAATCATCATATGACACAGCCTTTGTGACTTTACTATTCAGAGGAAGTTTGCGGGGTTTTCTCCTTTATGGTTTCCCCAATGAAAATATTTGTTTCTTGTGTATCTATTCTATCTTATGCATATTGTTGTACATTGTTGGGCCCGAGGAAAGCACACAAGAAATAAGCACAAATGAAGAAACGTGAAAGAATTAATCCAACACGCAAGCACAAGCAAGGAAAAGGAAGCACACAGTAAGGATAGAAGAAATCTGCGCAGACAAGGAAATCTGCGCGAAAAAAGAAAACTGTGCGAAATAGGAAATTTGCGCAGAAGAAGGAATATGCACAAAATATGTCACTTGCATGGAAAAGGGAAGCTGCGTGGAAGGAAGATGTCATTGGGTAAAATAGTAGCACAAGTGTAGAATAACGGCCGAAAGCAACAGGGTGGTCATAGGTGTTGAATTAGACTTAAGTCGATGGATGTCACAATGAGTAAACGCATGATGTAAGTAAGGTCGTTAGTGCCTCGTGTCAAGTCATGATGACCACAACTGTAGCCTGAGGGGCAGCCAATGGTGATAGTTAACGGACTGTCTGCATGTATTCAAACCTGCGTGGTCATGTAAAATAGTATAAATAGGATGGATTCAATAGCTAGAGGGTTGGTTGTTACTTTTAGATTGGCTTTCTGTGATTGTTGCTTTATGTTGGTTATTATTGGTTGGTTTTTTTTAGTCTTTAGTTACTTCTGATAGGATTAGTAGGGAAAAGATATCTGAAGGAGTAGAGAGAAGTTGTGAGATCTAAGTGAAAGAGTATTCGGGAGTCTCCATGATGCACTCAAAGTTAGTACAGTAGAAAAGAAGCTCTTCTATAGAGGTGCATATGCTAGAGAGGTCAATCCAGGCCGTGTGTGGATAAGTATATGGTAGCAGTAGTTAGGAGAAATAAGACAGATAGCATGAGAGCAAGAGAGAGTCTAAGCAAAAAGATAGATCTAAGACAATCTGCAGTCAAATGTAGACTGAAGCCTCCATATATTTCTCATGCTAGATGAAGAGTGCCTTGTGGTTATTCTTAGATGGGTTTCCACGTGAGCTTTCCTATGTGTCGATGATTGAATGTGTGTGGTTGTTCATGTTTATGTTTATGTTTATGTTTATGAGGCAAGTCATGTCATGGTTGAACAAATTTCGTACTGCCAATAGAAGTATGAATGCATGAATAGGTTATTATGCACTGCTTTTGAGTATTATTTTATGCTTACATCACAATCGTTGTTGCGTGTCTGTTATATTACGCATGTCTACTAGCTTACTCTTATATCCCATTATGTTTAAAGTACTAAGGCCAAATCTGTGTTGCTCCATTGGTAGTTAATGAAATATATGCACGGTGTGTGCTACAGTTCGACATAAATGATTCCATCCTCCTAACTTGGTCGAGCTCCTTGGCCGCATGCCATGGGACTATAATCCCTCAACGAATCACGAAAACATGGCTCAGGAAGTTACCCATCAAAGAGATATCTCGAGTGAGACTGTTCCTACTTTGTGGACGTTGCTAATGGGGCTTGCTCTGTCAGGCCTATATCTCGGGTGTTTGTTGGGTTGATGGGATATGCAAAACCTAGGTCATGTGAGTTAGGAAAAGTGGCCAACAAATGGTTCTGTTGCTGGGACCCTATTGATCAAAACAAGGAAAATGTTGTGGAACCCAACTAAGAGTGAAGTTGAGGATTGGATAGAGTTGAAGATGTTGATATTCGCACAGAAGGAAAGAAAGGGTTTGTGGCTGAGCCCTAAGAACTGGTTACAACGATATCTATATTTGGATATCCATGAAAATGTTTTCGTGGAATTCCCTATTATATTGCAACATCGGTTGTTAGAGTTATCCACCCGGTAGACTAACTTACAAAGAAGATAAGTAGCTAAGTGGATCGACCAGTTATTGCAAGAAGTAGCGCAAGTAACCCTATTTCCAGAGCTGTTGATTATTGGATTGATAGCATATTAGAAGGATATGTTACCGAATTCATTGTTGAATAAATAACCTTGTATAGCGAGGCAAAGAGAGATTTTTTTCAAGCACCTTGGGGAAGGTACCTTATGTATATAAACCTATGGATTAAAATGCTCCTTTATTAAAGGGGTATTTCACAACTCAGCGATTAAGTCACACATTCTATGAAGGGGATATGTTGTGTGAAATTTAGGAGTAATATGGAAGGTAGTAAGAAGAAATGTTCCCAGGAAGCTTAGAAGATGAGTTGGACACTGGATTCTTAAGAAGCGGAAGGAGGTTCCGGTCAAGAAAGAGGAGGAAGGTAGCAGGAGGTAGGAGGAGCTGGACAGAAATCAATTCATGGTTGCGATGTTTAGTGAACCACCGAATGTAGACATAGTTGTTAGTTTTTCATCAATTAAGCTAGCATTATGATCTTAGGATCTTTTCACTGAGAGAATAACAAGTACAACAATAAAACATGAGAACATCACAAGAGACAAGAGACACAAAGAGTTTTCCTCGGGGAAACCATAAAGGAGAAAACCCCGCAACTTCCTCTAAGATAGAATCAACACCAAAATAGTAAGAGATCTCCCAAAACAGCAGTAGCCTTCTGTCTTCTGTCAAGCCAAAGTATTTCCTTCTCCAAAGGTGCGCCACACTTGAGAGAGCAAGTGATGTATGTCACAAGTGATAAATAGAGAGACTCACACTCTCTATTTATATTAGTCCGTTCACTTAAGTTTCCATTTCACACGTAGGCTCAACCTAATAATTACTACTCAAGCCTACACCTTAATTAGTGTATAATAACTCAAGTGCCCCGAAACTGTGGGGACTTACCTAATGACTTGATATGACTTGTTTACATTATTAATCCTCCCGATTAGAACATCAGGGTAAGACAACATGACTCAAATGCATAATAGAAACATCCCAGAATAAACATCGGGTTACAATATATGAAATACATAGAAGAATACATTCTGAAGTTACATATACATCAACACTCCCTCTTAACTAGGAAGGTATTCTTTCGACACAATTTTCAGCACTGGTCTTCTTCTCTGCATCAACTGGATCATCTTCGTCTTCAAGTCATCTTCAAGTCATCTTCGTCTTCAAGTCATCTTCATCTTCAAGTCATATGGATTTGGATCGTCTCTCGATCTGGATCATCACTCGATCTAGATCATCTCTCGATCTGGATCATCATCACTGGGCTGGATTTGGATCATCACTCGATCTGGATCTTTACTGCTGGATCATCATTACTGGATCTGGATCATCACTCGATCTAGATCAACACTGGTGTTATCTCATGATTCTACTCATCATCATAAGTCTTTACAGAGCCAGTCCTTTTTCATACTGGATGTACCATCTCAGAGCTAGTCCTTTTTCATACTAGATGAGGCATCACAGAGCTGATCCTTTTTCATACTAGATGTGGCATCCACTTCAGAGCTAGTCCTTTTTCAAACTAGATGAGTCTTCCTAGAGCTAGTCCTTTTTCATACTAGATGAGGCATCACAAATATGGTCCTTTTTCATACCAGATGTGGCATCTACTTCAGAGCTAGTCCGTTTTCAAACTAGATGAGTCTTCCCAGAGCTAGTCCTTTTTCATACTAGATGAGGCATCACAGAGCTGGTCCTTTTTCATACCAGATGTGGCATCACAGAGCTGGTCCTTTTTCATACTAGATGAGGCATCACAGAGCTGGTCCTTTTTCATACCAGATGTGGCATCCACTTCAGAGCTAGTCCTTTTTCAAACTAGATGAGTCTTCCCAGAGCTAGTCCTGTTTCATACTAGATGAGGCATCCACTTCAGAGCTAGTCCTTTTTCAAACTAGATGAGTCTTCCCAGAGCTAGTCCTTTTTCATACTAGATGAGGCATCACAGAGCTGGTACTTTTTCATACTAGATGTGGCATCCACTTCAGAGCTAGTCCTTTTTCAAACTAGATGAGTCTTCCCAGAGCTAGTCCTTTTTCATACTAGATGAGGCATCACAGAGCTGGTACTTTTTCATACTAGATGTGGTATCACAGAGCCAGCCCTTTTTCATGCTGGATGTGGCATCATGCCCATGGAAGGAACCAATCCTCTCACCATGTCACTGCCCTTACATCCGACCATGGAAGGAACCAATCCTCTCACCATGTCAGAATGGCACTGCACTTATATCCGACCTGCTTGTCGAAATTGCCAACACTCACATCTGACATGGAAGGAACTTAATCCTTTAGCCATGAACAAAATGGTTCATCCCTTATATCTAACCTGCTCATCAGAATGGATATAGATCTCAGCACTCATATCAGTCATGTAAGGAACCAATCCTCTCACCATGTCAGAATTTCTATGGGTCTCATCACTATCTCTGGGAGGAAGCCTCGATCTGGAGAACACCAAGTCTCTCTCTGAAGTACTTGAACTTCATCCTAGCCAATGGCTTCGTCAATACATCAGCTATCTGTTCCTTCATCGCAACATATAGGAGCTTCACTGCTCCTCTCTGCACCATATCCCTGATATAGTGATATTTGATCTTGATATGCTTCGACCTGTCATGGAACACTGGATTTCTTGACAACTTCACGCAACTCTGGTTGTCACAGTGTATACAAGTAGCATCCAACTGGAGATCAAATATATCAGACAGTAGCTTCCGCAGCCATACTGCCTCACAACTAGCTGAACAAGCTGCAACATACTCAGCTTCAGCTGTACTCAGTGCCACATAGGATTGCTTCCTGCTAAACCAAGAGATCACACCTGATCCCAAACTGAAGCAACATCCTGAAGTAATCTTCCTGTCGATGGCACTGCCTGCCCAATATGAATCAACATAACCCTCCAAGTTAATCTTCTGATTCGCATCATACTTGAGCCCATAATTAACCGTACCCTTCAGGTACCTCAGAATATGCTTTGCAGTAACCAAGTGAACACTTCTCGGATCTGTCAAGTACTGGCTCAAGGTGTTCACAGCAAAGCAAATATCTGGTCTTGTGTTCGTCAGGTACATCAATGACCCAATCATCTGACGATACATCGTAGCATCAACCGTCTCTGAAGAGGCATCACTTAATAGCTTCAGGTTCAATGCCATAGGTGTAGCCATAGCTTTGTAGTCCATCATCCCAAACCTCTTCAGGATCTCTACTGCATACTTCCCTTTTCCAAGGAAGATCCCATCTGTACTCTTCCACACCGCCATGCCTGGAACAATAGTGCATCGACACATAACAGGAGCATCAGCGGTCTTCCTCCTTCAACCTTGAAGCAAAGGTTGGAATCCGCTTTACTTTCAGTAAATCCTAGAGTCATTAGTAATCTGTCCATCCTATCGTACCATGTCAATCCTCAAGATATTCTGTAGTCACTCCCTCTGAAGCGAAGCATCATACTCCCTCTGTCTTCTGTGCTCTATGCACTGAAAACATTCTGTACCGGAGTGAAAGGTAGCTTCCTATGCTACTAATATTCTATGTGACCATCTAGTGTATAGACTTGCATCTTCAACCTTGTAGCAAAGGTTAAGATCTTCATCAATCTCATCATGTATGTGTTTCAACTGTTACTGGCTGCAAATGTCTCTTCATAGTCTAGACCTTCCTTTCGTGAGAAGCCTCATGCTACGAATCTTGCTTTGTATCCCACAAAGTTTCCATCTACTGCATGATGGAACTATGAACTTCTCTTTAGGTCTCGATACTGCGCCCTGACATCATTCTTCTTGAACTGGTCTTCCCTTTCTTCAATGATGTCACTACACTCGTCATATTATTCTTTGTCTTTGAACTGTCGTCACTTGTTCTTCGGAACAAGTCTTCATTCTTCTTTGCTTGTAGGTGATTATGTATGCGGTCTTTCCTACAAGTGAAATGCATTTGTCTGGTTAGAACATTTCATAAGGAATATTCATACTGGCAAATACTTATGCATAAATATATGATTATGCAACTACTTTAGCCAATACAACATTCATCCATATCTCACTGAAACTTTCTAGATTCCTTCCATCTCTACCAGGACAACATTGAGATTGTGTACTAATCCAATATGTCAGCAAAGAGGTTTCATTCTAGATAAGTAGCAATGGAGAATTTGTATAGCACCATGAGCTACTTACTCATCACATGCATATTAGTAGTATACTGTCATTAATGCAAACATCCTATCATGCATAATACAATAACTGAATACAAACAAATGCATAACAAAACAATATTATGACAATTGAATACTTATCTTTATTTGTTTTGAGGGTAGACTCTTTCTTGAGCCTTCAGCTTCATCGTCTTCTTCATTCATAATAGCATCGTTTCTTATCCAAAAGCTAAGGTGGATAAGAAGTTCTTCAAGAGTTGAGTTCTTCATATTCCTCATTGCTTGAGCGATATTCTTTGGATGGAAAGAGCTTGATCTTCAGTTGCTCCCACCTTCTCTTCTTGAGCTTCTTCTTCTTGTGAGTTCTCTTTCTAGAGTCGAATAAAAGTAATCACTTCCTTCTAGCACACATTCCTCACATGAATGAATTCCACGATCCTGGGAGGCCATGCAAGGTGGCCATCACCACTTTTGCATTCTTCAGTTTTTCTGTTACCACTTCAAGTTGTTCTTTGATTTGAGAGACTCTTATTACTACATGGTCTCTGCATTCTGGATCTTCACATTCTTCAACTAGTTTCCTTAAGTCATATTCTGATTTTGTTCTTCCCTTCAAATAGCTTGAAATTCTGTAAGACCTTCAACAGCTTTACTTGCAATAGGTAGTGCTCTGTAATGCACATGTGCAAGCCTTCTATGCCAAAGCTCATTTGGCTCTACAGTGTCATGGATCAAGGATTGCTCTAGATATCCCTTCAATTTGTACAATCCTCCTTTTTTTTCAATCACTACCACATCATCGATAGTCTTTCCTTTTAGCCATATGATGACTTGACCATCTATGAATGCAATCCGCATTCCTTTTACATCAATGCTGAAATGGAGAGAAGGTTCTTCTTGAATCCTGGAACAAACAATACTTCTTTCATTGTTAGATACTTACCATATTATAGCTTGTATGAAGATTCCCCACTACCTTTTATTGGATATTGGTAGTCATCTCCTAGTTTCACCTTGTGAGGTGATTCATGTTCTGACAGTCTTACAAAGGATTCCTTGAATCCCGTCATATGTTTGGAAGCCCCACTGTCTATAATCCAATCATTACTTCCATGAGTAATGTTACCTGAGAGAGCTGATATTAGAACATATTCATCCTTGCTTGAAGAATCTTCACTTTCATATCTGGTTCTCTTTTCTGGATGGTTCATCATCCTCTACAGCATGAGCATGATGTCTTCTTTGGCCTTGTCTCCCTCTGAAACTGGAACCTCTATACTGATGTACGTGTCCAATCCAGTTTCTTCAGAGAGATCAAATACTTCTATGCTTGGAAGTTGTCAACTTCACCAAGATTATCATCAAGCTGTTGTAATATATCATATTGAAATAAGAACATCAAATGGAAATAGCAAAGGATTAGATCTTACCGATTTGAGGTGTCCGTCCTTGTTTCGGAGCTCGCTGATCTAGGGTTTGTCACAGAAACCCTAATTTTTAAAACTTGGAATCTTTTAGATCTGATTGGATGAACAGATAGATCTCTTCAAATGGATCTTTCCAATGTACTCCTTTCTTGAAAACAGTGGAGGGAAGCTCCCGGAACAGGAAGCCCTAATTTTCTGATTTCTTTTGCAGAAATGCCTGTTACTATTTCTGTGATATATCCGAAATTAATGCTCCTATATGTCTGAAATTTCGCACTAACGTAAACTTGCATGACCCTGATCCAAAACCACAGGTTTCATCAGAATTTGTTTCACCATTTTGGATTTATGATCCTTTTCCCAAGGTGACCTGTTACAGGACTGTTCAGAACATCGAAGTTGTACGGCCTTCCACGTGTCACTGGTTCATCTTCTAAGTCTGATCTTTGGATAAATGAAATTAAAGTCCGTGGCCTTTCTATAACATCTTCAGGAATTCCATTTGGACATTTGTAGCTCAAGATATTGCAGATCTCCCCAGATGTCCTGTTTAGGGATGAATTCTAGAAGAGGCTGGAACCCTAACTTGGAGAGCTCATATCTCCTGTAGTATAGCGAATATGAGTCTGATTTTTGGACACAGGCTTCATCATGATTTTATATTCAGCCCCTGAAATTTTTAGCTTCTGAGACTTCTCCAATCTCGGAATATAGCGACTGTACCGAAACTTAGCAGTTTTAGTATTTAGGGTTTCTCCTAGCTTAGGGTCAAACTAGGGTTTGACTTTCCCGGAGTTTCACCCAACCAAATTTCTTGATCCAGGTCTCTAAACTTCGGTTTTGATGAGGAGAATAACCCTATGCTGGTCTCAGTCAAAAATTCCTCTTCTGTATAAAGCCATAATTTCCACATTGAAACTGAAAATGCTTGAAATTGAATTCCGCATCGACAGAAAGATGCACCCTTCAATGGAGAGGCATCCTATCATAATTTTGCTGAAAATCTATGGAGGAAGATACAAAAAATAGGAAGACCTAGTTACTGTAGCTGCACAATGTCTTCTTCTCAGTTTAGGTCTGATCCCATGTTAGTTTTTCATCAATTAAGCTAGCATTATGATCTTAGTATCTTTTCACTGAGAGAATAATAAGTACAGCAATAAAACATGAGCACATCACAAGAGAAAAGAGACACAAAGAGTTTTCCTCGGGGAAACCATAAAGGAGAAAACCCCACAACTTCCTCTAAGATAGAATCAACACCAAAATAGTAATAGATCTCCTAAAATAGCAGTAGCCTTCTGTCTTCTGTCGAGCAAAAGTATTTCCTTCTCCAAAGGTGCGCCACACTTGAGAGAGCAAGTGTGTATGTCACAAGTGATAAATAGAGAGACTCACACTCTCTATTTATATTAGTCCGTTCACTTAAGTTTCCATTTCACACGTAGGCTCGACCTAATAATTACTACATGATCCTACACCTTAATTAGTGTATAATAACTCAAGTGCCCCGAAACTGTGGGGACTTACCTAATGACTTGATATGACTTGTTTACATTATTAATCCTCCCGATCAGAACATCGGGGTAAGACAACATGACTCAAATGCATAATAGAAACATCCCGGAATAAACATCAGGTTACAATATATGAAATACATAGAATAATACATTCCGAAGTTACATATACATCAACAATAGTTTATGCAATGGAATCTTAAACCTACTTCTTAAACCTGCTCCTTATGCCGCATTTCAGTCACACTACCTCGGTCGGGATTTATGTCAAGAAGATTCTGGTTTTCTTCCATGGAGGCTACCTCTAGATGGAAAATCCATATAAGGTAACGGTATAAATGGTCTCAGCCATCGTGGGTCTCCCATGGAAAGGAGTTGACCCAGCCCCTTACCTGCACAAGGATGGGGAAAAACTCGACAAGAATGACATGAATGGAAAGCACCAACTTGTCCATAGCAGAAAGGGCTACCTCATTAGCTCTATCGATGACATTGATGTAAGGTCTGCAGCAAAAATATTGTGCAGTAAGGTTCTGTGCAAGATCAGGCCTACTGAATACACTACTACAACAATAGAGATAGCATAACAATGCATGCAAGGAGTGCACATTAACTGGTCCCAGTTCCTCATAAACGAACTATGGACGATGCGGTTGACGTGTAGGAAATTAGCGTGTAAAAGTTTTACTTCTCTTGGCTTCTGATTTTGATTTTTTTTACAGCTTGGACACCTTCTCCAGACTATCAACCCATGGACATCCCCGTGGAGTTCCTTGGCACGCAGTTCCAGAACGTCTGGGACCACAAAGACAGTAAATGCAAGGCCGATACAAAGATTGCATTGTTTCTCCAAGGAGAAAGACTTAGACAGATCATGTGCCAGCATGAAGACCTTGAAGCATAAGTGTAGAGGCAGGCTTCATTGGAAGAAGTCATAAAGGAGGTAGTTGTGCAACTGTCATATGATGAAGAAGAAGGTGAGGAAGAACCTATGCACCAATTGAGGCGGTCATCAAAATTGGTCGCAAATTTAAAGAAACAGGTTCAAGACTTAAAGACCAACCAGCAGCTGAGCATGCCTCCCGAATTTGTTCTACAAAGGAAACAATCAACAAATCAAGATGTTGGATGGCTTAGGGAAGTTGAGTAGAACTACACAGAGGTTGTGGAAGCAATTGCTGTGGTATGGGAGTAACTCATCGAGGATGGGACTGTAGAGCAGCTTTCCGAGAAGGTGTGGAAAGAAGTCCTACAAGTACTAGAGGTAAAGGTAGACTCTTAAGAAGCTTCCAACAATGGAGAAAATAGCCAAAGGTACTGATTTCAAGAAGCTCCAGGACAAGGAAATAACCCTATGCGAGTAGGAAAACATGCACAACAAAGACATGGCTGAGAAACAAGATGAAGCTGAAAGGATGATAGGGATAATTCAGCCTATACAACAACAAATCAATGATTTCACAGAGGCAGTGGCCAATACGTTGTTGGAACACCCTAGCTCTGACAGAGTGCAGGAAATCGAGTAGCAGGCGGAAGAAGCCTACTGGGAGATAGAAATGATTACTCCCATTTTTTATCAATTCCAATAGAAGGTTAGAAGTGCAGAACAATATGTGCTAGAATATGCACCAAAGGATGTGAAAGATGAGGAAAAAGAAGAAGAAGAGGAAGAGGAAGACTAAGAGGGAAATGAAGATGAAGATAACCAAGAAGAACACCATTAAGAAGACCTGAAGCACACACAAGAAAAACCTATGGAAGTAGACTCTTCAGATGATGTCGAGGAAGAAATCACATAACTCAAATTTTTCTAAGTATGGAATGAGCCCGCGGTGTAGGAAACAATGCAAAAAGAAAATTAAAGAAACAGTCGTGCATGACATGCCACCTCCTAGGTTCATTGCTTTGTGGCTCATGATGAGCCACATGTGAGTGTTGGGGGCATTTTGGGCCTGAGGAAAGCACATAAGAAATAATCACAAACAAAGAAACGTGCAAGAATCAATCTAGCATGCAAGCATAAGTAAGGTAAACAAAGCACGTGGCAGGGATAGAATAAATCTACGCAGACAAGGAAATCTGCGTGGAAAAATAAAACTGCGTGGAATAGGAAATCTGCGCAAAAGAAGGAATATGTGCAAAATATGTCACTTGCATGGAAAATGGAAGCTACACAGAAGGAATATGTCGTAGGGTAAAATAGTAGCACAAGTGCAAAATAACAGCCGAAAGCGGCAAGGTGATCGTGGGTGCTGAAGTCAACCTAAGTTGGTGGATGCCACACAAGTGAACGCATGCTATAAGTAAGGTCGTTAGTGCCTTGTGTCAAGTCATGATCACCACATCTATAGCTTGAGGGGGTGACAATGGTGGCAATTAACTGACTTCCTGCATGCAAAATAGTATAAATAGGAGGGATGCAATAGCTAGAGGGTTGGCTGTTACTTTTAGGTTGGATTTCAATGATTGTTGCTTTATGTTGGTTATTATTGGTTGGTTGTTTTTATTCTTTAGTTCCTTATGATAGTATTAGTAGGGGGAAGTTCTATGAAGGAGCAGAGCGAAGACATGAGATCTGAGTGGTAGAGTAGTTGGGAGTCTGCAGGATGTAGTCGGAGTTAGTATAGTAGAATAAAATCTCTACTAGAGAGGTGCATATGGTAGAGAGGTCGATCCAGGACGTGTGTGGATCAGTAGATCATAGCAGTAGTTAGGAGAAATAAGAAAGAGAGCATGAGAGAAAGAGAGAGTCTAAGCAGAAAGCTAGATCTAAGATAGTTTGCAGTCAAATGCAGGTTGAAGGCACCATACATTTCTCATTCTAGATGAAGAGTGCATTTTGGTTTTTCCTAGATGGGTTTCCACGTGAAATTTCCTGTGTGTTGATGATTGAATGTGTATGGTTGTTCATTTTTATGTTTATTTTTATGTCTATGAGGCAAGTCCTGTCATGGTTGAACGAATGGCATACTACCAATAGAAGTCTGAATGCATGAATAGGTTATTATGCACTACTTTTGAGTATTAGTTTATGTTTACGGTGTAATTGTTGTTGCGTGTCTGTTATATTGTTCCTATCTTCTAGCTTACTCTTATATCCCATTATGTTTAAAGTACTAAGGCCAAATACATGTCGCGCTATTAGTAGTTAATGAAATATATGCGCGGTGTGTGATACAGTTCGGCATAAATGAATCCATCCTCGCAACTTGGTTGAGCTCCTTATCTACGTGCCATAGGACTAGAATCCCTCAACGAATCACAAAAACATGGTTCTGGCAGTTACCCTTTGAAGAGATATCTCAGGTGAGACTATGCCTGCTTTGCGGGCATTGCCGACAGGGATTTCTCTATTAGGTCGGAATCTCAGGTGTTTGTTGGGTTGATGGGTTGCGTAGAACCTGGGTTGCACAAGTTAGGAAAAGTGTCCAACATACTTGTTATTATTTCAAATAAATATATTAACTAAGCTAATAATATGTAAGAAAAACTAACATTTAGAAGAGAAATTAACCATTAAGTATGCATCAAAATTTTGTGATATGGGAACATAGCTTATGTTAAAATATTCTAAGTGATAAATCAATTCCCATGCCTCTCTTTGATAATTTTTTAAATGTGTTGAGACACAATGTATTGTGTTCCTTATATACCGAACAATTATCTTTGAGTCACCAAAAACTTTGATAACTTTATATTTTAGATATGTTTCTTTCTTAAGTCCTTGAATCAATGCCTCATATTCAGTGACATCGTTTGTACATTCAGGTTCTAAACAACAAACTATCATAGTTTTACTTCTTTCTGGATTAATCAAAACACAACCAGCTCTAGATCCATATTGGGATGTAGATCCATCAAAGAATAAATTCCAATATGTTTTATCTAACTTAAGATTGGTATTTACATTATATATATTATGCATCATAGATTGAGATGACTATATATGAGAGAATTGTATACCTATGATTGGTTTTCTGATTGAGCAAAAGGGGATATATCAGCAGCTACGTCCTGAAAAAATGTATCCAAATAATAATTGTCCAAGTTGGAATTCATGGGTAAGGCAGGTTCACCAGGGTCATCAATATCAATAACAACTTATTTTATATATGATTCTCTTTTGAAAGAGAACCATATATAAAACCTTATATGGTTAATTAAAAGAGTGGCACTCTTATATAGGTTTTGAAGTCTTATGCAGTTAATTTGAAATATAAATAAGAAGTATGGCACTCTTTATATTCCTCCATTTCTGTTTTAATATCAGCAAGCTCCATAGCTTTCTATATTACCTTTGTCTCTGTAATACCTTTCTACCTATATAACTATTGAATCTGGTCTCTTAAGCCTTGAAATTATGAATTGTGTTGAGCTCTAATTTGTTATATTTGTTGGTTTATGTTTTATTGTAGAGTTTCTTTTTCATTCTGAATTTTCACATTCTTTTATGTTTCTTCATTTAGTGATTTATTGAGAACATATACATAATAGAAATTGGCTCCTACAAAGCCCCCAATGGATACAACCACTTCTATAGTCCAACCCTAAGGATCGTCAAAGGATGATTTCCAAATTATCTTAGTAGAAATTGGTTCAGCAAGAACCTAGAATTCTCTACTTCTTTTTAGCCTCTTTTCATTATTTCCTTTTTTTTTGCTAAAACAATAATCTCCTAAAAATACTACAACTTCACCAAAATTTGTTGATTGTTAGTTGTACAAGTTAAAAGGTCTATAGTAATAATGATGGGATATGATTGGTCATGAGTTGAAGTGACTAATTATCTAGACTCTTGAAATTTATTTTGAACTTTAGTGATTGCTAATAGATCATCAATAGGAGGTTTGGTATTTAGGGTAAGCAGATGATTTTGTGTAAGCAAAGAAGGAATATATGGATTTTTTATTTTAGAAAATTGAAAATCCTTTTGGGAAGTTTCTATTTGCTAAGAATTACTATCATCCATACGATATAACTTGGCATGAGGGTGATAGAAAGTTTCATTAGGGTTGATATTCTGATCAACTAATTCTGTAGGAGTAACAAAAGGTTGTGAAATGTTAGTGGCGGGACCTCTCTCAATAGGAATTTCTGAATTTTCAGTCACTAGAGCTAACTGAGTATTTCCATTATCATTGGTAGTCTGAGTATATTGGGTATCAATAGAGTGTTGAGTCTCTAAGGTAACTAGGCTTAGATTGACAACATATGTAGGGTGACCCTTTTCTAAGCCACTGAATTATTTAGTATATTTGTGGGGAGGAAGATTACTAGACATATCTTCTCCTTCAACCTTAATACAAATTTTTGGTACAACTCTAGCAACAAAATCCACATTTTAAACTGATTTAGTAAAGTTTTCCTTACATTGTAGGTCCACGGTTTTCTGCATCAAGTAATTTAAATTCTAAATGGGAGAAGTAGGATGATAGTTAGTAACAATTTTTTTCCTTATTTATTATCCAACTATAGTGTTTCTTCATATTTAATATTAGTAGGACTAGACACTTTAGTTTCACCATCATCCCACAATGCTTCCTTTTTAGTATTTTCTTTATGTTCAAAGAATCTATTTCTTTCTTGTAACACTCTTAGTTTCAAATGATTTTTGGTTTCATGTACCAGTAATCTCTAAACTAGATTAACTACATTACTCATAAATTCTTCAAATCTATGAGAACCCTGGTATAAAGAGTCATCTCTTTCCTATTTAGGTGTATAATATTTTTCAAATGGGATTGAGAAAATAGGTCTGCTATAAACCCTTTAGGATCATGCATCCTTTTTTCTACCAAGAATGACTTCAGATGAATTATATCCTTGGTGATGATGCCTACAACAATTGCATTATGAATTACCAAATGTGCAATATATAGTGGAAACTTGGGTCATGCTCCCCTCTTCTTTAAATGGATTTGACCAAGAACTCCATCCATAATTGTTTAGAAGGAAACCTATGCAAGTTCCATTCTATCAAGGATTGCCCTAGGTAATAAATGAATTGTTTTACTGCCACATATCCTAAGATAGGTAAATTTATCTATAGTATACCAATATCCCATAGTTTCAATCAGTGACAAATCATTTTTTGAAATTTGGGGAGCATTATTATTAAATATAGAAAAATATACAACACCAATAAAAATATCATAGATATCATAGATATGTGGTCTATAATCGTATTCCCATAAAATTGAACAGTAAATGTAAATGGGAATTTTTTCCTTCATCTAATGCCAATTCATGGCAGGAAAGGTGAATGAAGCACATACTACATCCATTAGATAGCATGATAGATAAAAACTAGGATTATTTGTGGCTGAGGTTTCTTATACTTGGATAATGGCATCTTTGAAGGTGATAGAAAAAGTTTGTTCCTAGTTGAAAACCTTGCATATAGTCTCTATGTAATAATCCAATGGGATCCATTCCAATTTTAAATTATTAGCATGTCTTGGCACTATAGAATCTATATATCATGGCCACCAGTATTTTGTAGGGTTCTGTGAGCATATAAATGGGGTATTTGTTGTTTGGTATGAGAATGAACGTACTAGGTTTATCGATCCATGTTTTCAGTAGGACTTTTGTTCAATCTTGTTATCGAATGCTTTTATGATCTCCTGCGTAAGTAGTTGTTGCAGAACCTTGAGTGCATATATTTTGGAAAACATATTAGGTTTGATATTAATGAAAACCATTTGATTGGTTTCTTTAAAAGTTATGGTTAAAACATTTTCTAAATCAATGACCCATTTAACTAGGTTTGTATACGGTAGAGTGGCAGGTCGAGTGGCATTTGCTTGAAATTGAGGATTACTGATATTCTGGTATATTGAAGCTTCATCATTGAGTTCATAGAATTCATCATTGTCGAAAATGGTATATATTCTGGCCCATTCAAGGCATAGGGTGTCGGAGACCCAAGCATCTATGTCAAAATAGAAGCCAAACTTAGGGTCTCTCATCTTCAAATCATCAACATGATCTTTAGATATGGTCCTCTTAGCCATAGTGTTCTCTGTAATCCTACAAAAAATTAAAACCACATAAGTTTATGAAGTTCGTTATAGGTTAAAGAAATTGATGAAAGCAATAGAATAATTGAAAATTGAACATTTTTTCAGTTGCAGGACAAATGGTTTATGCAAGAATGGTGAAAAATTCAAACTATGTTTAGGATAATGATGAATTAGGGTTGTGCAGGATGTTAAAAATTCTCAAAATGTTGATTTAAACCATAAATTTAAATTCGAAAAAAGTTTTCAAATTTGGGACCCGAAAAGTCGGGAGTTGGGGATCAAGATACAATATAGTGTAATTATTGTTCATCCTTTAACTTTCGAGTGTCAAAATGATTACATATAGATCATAGTATTAGGGGTCAGAAGTAGTGGCTTAATAATGAATGTATGTATAATCAATGCCCCATTTCCCATTTGCATAGGTAGGTGTAAAATTTGGATGTTGAAAGTCAATACTAGGAAAATGATAGTGAGATTAATAATGTCCTGACTCATGATCTCTGAGAGTACCTTGGTGTTGATGCCTAGAAAATCCCAGGTACCGACAATAGGGATTCTCCCCAATAACCGTTCCCAAATAGATCGTTTTCCATTTGGTATGGGGAATTAGTTTGGTTTGTGGTCCGGCTACTGTAGAGTTAAAATGTATTCTTAAATCTATTGTTTTGTATGGGGAATCCATTCGGTTTTTGATCTGGCTACCATAGAGTTAAAATGTATTCTTAAATTTATTTTACTGGTTGTGACCCAATCCACCGTTTATATATTTTATCTTTAATGTACGAAATACAAGTGCCTAGATTAAATGTAGGTAATAGAAATAGGAAAACTAATCTAAAATTTATTCTAGCCTATCCCCAGGGAGCAAGATTAATATTAAATCAGATGAATGATGTACTGTATTGTTTGCATAAATAACTCTACAGATAACTAATAAATCCATGATACATCGATACAGTAGAAAGTTAACACCAAGATAGCTCAGTAATATTAAAAAATTCATCATTCATTATTGCATAAGATTCACCACATAACATAAAATCAGTCATAACGCAGAAATAGTTCAGAAGGTTAGGAACGTTCTCACAGATTGTATATCGTGCTAAAAAAGAAATAGTTCTTCATTCAGCTTTACACAACATGCTTAGAGGATTATGCAATACTCTCTACAACAAAATTCCATCTTCTTTATTATAAAAGGAAAATAGTTCTTCTTGCAACAAGCTTCAATAACTATGCTAGTGAAAAAGTCCTTCTCTCATTCGATATACCTATATTTATGCATTACAAACCTTTGATCTCCCTGCCCTTTGGGCTTCCTTAACTTCTAGTTACATAAAGTTTGTATTTAGTGCTCAAAAACTAAATACAAAATATTACAAATATTTCCATGTGTGAATAAGACAAACTATTTAAGTGGACTTAGCCAAATTATCTACGAATTGTTTCTAGGATGAAGCATCTGAGGCAACTGTCTCGAACTTTGTGGGTTCTAAAAATATGACTATGGCTTCATGTTTGGCTAGTTGTCCCTTTATGTCTGCTACTCTTGTAGTAGTCACTCTTAGTAGATATTCTAGTAGATAGTTACTAACCGCTGCTTGGGCCACTAGAATATTTACCACCTTTGTATCTAAACCTTTAACCAGCTGAATAATTAACTCATCCTCTTGTAGCTTATCATTTCGTTGTTTTAAGTGCTCTTCATTCTCTAGAAATTCTTGTAGCCTTTGCATTGAAGGAGTCAAACATTTTTTGTGAGTTATCAACACCTTCATGAATAATTCTGCACATTTTTCTATTGTATTTTCCATTGCCTCTATCAATCTCTCTGCAACTCTACTGCTAAAATTTACAATATCACATTTGATCTGCAATTACTTCGGACATTTCACATGCATCTTTGCTGGGTGCTATGTATTTGTTTCTAACCATGTAAGCTGGCCCTGGTTTAGTGCCTCCATAAATCCTAAGGTACGTTCCTTCTTCAGAGAATAAGTAATCTCCAAATTGTTTGATAGACTCCCAGGATCCCTCAGATAAGCACTTGTACTCTTCTAGGAAAATTAGCTGGCATAAAGGTATCAGGAACTCTTCACATATCAAGTCATAGTGATTGTGGTACTTGTGTCCCCATAGTATCTGATAAACTGTATAGATGGGGTCTTTCCCTCCCGTCCATGTGCATTTTATCCTTTCAAATGGGTGGCAGAAAAGTATGCAATCTATCAAAAAGGATCCCATGTAAAATTCTTATTTCTTTTGGTGTAAGCCTTCTTGGGCTGCAGTAATGGTAGTGGATAGGCTGTTGGCCACTATATCAGCCCAATTGAAAATCGTTCCTTTAATGGACATACAGTAGATCAATGGGATACATCCAAACTTGTATGTTCTACCATCAGCCCTACTGAAAATTATGTCCAGCCTCAGTACTACCATTCTATATGGGGTACGCAAATCAGTAGTATCATACTCCCCGAAATGCTTGTTTCTGAATGTCTTCCCCTCTGCTACCATCATCTTGTTTAGACCGATGTAATCAAATTTTAATTTTTTACCCATTCGTTTATCATACTAATTTCTGAGGTAGGTAGGCTATATGATTTTTCAATAAACGCTCGTGTGAAGGATGCAATTCATTTGTCCTCCACATTGTTTATTAATTTACCTACTGAATACACTCTGGGAAGAATCCATCCAATGACCTCTGCGTAAGGAAACATTTCTAGTCTATTAGCCAATTTGGTGATTCCAGACCTTAGGATATTGTCGTATAGGGATAGGTCTTCCAACCCTGCCTTTGGAACCCTTTCTTTGACAAGCATGTGGTAGATTTGGCCCCATTTAAATTCATGTTTTGCTCCTGTTACTGACTTGGTATATTCATAGATCAACTCCACCCTTTGTGTGGGGGAACCTTCTGTATGTGAATCATACTCTATGATCTTTGCATTTTTCTTCCCTTTCTTTTTCATGTTGTTCGGCATGAGAGATGACTGCACATGACATAAAATTCGTTTCATCATTTCACATTTTTTAATAAAACTACCCATTCGAACGATAAAAATCAATGACTATGATATGCTAGAAAAATAAATTTGAGCCATAAAACTAGCATTCTTTTCTTTACCCTACTATTTTCGGCCATCAGGACAAGAAACATCTCTCGGTTTGATGAGGTCTAACTTAGGTAATGAGTCCCCAAACAACAAGCCAGCTTCGGCCTCTAGACTCGGGAATGGAAAAAAAACTAGTTGCATGTAAATTTTTGTACAAATAGACACGAAATCTCTACACAGTTTACAGTCTGCACATAATGCTTCGAAAATTGATTGCGATGGTCCCCTAGGTGGGACAAAAAAACAATGAAACAACCAGAACCATAAGGATTTGTTGGAAAACCTAGAATTGTAGTCTTTGCTAAAACCAGTTAGTGAGACCCAGGTATGCTCCATGCCGACAAAAATATAGGCTCTCTAGATATCCATAATGATCGACCAGGTCGTATGAAAAAATTCCTTTGGATGGACTGGTAAGGCTCCAGGATCAGGTAAGGCAGCCTTAGAAAGCTTAACTCTTGAGATGAGGAATGGCTAAACCTAGGGTGAGGAGAAGATTCCCTTTGAAACCTAAAATCCAAAAAAAACTAACTTCCCTCTCTCATCCAACCAATAACAAACAACTTGAAAATCATAGTAACAACACCAATCAACAGCTAGCGTATGCAAAACCTACCTAGCAGATGACAGTTTGAACATGCAATCGATGGATACTTTAACAGATGTGCCACATGAGCTTCAAACAAAGCTTCCACCAATCACGCAAAATATTTATAGGAAAAAAACGACCAACAACGTAAAAAAATATCTGTGAAACAAATTGTAAAAACCCCTCCCAAACTATATATAAATATATTTTACGGGTTAAACTCAATTAAAGATTTGGTAAGGAATTAAAAACCTGTATATGTGAGGCTCGAAACGTATCTAGCCCTAACACACGACGCATCGAGTGACCCTAGATAAGTCATACCGAGGACAACCTCAACAATGGTGGCTCATCAATCTCTAATATTGTCATGACTATCGACTTCAAACCCCAAAACCATGGCCGCACTCCCTTCCGCGGCTCGATGCTCAAAATAGCATAAGCAAGAAAAAGGACAGTAGCTGTTGTAGAGGCTCCGAATGAAAACTCCTCCACCAAAACGGGATGGTGAAGATCAGTTGATGGTGAGAAACATCTATACCATTGCGGCAAGGAAAACACAACACAAAATCAATACTAGCTGTCATAGCGACTCCAAATGAAATCCTTCCACCGTGATGGGGGTCAAAAGAAACGAGACCATCCCCGATAATCAAACCAAAACTCCACCCACCGTTGTGGCATGGATTTCTTAACACCTCCGCTATAGCGGACCAAAAACCTTTTCGGTGGTGCATAAAAAGAGTAACGTCCACTGTAGCAGCTCAATTTTGAAAAACCAGCCGCTGTTGCGGATCAGACATTGATAATCGCCCGTTGCAGTAGCCAAAAGGCCTTTTTTGCTCTTATAATAAAAAAACTTGTTGAACTTCCCAATGATGAAACAAACTAGAAATGTTGGATTTCAAAACAAGCCTAAGAAGAAAAAGTAAACTTTAAAATAAAAGGGTGGGGGTTAAAAATTGCTAAATTTTTTTGGGGAGGTGGTTGTGGCAACAACAATTGGAGACTAGCCAGAGAACAAAAATCTTTGAAAAAACTGACTTTTAAGATCAAAAACTGATTTTCAAGTTCATTCCAAACTTTTTCAAGATTTCTTTAAGATGTGCAGATCTTTCTAGGGATTTTTTAGAACTTTATCATTGATTATAGTCCACTAGGGAAAGGTAATTGGGTTCACAATGTATCGATAACTATTTTGATGCCAAAAAATATGGGGTTCATTTTCTTATAGCTCAGACACCACATGATCATAGTAGAGTATGGACAAACATATTCATTTCTTCCTCATTCCCATGCATGTCGCATTCTTTTGATGCTTTTGGAATTTTGTCCTTTTGAGTCTTCCTAGATCTCTTATGCTTTTGAAACTTGATTTAGGTCCCTCCATCCATAGTGTCCTTTTGTGTGAGAGATAGTTTGTGTTCAACTCATGGACGGAGAGGAACCTCTAAGGAATCCTATTCATTTACTAATTTTAATCAGTAAGTATTTTGTTATCTGATTTCTTTCTAGGATTTTTTTTTTACTCTTTTAAGCCTTTTGGATTTTATTTGTGGCATGCAATCATTTTAAATACCATACATCTTTTCCATCCTTCTTCTTTTCTGCGGGTCCATTGTTGTTAGCTCCATAGGATAGAATTTAATGTGGAGTGGATGGAGCCCCAAAATAATATTCTAGACTTTTCTTACCTCGGTTATTTAACAGGATTAAATAGGACTTCAATGTGTTCATGAACTCCCTTCAAATACTCTATCAACTTAAAGTATCTTTATCATAGTACATGTATCTTCAATAAGCAGCTTTTCACTTAAAATATTTGTAGTTTTCCCAAAGTTCCAATATTCTCCAACACCAAAGGTTGTGCTGGTTTATTAAAAAACTGAAATGAGGTAAACAAAAAATAAATCATAAATAAAGAAAGACTAACTAAGGAACAAATGTAGTAAAAACCAAAAGTTTATTTATGTACAGAAAATAAAATCAAACTTCATCGAGTAAAATAAGGTTTGGGAACCAAACCATTAACTAGGATATTCTCTTCACACCTCTGCAAATCCTGAAGTTTATACTGTCACGTCCCCGTCCCTCAACCGGCGAAGAGGACGCGACGAGCACATCAAACACGACCGGGCATAACGCCCCATGAACATAATCAAATGAAATCAATGCTGGAATTAAGCATACACAGATGCATTTATCTTCAATCATACAGCGGAAGCACACATATTCATAACCCAGCATTTAACATCATTATAAATTACAGAGATGCAGTAAACAGCTGCACTTATCTATTGATGAAGAATTTCACCTGCAACCAGCTACGTCGCTGCAACGTTCCACCCAACCATAGGCCAGCTTGCTCATCAATCTCTCAGCAACGCTGCCACCCCCGAGTTGGGCATGATTCCTCCGGAATAAGGGTCAATTGCAGGCTTATACACAGCCAAGGGACACAAACAACAAACCAATCACAGCTGGGTTTCACAGGCTGTCAACAAACAAGCCAAGCCAACACAGTCCAAGGGACTAACCACTGCATACCAGCAGCCACACAATCCCTTCACAGCTCTGTGAAGAAGCAAAATGACCGATGACAGTCCCAAATGAAAGGTGAGACACAGCTCCAGCCTATAAGGCAACTCAGAGTAGGTTTTGGCCCTAACGTGGCCAAAACAACTCAACAACAGCACCCAAACCAGGGTATATCAGCAGCCACAACACGCCATGAAGGATAACAACAGCCCACAGTCCCAAAACAAGGAAATTCATCCAACGACACACACAATTCCTTTAGGTGACTAATGGCAACTCACATAGTCCCAACAAAGGAGAAGAACAACTCCCAGCGTGGGCAGACAAGGGAAATTCAACCCACAAATTAGCAATCCACAGTGGTCCAAAATGAAATTGGAACCCACAGCCGACAAAACTCATGGGGAAGGCAACAGCCCCAAACACAAACAGCGAGCAGGGATCACGGCATGGGAAAAACGACCCAAACATCTTGTGCGTGAAGAAAAACTTGCACCCAATAGAAAAATGCATGGGAAAGACATACCCAATTTTCTGCGTGCGGATTCCAGCAGTAGAGGCCCTGCGTGAGGAGAAAACAACTCCGATTTTGCTTGTGGATGAACAAAACAACAGCAAGGACGTGAATTAAAGTGCGTGGGGGCCTCAGCAACTCGTGGAGCCCCAGAAAATGTCTGCGTGAGACTAAAATCGCCCAGAGCTTGTGCGTGAGAAGCCAACAGACCCAAAATCGTGGTGAGAGTGTAAATTGACCAGGGAAGAGTGCGTGAGGGAGAAGAATGGGCAGACATGGGTGGAGTGTGGATGTGGGTATGGAGCTGACAGCCCTACCACCCCACTCCCAAAGGCAATAACTGCCCTCAACCACTCAGCCATATCTCCTCAACCACCAGCTGAAGCATTAAAGAGGTTGACAAGGTTGGATGAGGCAAAAGGTGACAAACAACAAAGGTGGCAAAAACACAAGGTAATAAAACATGGGTTTTTCCCCCCATAACCAAGGTTTGACATCCCCCACCCCTTATCCTTTGGAACCATGCCCTTTTCATTCAACGTTGCACTGCCGTAGCTGGTTGTGGTTTATTTTAATTGATGTGCGGGTTTACATGATGCCAAATTAAAATGTGCCGGATAGCACAACATACCATCGGAAATTATCCCTATTGCCGAAACATACACAGCCAAATCGATGGTGGGGATTTTGCCTTGAGCTCCTCACCATGATTAATTACAATATATACATCATGCAAACGGGGTCAAAACTGGGGATGTGACATATACATTGAGGATCCTAACTTTACATCAATAAAAAATGGGTTGACCCAGAGATTTTGAAACTTAGTGTGCTTACCCTTTTCATCACGTGGGTGATCCCATTTGAGGACTAAATATGCCACTTCAAAACTCATATCTCTAGAGTTACTCTTGCCAAACCATTTCTTTACAATCTCCTGCTGCTGCTTAAATCTTTCTTTAGCTTTGAGCCTAGACTCTTCTAACTTAAGCAAGGTATTTATTCTGACTTGTAAAACTTCACTACTGGATCCTCTTAAAGCTTGGGCTAATTGGGAGGCTGGGAGTAAAATGTCTAGTGGAAAAATGACTTCTTTTCCATAAGCTAGAGTGTAAGGTGATACACCTAAGGAATTATTTGGTGTTACTCTATCAACCCAGAGTTCATTTGGGAGAGCTATATGCGAACCTCTTTGGTTTTTTATGATGATTTTCTTCAAAATTCTCATGAGATTTTTGTTTGTAGATTATGTTAATCCATTACCTTGTGTATAATAATTAGCAAAGTAATGTAACTTCATTACCTTATCATTAGCGAATTCTGTAAGTTTAATTGATGAAAAGTAAGATGCATTGTAACAAAACCAGGGAAATTGGAACCCCGAACCTGGTCATAATATGTTCTTGTAAGAAATCAATGACTGCATCTTCATTTACTCTCTGTAGTGGAATGGATTCCACCAATCTGGTGAAGTAATCGGTAGCTGTAAGGATGTATTTGTGCTGCATTGAATAATTAGGATTTATCTCTACAATAATATCAATTCCCCACTGTTCAAATGGTTCCAAAACCATGATTGGTTGTAATGGCCTAGACGCTTTAACAAGTCTTCCTCCACTCCAGTGGCATGTATCAAATTTTCTTACAAAACACATGTGCATCTTTGAACAAGGTTGTCCAATAGTATCCTGCCCTTAAGATCTTGTGGGAGTGGTATATCCTGAATAATGCCCTCTCGCCGAACCATCATGCAATTCTTCAACCACTTTAGCCACATCTTCATTTTCTAAACATCTCAGAAAAACTCCATTGTAGTTCTTTCTAAAAATAACTTTATCAATTACTTGATAGGATGTTGATTTCAACCATAGTGCTCTTCTTTTCTTTGAACTCCAATGTTCCGACAAATAAACTTACTGGAGATATTGTATCAAGTCTCTATACCATGATTCTGGAGCTGTAAAACTGGGACACATGTCCATCATATGAACTTCAACCTCATTTTACAAATCACTTTCCTCACCATTTTCAATTTCATCCATTATCTTGCAAATTCATTGTCCTTTAATAATGGTTGTTGGCTTAAACTATAAATCATATTCTTGTAGAGGCGTAACCCAATTTCCTCTTCTCTCGCCCAACTCTTTTTGCACGAAGAGGCTTCAGAACGCTGAGTGAGGAATGACCACGTTAGTCCTATTCTTAAGTATATATGGCCTGAATTGATCTACCTCTTTAAACAATGTGTCCACTTGCTTGTCAATGGCAGGGTAATTCAATTCAGCACCTTTCAGAAAAATGCTCATAAATGAATTAGGGAATTCATCTCCCCCTTCTTCCTTTTGAGTTAGCACTGCTGCGAGTGAATTATCAGAAGCAAAAGTGTACAATATGAAATATTTATCAAAATCGAGACTTCTAAGTGAAGGTGCATGTGCTATTTTTTTTTATCTTAGTAAATTCATCCTTCTCTATGTCAGTCCATTTAAAGTGCACACTTTGCTTAACCATCTTCTGCAAAGGTTTGACTATTTGTGCAAAATCAGGAACAAAACTTTGCACAAAGTTAATGGTCCCCATGAATGATTTCATACCTTTCTTATTGTGGTGCAAGGGGATTTGTGCTATAGCTTCAATCCTTTCTGGGTCTATGGAGATTCCCCTTTTAGAAATGGCATGACCCAATAGATTTCCTTCCAGCACTGTGAAAACACATTTCTTGGGATTCAACGAGATGTCCTATTTCCGAAAATGTTCAAAAAATTGTTTTAAATGATAAAGATTTTCTTCTCTTTTCTTTCAAAATACTGTTACATCATCCAAGTAGACCACCACACTGTGGCTTATCAGTCCCTAGAAAGCTATTTCCATGGCCCTTTGGAAAGTGGCTCCAACATTAATTAATCCAAAGGGCATTCTCCTATAGGAAAAGGTTCCCCACTTTGTACGGAATGTAGTTTTTATCCTGTCTTGTTCAGCTACTAGTACCTAATTGTAGCCCCAAAACCCATACAACAAGGATGATAACTCAGAGCCTGACACCATCTTCAAAAGTTGTTGCATTGGAGGGACTGGATAATTGTCTTTTTCTGAAGCACGATTCAGATTTCTAAAATCCACATGTAGTCTTATTTCTCTAGAATTGTTTCTCACTGGTATCAAGTTCACTACCCATTCTGAGTATCTAACCTTGAAAATAATCTTCGCATCATGTAATTTCTTCACTTCACTTTGAATTAGGGGTTCCATCTTATGATGCATCTTCCAAAGATGCTACTGGAAATATTTTACACCCGATTTAATAGGAATAATGTGTTGGATTATGTGAGTGTCATACGTCTTTAAATCATCATAGGTACAAGAAAATACATCTTTATACTGCTGAAATAAATTGATGAACTTACTTCTTTCACATGGAGAACAACATTTCCCCAAGTTAACATACTTGGGTTCAAATTTTGTTCCCAGATTGATCAGCCCATACTGCATTGATGAGTTGTGTGTTTTGACATTCACTGGCATTCAAAATTCGTTATTTAGATCAAACATTCCCTCTAATTTCCTTACCCATTTTGGTATGAAATTACCATTCTAAATATTCTCTTGGTGTTCCTAAATTTAGAGAGAATTTGACCACTAAAGGGTTGACTTGCTCATCTCTGTAAACAATTATATATATCAGCTGCTATGTGAGAGATCATTTAGCTAGAGCTAGAGTCAGAGAGTTAGGAGATAATTCACAGTTTATCAGTTTGTTCCTGAGTACATTGTATTTCTATTCCATCATCTGAATAAAGAGTTGTATGCTTTGTTGTTGAAGATTGTATTTGAGTAGAAGTTAGCTAGGCAACACCCATGATTGCTGAGAGGGCCCCTCATCAACCAGAGGTTTCTTTGTTTTTCTTGTTTATCTCTTTTTTCTATTGTAGTAGTTTTGTTTCTAGGTAGTTATATTATCTCATTTGTTCTATAATGCATTTTATTTCCACAATTAAATAATTAGATTGCACACATTGTTTGCTTTTGAATCTATTTTCAGTCCTTTCATTTCCAGTTTACTATTCAGTTTATTTACAAGCAAATATAATAGATTGCTTTTAAATTTAGTTTTGTTTATTTCATGTCTGTTATAAGTTATCAGTTTATGCAATTTAAATTTCAGTTTGTTTATAAACATGCAATGGTTTCCTTATGTTTATGAATTTGTTTAAGTTTATTTCACCGTTAAATTTGCTTAATAAGTAGGTTTACTTATTGGCTTTATGCATTAGATCCGCATCTACACAAATTCAGCTGAAGATTAGATCATTTAGGTTAAATTTTATTATTTTAATAGTGTAGGCTATTGTTCGGACAACTTGTTTAAACTTCCATTCAACCACCCCTTTCAGACCCACAGTTCAGTCTGTCATTCAGCCCTTAGTTTCATTTTTAGTGTTTTTTATGTATTTTGAGATTGTTTTGAGTTCTGTTTTGTCAATGTTTGAAGTATGCTTTGATCGAGATAGCTAGATAACAGTTTTATTTAACATTGAAGTTAAAGTTAGAGTGTTTTAGGTTATTTATTAAATTTTTATCATTTTCTTTATTTCTTTTCACTTTGAACATGTGTTAATTTGTCTTGTGTTTTGTTTCTTGAATTTGTTTCTGATTTCTTTATTGATGTATTGTTTTGTGTTTATGCCTTTGGATTTATTTATCCTTCGCATGTAAATTCAGTATTGTGCATGTTATCCTTAGTATTTTTTTAGGTTGTTCCTTTTTCATGGTGTGGTTACTGAGAGAGATATGTAGGACAGAATTCAAAGACATCCCTATTAAGTTTTCTACTTGTTTCTTTCTATTTAATTTTCTTTATTAAGTTTTCTACTTGCTTATTAACTAGGTTTTCCGTGCATCTTGGTTTCCAATTTAAAGATTAGTTGATAATAGTATCATTTCCAGTTTAATAAATTATCAATTATTTACTTTAATATTTTGTCTCGGTTTAATTAGCTTAATAGTTGAATTATTAGGAGTTTGACTCAGTTTTTCATTTTGAAATATCTTTCGATCTTTTGTTTGTTCAAATATTTCCATGACACCATAGGACCCCCTCTGCCTTTTCATATATTTTTTGTCAATTCTAAGCCTACCAACCTCAGTCGATAATTAAAGATTAGGTGAATTAATTTAGACATTATAAAACCCAACAAAAATCCTTCCTAAAAGATGGACATGGCACAGAATTTAAATGAATGTATTCACTTTGTATTTTTATTCACTTGAATAATTTCAATGTACTTCTTCTTGGTGAAAAAATTTGTGGAGTTGTTGTATATTGCTTGATCATGTATCTGTTTTCCAATGTTGTGTAGACAAAAAACATGTGGAGAAATTGAAACTCATCTTATAGTGATGAAGGAGAATAATATGAATGGTTATTGATGTGAAAACATAAAATTATCAGATATGAACAAAAAATCAGATATGGAAAATATATTTGTGCTATCATAACCTAACCAAATAACATCAATGAAATCAGCAAGCCCAATTTCTTGTGTAGGAACCCAATCAGCAACCTTCTTTCCAAACTGATGTAAAACATTTCTAATTATATAATATATATTATTATGATAAGAAATATCAGAAATTAAGTCATATGGATCAGCAAACAACCAAGTTATAGTGGCTCCAAAATGAGGTTGAGTCACAGTAGGAAAAGTAGGTGTAATTAGACTATTTTGAAATTTGGGAAAATCTTAAGCGTGTATAAGGATATTAAATTTGACCTAATGAAGGTTATATCATATCCAAATGTATTTATAAGAATCCAAAGTATATACAATGAAATTGAAAATCAACCAATTATGAAAAGTACATAATAACAATTTGTACCAATGATACAGTAAAGGAAACCATGAAATTGTCTTGTTTATCAACTCGAGAATTCAGAAGTTGTAGGGTAATTTGAGCATAAAATGGATGGGATAAGGGTGTCATAACCTGAATATCAGCCTTAAAATAATATTATAAATTAAATAAATAAGAATATGAATGGAATTTGAAAGAATTGGATGAAGGCAAGTCAAAAACTAGTCACTGCAAAAAACTAGTATTGAGAGGAGATGGATTTGGGGAACTAATAGGTATATTTTCCAATGGAGGAAATGGGATTTTTTATTATTATATATCAAAATTAGTATAAAAAAAAAATACATGGGGAAAATATTTAACTCTATCAATCAAAGCATGACAATCATTACCTTTGAATTGCACACTGTGGTAGTGCCCCTTAGGATGAGCATAGTTTTCTGTTCCTTGCTTTCTTGCAAAATAAAGAACATCAATGTTGTTCCTTTCGAGCAACAGAGTCATGGTGTCCATATTATTCTTAAAAAAAAAATTCATTTTGAGAATGTTTTCTACAATAGGTACACTTTGATATCCCTTTCTTTTTGTTTTCTTCTTGGAATTAGAACCTTCATCAGTAGAATAAGAACCTTCATATTTAGAGTTTGACTTTGGATTCTTATCCTTAAATTTTTTCTTTGCTTTGGACTTGAAATTATTGCATTCAAGAGCTGAAATTGCATGATCCTTTGAGGTTTTGAGAATCCCCATTTGACTAATCTTTACTTTCTATTGAGTAAGAGAATCTATGATTACATCCAGGGATGGCATCCTCCAATTTCAAACTCCAATCTTAGTAGCATGGAATGTTGACACAAAACTTGAGTATTCCGGACTCCAAAATTAACTTTGATAGGATGGAAAGGATTAATTTCTCTTATTTCTTCTCAATCCCACATTGTTTTAGAAAAATAATTAGTGACATAAACTTGGTGATGACTTCCTCAATGGTTTCAATTTCACTTAGTCTCAATGAGTTCAACTCATTCTCCAATTTTTGTCCTCTAAGATCATATTGATTTCTGAAGAGGGATTCAAGTGTGATTGACACTTCATTCAGGATTTTCAAATCATCAAGATGGAAAAATAAGTTCCAAAGAAAGAGAGAGATACAAAGCAAGCCATAAAATTCATCCTTCTTGTTATGCCACTTTTCTTTCTCAACAACTCCACATGGATCGATTTCTAAGGATATAGTAACTCTATAGATACCTCAGATACACAATAGTATCTCAGTATTGGATTTCCATTCATGATAATTGAAGGAATTCAATGTTACTATATTATATATATCCATTCTCTATTGTTGCAGTGATTGGTGAGAAAATTGAATACCTGCACAAAACTAGAAAGAAATTTTTTGTAAGACAAATAAACCTTTACTTCGACAATGATCACATTATTAGGGTGCTTCACACCTAGGTAGAATTCTTTGGATGTCATAATAAAAAGGGAGCAGTGAAATAATTCCATGATTTATGTGGAACCCGACATATTTTGGTGCATCAATGGAAGTATCTAAGGGAGATTAGAATGGTTTGACTAGGATCTGATACCGTATTATATTTTGATAGGAAGAACTTGGGACATAAATAATATTCACATAGATTGTACAAGAAAAACAAAGAAGAAGAATAATGTTCTTTGACATAATGAATTGAAGAAAAATAGGAAACATATTCCATACAGTCATATTCATCATTATGTGTGAATATATAATACAACATAAAGGAAAATTTAGAATTCCTAAAGAGGTAGTTGAATCTACCAAACTATACTAGCTGAGGAGCTAACTCACTGTGGAAAAATCGCCCTTAGAGCTCACGAATGCAACTCCGGATCACTGAAAGAGTTCACAACCAATTAACTGAAGAGGGTAGGTTAGCAAAGGTGCCCATACTCTCTTAAATCATGCAAAATGATGCTATAGAGACTAAGAGTGAACTAATTGATGGGAATTAGAGCATTACTAGACATAAATGAATACCTACTAGAGTCAACTATTGGACACTGTTGGTAGCACACATAGTGGGTTGATAAAATATAGGCATTTATCCATGGAGCACCAAACTTCATGCAAACAACTGTAGTTAGTGGTAGGTGTCCACTAGGTGTGTCCCCCATGCACTAGTGAAGTGTTAGAGACCTCCTAATCAATGAAAATGAACAAATAGACTATGTGGTCAAAGGGAGGATTAATAATAATCCTAAAAAATAATGACATGGCCTGATATGAGGAAAAACATCTTCGTCGGGGGTACAACAATATAAAATGATAATATACAACAAAATATCTTCCAAATTTACAAATACAACAACAAAAATTTGAGAAAAATAAAAAAAAGTTGGCCATCATAAACTTAAACCTATAAAAAGTCGGAAAAGTTGGCAACCTAAAGAAATAGAAAAACATTGGAGAGAAATTAGAGTTTTGCAATACTGTTTTATGCTATAAGGGGATGAGGACCATCATTGAATGTTAATTTATGTTGATATTTCAATAAAAAGGTAGATAAATAGAACCAAAAAAACTAAATGCCAAAAAAATTGTAGTTTTCCTTAACCATCCAGGTTTCCCTTTGGAGAGGTCCCTTCAATGGGAGTGAGGCTACAAAAAAGAAATGAAATTAAGATTGAAACCAAGACAAACAATTTGTCTTGATAATCTACGATAATAATAAATGAGTTGATCTAGGATAATAATTAATCCTTTAGGGAAATCAACTCCTCTTTCATTGAGTAGTCCACCTAGTTCTCAATAAGCCACCAAAATCATACCAAAACTAGCACCACATTAATCACTTGAACCTGGATTTGAAAATGAAAATTGGCATAAATTAAATATACATAATACTAGATGAATTTATTAGACCATTATTTAAAAATGAATCCTTTAGAATAGTTTTTCCATGATACCGTCAGGCCATGAACACCCAACTTAATGATCCACCCAACAATTGGTAATGTTTGTCGAATTTTATAGGGTCAACATCAACTTCGACAAGTTCGAACCTCGACATAGCCTTGATAAGTTCAGCACCTCAACATGCATCATTGACAACTGCATCTCAGCATGACTAGGACAGATTGTCTCTCTGTCTTCCAATCATTTGTAATGGTTGAACTTCTAAATCATTCTAGCTTCTTGTAACTGAATGTAACAGGAAGACAACCCAAATGTTCCCAACACTCTATATAAGCATGTACATTATTGTAATACGAAGGATGTGATGGAACAATAATGAAACCACAAATATTGGTTCAAATTCTTGCATTTTGTTTGTGTGTATGTTTTCTTTGTGTGTAGTGTATTTCATGCTTTGCTTATTCTTAATATGCTTCTTCCATAACAGTAATTAATTCAATCAATCGAATTGTTTTCCCTGCTTTGCACATGGGCACATAAATCATTGGTATCGGAGCATATTCAGAGCTTGTTCATGCTTACGCTATGTGTAGATACTTCTATCGAGGTTACTTGACTTATGCTTGTTCAAACACACTTGAAAAATAAACAATCCAAGCAGACACTACCTTCTACTTCAGAGTATTTATCTACTAGTGTGACTATATCAAAGATGGCTAAAGAAACAGAAAATAAACATGCAACTAGTGAGACAAAGAAAATCATAAAGAAATAATTGGCTTGAAAATGAATCGAAATGTCCTCCCAATTCAATGATATTCTCACATGATTGACCTAAACCTCTATAGGATCCTCGACGAGATCCCATTCCGACAAAATTAGTCCATTAAAACTGAAAATGAATTTAGACATATCAAATCTTGAAGGACATATTGATGTGGAATCCATAGACACTTGGGTGTATCAACTCGAATCCTATTACTTTGTTAATCAACTCTCAAAAGTTGAAAATATCAATATTGCATCCTTAAAGATATTGACCTCTGTGAACTGTTGTTGGGAGAATCTATCAATAAATATGGAGAAGGAAGGAGACCCCATAGATAAATGGGAGAATTTGTTTGAGTACATCCTAAAAACTTTCTACCCACCCAAGTACATTGGACAACTATATAATAACTGGTAGAATATAAGGAAATGGAAAGAATAGTCCATTTAGAGTTACACCAACGAGTTCTATTGACTTATGGAGATACTTAGCATTCAAGAAGAACAAAAATTGCATTGTTTGAAGTATGTTAGTGGATTGTCCCCATACATTGAGCAAGAGATGGAGTTTTTGACTGTTAGTATGATTGCGGATGTATTCCACTATGCCAGTAATCTTGAATCTAAACAGAAAGGAAAAGAACATTTCACAACCAAACCGACAGGTCGAACATCCAATAAGAAGTCACCATCCAACTATGGCAATTTAAGAAACCCTTCTCAGCTGACCCTGCTAAAGCCATATCCCGGAAGAAATAAATATTAGAAATACAAAATGAAACATAGAAAACAACCCCCTACCATGAAATGGTGTGATTACCACAATTCATCATGGCATGATACGTCTAAATGCAAGGATTGAAAGACATTTTTGGAAAAAAAATTGACCTTTGACTTGTTCGACAAAACCCTGGTATAATTAAACCTAGAATCATCGACTATTTTGACATCGACATCGACCATTGGAAGAGCCTTGACTATAGTTGATGAGGATAAAAGAGAGAAACTATTCCATACACATATATGGCTTCAAAACAATCAATTGAATCTGATTGTGGATAATGGTAGCTAGGAAAACTTTGTTTCTGAAGATCTCATGAAGAAACTAGATCTTATAACCGCTCCAAATCCTCAACATTATAATATTGGTTGGATGAAGGATGGAAAATAGCTAAGGATCACCTGACAATGATGTGGCACCTCTTTCCGTAGCCAATGCCCTATTTGGGAAACCTTACTTATGGGATCGACATGGGAGTTATCAGACACGACCTCAAAATGTGATTGTCAAATTATGGGACAAATGGTATGGCATACCAGAGCGAGGAATTACACTAATGGTTGTAATGATTTCTTCTAAACAGAAAAAGAAGCTCATCAATCATGCTCAGAAATTCACATTGATCATGATTAAGCCTTAGCATTCCTGGAGGACTACAACAACTAGTAGACTCACTGACCAATGTATCTCTCGACAATAATAATAGATCGACAACATTCTTCATGAATACTGGAGCATATTTCATGATCCAAACAGAGTAGCTATGCATTTCTAGGTAAAACACTTCATTGAACATGTTCCTAGTTCTTCATTACCTGACACATTTATTTACAGAAGATTCATTACCAAGAATGAAGAGATTCATAGGAATATTCAAGAATTAATCAACAAATTTCACATCTGACCCAACTCCTCTCCTTGTGAAATTCAAATCATCCTCATTCCAAAGAAAGATTGGACTTGGCACATGTGCATCGACTATCGAGATCTCAATAATATTTCAGTAAAGAATAGATACCCTCTTCCAAGGATAGACGAATTCATCGACTGTCTGAAAGGTGATAAATTATTTACTAAGGTTCACATCAAGTTGGAATATCATCAAATTTCGATCGTTCCCATCTATGTATGGAAAAATTCTTTCAAAGCCAAGGAAGGATTGTTTGAATGGTTATTTATTTCTTTCATCTTAACTAGTTCACCTGCAACCTTCATGTGATATTTGGATGACATTATTTGATATTTCATCGGCAAGTGTGTCATTGTATACCTAGATAATATGTTTATTTTTAGTAGATCATGGGAAGAACATGTACGAAAGTTTGGACAAGTCCTCAACACTCTTCGACAACATTGACTCTATCTGAACATGGAAAAAATCTCATTTGTGATGAACAAAATCAAATATTTTGGGTATGTAATCGACTTTGTAGGAATTCATGTCGATCCAGACAAAGTATAAATCCTTAAGGATGTCCCATTCCTCAAAACACTCATGAAGTATGAAGTTTTCTTGATTTGGAAATTTTTTATCGATGATTCATACTCAGATTCAGTCACATAGCCTAGCCTTCGATCAGTTGACTAATGGAAATGGGAAAACTTTCTTGAAATGGACATCGACATAACGACAATATTTTGAGAATCTCAAACATAAGGTTTGGACTGCACTAGTAATTTGGTTACTTGATTTTCATCAGCCTTTTGATAATGAGACAAATGGATTAGACTATGCTTTAGGTGCAGCGATCACTCAGTCTGGTCACCCAGTTTCTTTTCATTCCAAAAATTTCAATGAAACCATCCAGAGGTATTGGAAATATGAAAATGAACTATATTCCATTGTGAAAGACCTTCGGCAATGGATACATTACATTCTTGGGAAGGAAACAATCATTCTTACTTAATACAAGCCCTTATAGTTCATCCCGTCCTAGTCAATGTTACAAACAACTTGAAAAATCAAGTGGATTAGTTACCTGTGTAATTTCAGTTGGTAATTAAGCAGAAAGGTAAATCCAATGACGTAGTCAATTTTTTAGGTCGACCACCCATTAGTCTACTTTTCACATTAATGAGTATGCAAGGCTATGGAACCACTACTTATTCTCAATTGTATTTAGTAGACTGTAGATTTTATGTAATTTATCGACAACTTCAAATGAACCTACCATATGCTACCAACTACTTCCTGAAATATACCTTTCTATACAAGCTTGTACATCTTTGTGTACCGACAAGTGAGCACCGACAGAAGCTTATTTGGGATGCGCACTACAACAATACTATAGGAAAATTTGGAGTACAAAATACCCTGGCCATCCTCCAAAAGTATTTTTATTGGCATTCACTTAAATATGACATCAATAGGTACATTTGATCATGTGTGGTTTGTGCCATTTCTAAATCACCAAATCACGACAAGGATTTTACATTCCTTTTCTGGTTCCTAGTCGACCATGGGAATCTATTTCTATGGATTACTTGATGGTATATCCTACTACCAAACATCAACATGACACAATATTATTATTATTCCACATATTTTCCAAGATGTGTATTCTCTTTCCATTCAAGAAGACTACAACAACATAACATACTACCCATCTCTTCTTTGAACATGTTTAGAAACATTATGGCCTACTAACAACCATCATTTTCAATAGAGATTCTATAATTGTCAACATATTTTTGAAGACTCTTTGGAAACATATTGACACGAGTCTCTCTTTATCGACAACTTTCCAACCTTAGAGAGACGGAAAAATACAAGTTTTGAATTGATTGGTAGAACAACTACTCCACATGTACAACCACAAGCCTTCTTGGACATGGGATGAAAGTCTCCCATACATACAACACAATTAAAATCATACTCAACACAGCTCCATGGGAAATATTCCATCCAAGATATGTTATGGATTTCAACCCTCAGCGCCCATCAAATTGATCAATTCATTAAAACAATCGAACGACACTGAATCTAAATGACGAGAATTTGAAAAAGCATTGAAGTTTCGAGACCGATTCTACAACATCTAGAAATAAGAACAATAAATGTAGCAATGAGCTAATGTGAAATATAAGGCCCGACATGATAAGCATAATATTCCCCATTTATTTCAAATTGGGGATCATGTCTAGTAGCATATAAAGAAGGAACGCTTCACTAGTCCATATAGGGAGTTGAAGCCTTTGTGATATGGTCGTTACAGTATCCTTAAGTAGATTGGAGAAAACACTTTTTTAGCTCAACATTCCTTTATGCTTGTGTATGCATCTAGTATTTAATGTGGATCTACTTCAACCATACCATGCACCACTATTAGAACAAAATGACTTGCAAACAACATGCTTAATATATTCTCAAGCAATTCAAATCACCACAAAGTCTCCTTGAATTTGAACTTTGGTTAGAGTCAACAAAAGGAACTTATGCAATATAAATTGTTCACAAAGCTGATTAATATGAAGAGGATATGGTGTTTAGATAGTATGAGAACATAATACATCAAAATATACTAGGATTAATATAAATCCTCTTCTCCATTCATCCTTTGTCATTTTCAAATTTGCATAAATTTTTAATAGTTTGTTTTGGTTCTTCTAATTATTCACATTTATACAAGGAATTTATTTTGCTACATTGGATTTTTTTCACTTCAATCCATCCTCCTTGGTCCATCCTTAGTATATCCTCTATTGGAATATTTATGACATTGTTATATTGAATGACTTGCTTCTCACAATCCTTAATAGAATTCCTCATGAAGTTCATGTTTGCCATTATAAATCATATAGTTATGCTAGTTATGTCATGAAGGAATGGACATTCAACCCTAGGCGATAACATGCTAGTTATTTCATGAAATAATTCCTTAATAAATGCTACCTTCTAAGTACATTCACAATTTAATGAAAAATAATTTATCTCCTTATTACTCAAGTTGTTATGGAAATTGTTCTTGTGAATCAAGAAAATTTTATAGATTACAAAATATATCATGATTTTCTATTCTAATTTGTTACATTCCTCAATGAGTGTCTGCAGTATGTGTGAAATTTTATAGAGTGAAAAGTATAGTTACTTTTATACATGTATATATAATTTACTACTAAATACCCACTATAGAAGGTGTTGAGAACAAAAAAGAAAAAATAGAGCATATAAACTACAGTGATGGCATAAATTTCTATCCATTTCATCTAAGGATTCCTCTTCATGGGACTGCGAGGTATCCCCACATAGAAAGAGTACAAAAAAATCCCATAGGCCAAAGCTTATTTATTCCAAAACTAGAGAGTTCTATACATCCTTTTACCACCTTCCATACATGATTTGTACAAGGGACTACAACTATCTACTAAATACATTCTAGAAACAAAACTACACATTACTATAAGACATATAGATTCTTTCTTGAAAGGTATTTTCAAAAACATTCGATAGATAGAAAATATTATGGTATACTATGTCACAAACTATTCTTCTATACAAAACATACAATTAGGAAAACAAAGACATACTATTAGGAAAACAATCATATGAATCTTTAAAAAACAAAAATATACTTCCATCTAATGGGTTGTGAGTTCATTATTTAGTTAGGAAAAATTCATAGGTTCAAATCTGATGCCAACATCTTGAAAAGGGATTTCAGAATAGATGAGGCTAGATGTTGAAGGATTTGATCCCATTTCTAAGTTTTTGAATCAAATTTGTAGAAATGTTAGCTAATATTCCGAAAAAGAAATTTTTTCCATCAAAATTTCATTCTTTTCTTTTATCATTTCCAAACTCTCCACTGAGACCTTCTCTACTTTTGGGTGACTTCACATTCTTGATCTACGGCATCTTCCTTCTAGTCCAACCATATATCTAATGCATAGAGGTCCTGACCAAAGGCATGGGAAAATATATTGATATGATAGAGATACTAACAAAGGAATGGTTCATAATAGTATCCATCTTGACAATGCATTATGAACTTTCCCACTTTCCAATTCCACACCTTGATCATAGAGTTCACCAAACACACCTTTAGAAATTCGTTTGGATGATGCCCAACACAAAGAAGAGAGCTTTTTGAGTAGCGAATCCATGCACTTTTTATCTTCAAGACCCCATTTAGTAACATGATATCACCTAGTATAGTGAATTACTTCAAATGATCCATCTCCATGAGTTTGTGTATTGTGGATCTATCGTCGAGTTTACCCTCATTCATTTTCTTAATGTGGGCATTAATATGCCTAAATTGTGTTTCCTTTTTCATGGTGATGGAGCACACACACAAAAAAAAATATCACTTGAAAAATTATGGGAGGGGAGATCAAATCCCCCCATGTGTCCATTCTTATCATGATTTAGCATCATGGGAGCATTTCTCACCTTATTTATATCATATTTAGCAAGAGTTGGTGTTCGGGTTGGAGGGTGGCTGAATTATCCTCCTTGTATCCTTATTCATATCATGGAGAACATGAAGGAACCTTAACTCTTTGAAATGTCTAGTTTATTTCTTAGTTTGGTATATTTTTCTTTCAATACTTAAGTCTTTAGACTTGGTGGTTTCCATGATATGTCAAATAATCAAAGAAGAGTCCTCAAGAATCAACAGAGAGGGAATTCCTTATTTTCGGGCTAACTTACAACCTTAAAGAATGACATAGGATTCTTCTTGATTGTTATATTTCCTTCCAATCCCCTAAGTGAATTGTATTTCTAATTTTCCTTTGGAATTGAAAATAAACCCTGCATTCCCACACTTGTCACCCCTTAATTCCATGTATATTTTAATGATCCAACTACTTGTAGTTATTTATGTGTTTAACCTTGAACCATGTAGGACTTGTATTTCTAAGAAAGCACAAAGAATTAATTACCATCTATGTCTCACAATTGTCATACATATAGATAGTTCATTAATTTTTTTTCCCTACCAAAGACTTTCATTGGTTAATTCATCTCATGCTAGAGAGTCCACTAGTTTTTTTATTTGTCCCAGTTCACCAAACTACAGAGTTCAACTGTAAGTTATGATATTCCAATAGGGAAAATGATCCATTACAAACTTAAATTATGGCATACAATATTTTCATATTTTGGAAAATATATGGTACTTCCATTTATTGTTATGCTTTGATCATCTAGTAGACAAACAAAGTATATTTGCCTATAAGAAATTGTTTTTTGTGAAAAAATATACGAATTATTTCTTCAATTGCAATATTTTGCATTCAAATATTGATATATTTGTTTCTTTGAAATTTTGATTTTTTCTAGAGTAGAAAATGAGGATATATAAGTTGAAATTACTATGTCAATTGTATATAACTTTGATCCTTCAATTTTAAAATGTAAAGTAAAAATGAATTACCTATATTAGAAAACTAAATATTGCATTCAATTATGAACAAAGAAAAACATAACAAATTTATTTCATCAAATTATGCCACTTCCTTGAAATATTTTCTTCAAAGTGGGATTTCCATATGTATTGCAAGTTCATGTGTGATAATAGATGAGGAATCCAAAACAATAAACACCTTAGAAAAAAACGATTTTACTAAACTTTTTGCAAAGGAGAGAACGCCATAGTACAATCTCGTTTAAATAATTGCAATATGTTTATTTGTCCTTTCAACTCAATTCTAGTGGTTGAAGTATTCCTTTGGAGTAAAATGTCACAATATGAAGTACACTAGTTTTGCATCATGTTAACCTTGAAAAATATGGTATGTTCCATTCCATTTGGATCGAGATTAACCCCTCGAAATTTGGGTTCCATGTTTTGTTTGTTTCCTAATTTTATCACTTAGTGTACTTCAAATGAGTAATGGAGCACTTGTTACATTTGATTCATTTGTGTCACTATTTGTAGGACATGTTTTTCAAATTATTTAATAAAAGAACTATTGTCAAGACTTGTCTCTAGTATTACATCCTAATATTAGCCATGCAACCTTATCGATGGATAGTATTGTCAAAAGTTCATAGATAGTGCATTGCAATAGTTATGTATGGGTCATCGAAGCACCAACATTCTTCAGACGATTTTCATATACCTACTAGTTTCTAGGGCATCGTAATCATTTTCATATATTGTCAAGATCCCTCATTGGATGAATTCCATATCATAATATATATGTTGTTGAAAGACAGTTATGTTCGAGATGATATTCAATTTCATAATATATGCCAAGAATGTCAGAAAACTATTGTAATAATGTTAATGTGAAAATGTTGGTGTTCCAACACAAATTTTGCGGCATTCCTAATCCTCTATTTTCAAATGTGTGAATGAAAGAATGTTTGTTGATCAGTTTTCATAAAATGGGTCATTTTGTAGTAGTGGGAGGCACTTGTTACGTTTGATTCATTTGTGTCACTATCTGTAGGACATGTTTTTCAAATTATTTAATAAAAACACCAATAGGGAAAGTTACTTTGTAAGTAAAATTTCATGGTTGAAGGGATATTTTTTCACAAAAATGTTGTGTGATCATGTGATGGGAAGATAAAAATTCAAAACATAATAAAAAGTTTCAAGGTTACAAATGAAATGAAATTCTAACAGTATATGGAAATAATGAGGAGATACATTATATTATTCTATGCGGAAAGTTTGACATTACATTGGCTTGAGAAATGACTACAAGATTCAAGTTCCTTAGGTTATGAAGCACATGAGTGTTGGGGAGATATGATATCAGCTCCTTTTTTATGATAATTTGATGGAGGTTATGGTCCTTAGGATCAGAGTGGGATCGAAGCAATCTGATAATTTTTAATGAAGCAAAAAACACTAGCATCTTTATGATTCCCTTTTGTTCTTGGTAACTTCCATCTTCCAAAATTTATTTTATCATTATCATTTTCATAAAGTTTGGGTTGCACGATGTGCTTTGAGTTTGGTCTTGACTCTAACACAATGTCAATAGTATTATGTACTTTCTTGCACAATTGTTTACTTTCCCTCGCAAACATCAATATTATATTTATTTCTTAGGTTACACTCATCCTTTGGAATCTTAGTGTCAAAGGAAATATAGATCTAGATCGTCTTGGAAACTAACTTCCAAAGGACACATGCAAGTGAGAAATAAATCCAATATCGATGGTTGTGAGGGGAATTAAACAACAATTAATATTTAATATTAAAATGTATCTCACAATTCCTAAATTCCAGTGACATAAATGGAATTTTCTCAGAGAACTATTGTCAAGACTTGTCTCTAGTATGACATCCTAATGGTAGCCATGCAACCTTATTGATGGATAGTATTGTCTAAAGTTCATAGATAGTGCATTGCAATAGTTATGTATGGGTCATCGAAGCACCAACATTCTTGACACAATTTTCATATACCTACTAGTTTCTAGGGCATTGTAATCATGTTCATATATTGTTAGGATCCCTCATTGGGTGAATTCCATATCATAATATATATGTTGTTGAAAGATAGTTATGTTCAAGATAATATTCAATTTCATAATATATGCCAAGAATGTCATACTATTGTAATAATGTTAATGTGAAAATGTTGGTGTTTCGACACAAATTTTGCGACATTCCTAATCCTCTATTTTCAAATGTGTGAATGACAGAAAGTTTGTTGATAAATTTTCATAAAATGGGTCATTTTGTAGTACTGGGAGGAAGTTTATTTTCTTTATTTGCAGTAGGGGGTCTTGGAATGAGGTCATAATTTCTATGTTACTCATCCTATAAAATGTTAGCAAAATGTCTATAATGGGATGAAGACATTTTAAAGTAACCGTTCTTTTTTTCATGATTTAAATCATATGTATTGGATTGCAGGGAACTCTCATAATCTTGTTTAGTCAAGTGAACGATATTGGTTCCATCCCAGAACCAATTAATTCCCTCCCAACTATCAAGGTACTATTCTTCAAAGGGGAGGTCTACAAAATTTATATTCTTGTTATTATTCTCCCTGACAATACTATTATGAATGAGATGATACTCATTCCTTGTTTCTTTGTGCATAATATGAGGATTGAAGGGTCTCCTATGTTGATTAGTATTTTTATTCCTTAGTGGTCCTCTCTGAGGTGATCTATTTGAGTTACTTACTTCCAATTGTATCTAACTTAGTTTGTTGTATAGACTATTAATTATATTGAACATTTTTGCAATTTTAGCCTCCTCTAAATATTCATTTGAACCAGAGGAATCAACCTCATCCCTGTGTTCCCTCCTATCCTTTTAACCATGATCTTGTCTAGGTTTTAGTTTTCCTACATCTGTCATGTTTCCTTCAACATATATTGCATCATCTTGCATGGGGAGTGGGGTATCTAACCCTCTTTTCTTAAGCATCATTGCAAAGTTAGAATCAAAATCCCCAACTGTTAGGATTAATTAATCCTACTTTTGACCACATAGTCTATTTTTCCTTTCCCTAACTTAGGAGGTCATTATCACTTCATTAGTGCATGGAGGACACACCTAGGGTCCACCTATGACTCATTGCTACTTCCTGCATGAGTTTAGGATATCCACGAATCAATCCCTATCATTTAGGAGCCCACTTTGAGTGCCATCAATAGTCTCCATTAGTTGACTCTAGTATTTATTCAGTTATGTTCAGTTATGATATGATTCCCGTCAGTTAGAGGGAGAAATTTATCCCATGGGCTATTTTGAAGGGTTTTCTCGAAAAAAAGATTCACCATTTTGCAATTTTTGAAGCCCTGTTTTGCCCAATTTTTATGGGGTAAACTTTTTTCACCCTAAAAATCGCCAAATTATTATATAAACGATAGAAAATCCTTGGAAATTAAAATATTTTTTGAAAAATATCACCAAACATTTTATAGTTGGTGTTTTAAGAATTGGTAAGATTCGCCAACATTTATACACTTTTAAATAAGTATGGTTCCTTAAAATCATCCCTGTCTTCAATAGTGGTGATATTTTCTCCATCAAATTTGGGTAGGATCTTAAATCATTTGTTAGGTATTTTATGAATATTTTGAAGAAGGTTTAGGAGGGAATATCTAGTTTCTACCCAGGGATTCAATTGAGGGGGGTGGGGGTATATTAAAACCTCCTCCTCCAACTCCAACCATTATATACAACAAAATTAGGTTCTTTTCTTTAGAAAATACAAGAATGCAAGGATTCTTGAGAACAAGATTAAGTGTATGATCACTCTTAGGGAACATAAGAGAGGAATTATAAAATTCAATTAAAGGTGAATGTAGGTGTTATTCAAAAGAATATTTATCTTTGGGGGTTTATATCTATATAATTAATGTTGTACTTATATATTTGAGAAAAAGATGATTCGATCTGAATATTTCCTCAACTTGAAGATGTCTCCCTCACATGAGTATTTTTCTAGGTTGTAATATTTTCAAGATTAGGGAGAGGCTGTACATATTCATATCCAAGTTTCACTTTGGCATGCCTCTTTCCAAACACTAGATCAATACCAATGGAGTATCTAGGTGATTTATAAAGTAACAATGTGTTCAATTCTTCTTTAGTACCAAATAAAAAGTGGCGATCTTTATCATGCTTAAGGAAATCAGTTCAAATATTTGTCCTCGACAATGACACCATTTTTCATGTTGTCCCCTAATATGTTCTAGGCTTCTATGAAACTATATTAGGGAAGAATGTAGCTTAAATTATTTAGATTTAGATCTCAAGATACAATGTTTTTTTTTTGAAAATTGGAAAATGTACATGACAAAGCCTTTATGGTTACTATAATTTCTTCTTTAGAGAAATTTGTCAAATTTACATTCAGTAATTAGGGTAGTATTAGGTGAATACATAATATTATAGAACAAAATGAAGTCTGTAAGGTATCCTCATTGATAAATCTTACAATTTAGAGTGACATAAAGCGTATTGAGCAATACATAATTCAGTAGTTCATATAGATGCAATTTGAATCTCAATGAATCTCATAACAATGGTAGCTAAGGAAATCACCTATTAAGAAAAAATGAAACCTTCGTATACTATTCAACAACATAAACACCCATGAGAAAAGTAGGTCATATAAATGAAATCATCATTCCACATTTGATACTCAACACATCCATTCTATGAATATGACGAAATAATTGGTTTATCAAAGATTTATTAATATCAAGAAATATTACAGAGTATGAGAAGGATTTTTAATTTCAGCAAGAAGATTAAAATAATATAGAATAATTTACATAGGTTGACATAAACATGAGTCATGAATCTCATGGAGCTTTATTGTATGTTTACAACCTTTGTAGTCTTAATGAAGTTGTGATCTTGTAGTCTATAGAGATTTCCTGTAAAAATAATTACTCATAATGCTTCTAGGATTCAAATTTTCATTTTATAGTTGTTGACTGCTTCTTGAAATTACTTCTTGTTTCATAGTTACCTTAAAAATTGTTCTTGATTTATCTTCCCCTTTGTCTACCACCTCAAAATTGTTTTTTATTTATTTTGGTTGTACCTTTCTACCTCCTAAAATTCTATATCTTTTTGTAACCCAATAACTAACTAGCATGTTTACTAGACCTTGTTGTGATGTTGAAGGTTGTCCGTGAGATAGAAGAATCACCTTAGCATATTTGGAAATGTCTCACCATTTTTTTCACATTGGATAACTATGATTATTCATAACATTTAATTCTATTCATACATTAGTAATGTGTTCATATGATATTTGTGGCAAATTTTAGAATGTAAGCCTTAGGCTAGCTAATAGCTCAAATTCTTTTCATAGTAATTGTATTATGGTTGCTTCTTCCAAGTTACCCTACATGCATTCAAAATTATTATATTTATTTATTTTATCATTTAATTGTTCTTGTTATGTCCCCTAATCATACAATTCAAAATTCTCCATTCCAATTCAAAGGGAAAGGTATTCTTCTTCCTAGAGAATCCTTAAACAAGCTTTTGAAGAAATCAATTTATGTTATTATGATATGCACCTAGGATTGATATGTTCCCAACAAAGTTTTCTTTTATATCACTTTATTTTCCTCTATAATTATGTGGGTCTTATTAGTATCCATCAAAGTCTATAATTGACTCTGGGTTCTTTTATTTAAAAATTTGATTACATTGCTGGCAATATCTAGTTTTGCATCCATCTTTGCTCATACTCTTCTGATTTTTGTTGTAGAAGAATCTTTCAATTCCTATTAATCCTAGATCAATTCAAAGCGATCCTACTGTGCAAGTATATATTCTGATATTTTATCCTATGATGTATGCTTCTCTTCTTCGAGGGGTGATTCCCCATATGCTTCTTTGATAATGATCCCACATCTCGCTCCATTTTCTCTACTTTTTATTTCACATCATTATCAAGTTCTGCAATTGCCCCATCTTTCTCTTCCAACCTCTTCTTTTTTTTGTATATATATATTTGTTTCATGTTTATATTGATTATGAGCTTACCTACACCTTCAGGATGTGGTGTGGTATGACCAGTGATTATGGTTTTATCTAAATCCAACCTTGATATTAGAAGATCTAGTCATTTACTTTATATCTATATTACTCCATAATGTCTTTGCAATACAACATATGTTTGTATACCTTCTCTTCCTCCTACTACAACACCATCAAATCATTATTATGTACATGTTCTACATCAGACACCTTTAGATTCCTTTTTAGAACCAAAATTTCATTATCATTCAGTTGAATTAAAGATTGGAAATGGATTAGATTAGTGGGATTGTCCCCTAGGGAAAAACCTGTAGCTCCAACTCTTATATTATTAGTATTTGGCCCTTGTGGCCACCTTCTCAATATTTAGTTGTTTCTCAATTTTCTATACCATTAGTTGCATTTTTTTGACATCAATTGAAGAATGGATGTCATCCCTACATAAAAAAAATCTCTATATTTCCTAGAGAAATAAATTCTATCAGTAGGGTTGATATCATCAAATTTGAAATTGATTTGTGTTTCTTTGTAATCATCATATTCTTTTTTCTTATATAGGGACCTTGGGATCTAAAATTTCCCTGTTGAAAGTGCCCTCTTTGCAAGGATAATTTTAAGAACACCCCCACAATTTATATGTATGATAAATGGGAGAATCTCCCTAATATATAGGAAAAATTGAAGGCTATTTTAACAAGAATATAATATGTATGTATAGTGTTTTGGCCAATATTTCATTCTATTGTAAAATCCTATAAAATATTGGCGAATCTTTCACTAAACTATAATATATTGTAAAATATTGGCGAATATTTCACTAAATTATAAAATATTGTAATGTCTTGGTGAATATTTTTCTAGGAAGACTCAGATTTTTATTCTACATATTACTAAGGTATTGCAATAGAAGGGCATATACCAAATCTTGAATCTCTCAACTCTTAGACCCTAAAAAGAACATATGCATGAATGAGGGGAGGAGGGATTTATTTATACATTTCACAAGCAATATTGAGTCACTCATAATTGGAGGTGTTTGTTAAACACAACTACACTAACTACATTCAAGGAAAGTGGGGAATCCACCCTTTATCTCATCCCTTAATGGTGCAACAAACATGGGGGGCCCAAATCTTAACATACATACAAACTAATAGAATTAAACACTTTACACCATGGAGTGATTATGGAACCCACAAACCATGATTACAATGCGGAGTATTATCGATACACACAACCTTAATATAGTGTATCAATTATGTTATTTTCCAAATTTCTAACTTTTAGGATACCCTTTAAGAAAAAATAACCTTCTTATCTATTTATAGATACAAATGCCACTTTTTCCTTTATTTTGTTGACAATCAAATTATAAATTATGTCGTTTTATTTAGATTGTTTAAGTTAGAAACTTGGAGTGGTTATTATAAATAAGAACATACACTAAAAAGAATATAAAGAACAATAATGAATCATCACGCATATCATTACAATCACTATGTTAAAGATTACTTTTTCTTAGACAAACTGAGGAGGTGTTTGTATCGAGGTCCTTGAAATTTTTGAAAGCATGAAAAAAGTGGTAAAATTGTTTTAGTCACCCTCATTGAATGCAAAAGACTAGATATCAAATAACATAATGTCTACATCGTAGGTCAAACATGCCGTGTACATATTATATACAATCATGATGAAAATGAAATATCTTGTTCCACTAAATCATTATCATACATAACTAGATCCATTTCCAGATGATGCTATTAATTACACATCAAAAGAAATCACCCAAACATTAGAGGAAATTTGGGGTCTAAAATGGGCCTTATAAGAAAACACGCCAACAATAAATTTTGTGAGTTGGAATTCAAGAACCAATAGAATTTCAATAAAATGAGTCAACCATAATGGTTGAATTGACATATTTGTCATAAAAGAAAACTATTTTTTTGTTCGTATTTTTGACATATCTCCCTTTGTTTTTACTCAAATTTCAAGCAGAAGAACTCATTGGATGCAGAATTTAATTCTGCATCCAATGAGTACCCACACTACAAGAGAAAGAACTCATTAGATGTGAAATTTATTTTTTCACCCATCGAGTACCCACACTACATACTTTTGACGGACCCCGCTACCCCAAAAACAAGAAATACCTGAAAAAACGTGATGATGACATCATCATCACATTTATTTAGGTATTTCTTGTTTTTTTGGGCAGTGGGGTCCGTCAAAAGTGTGCAGTGTGGGTACTCGTTGGATGCGGAATTAAATTTCGCATCCAACAAGCTCTCCCTCTCAGAATTTGAGTAAAAACACATGGCGATATGTCGAAAATACGAGCACAAAAAGTAGTTCTTTTCATTCTTCCTCCAAAATTAATAACTATTATATTATTAGTTTAACTATTATTTTATTATTTTCCTTAGGATACTCCTAGGATATAACAAAACTCTAATAACATTGAATGATCCCTAAGAATCAAGAGTGCCCTGGAATTCAATATCCCTAAAGAGGAATCCATGATAAAAAACATGATAAAAGGTAAATATAAAATATAATAATCGGTTGTAACTTTGGATAAAAAGCATAAATTATAGCATATTAATTACAGGGATAATTTTAGGGGCGAATTTTAGCCCAGTGGGCTATTTTTCCATATTTTTCTCCCAAAAAAGATTCTCCATTTTGCATTTTTTGAAGCCCTGTTTCGCCCAATTTTGATGGGGTAAAATTTTTTGACCCTAAAAATCGCCAAATTATTATATAAACGATATAAAATCCTTGGAAATTAAAATATTTTTTGAAAAACATCGCCAATCATTTTATAGTTGGTGTTTTAAGAATTGGTAATATTCGCCAACAGTTATACACTTTTAAATAAGTATGGTCCCTTAAAATCATCCCTGATTAATTATTGGATGAAAAGAATGATGTGAGTTTGTATTCCTTGATAAATTGCATGTGTAGCAAGCCATTTCAAGACTTGATATTTCAACGGTGGAGATGTTATGCGAAGGTTAAAATCTCTAGAAAACTAAGAATGGAAAGTGGAATCACATAAACAAGAAAATTCACCCTTCAAGCGCAATCTAATGTGGGTGAACCATGAACCATTGTATCCTTTATATAGAAAAAGATAGCCCTTGATTTTCCCTCCAATATTGGAAATCAAGGGTTGATAGAAAGTATCACATGAAATTGAGTAAAAATACAAGCAAATGCAACTATATGCCTAATTTAAAGGAAAAGGGAGGGTTGAATAACCCTTGGGAGCCTTCATTACTGAAAATTGGGGGTGAAAGAGTTATTTTAGTAGATTTTCTCTAGAAATTGGGAGTGAAAGATAGATTGGAGGGAGATTTTGCTAGGGCGAAAATGTTTTTTTTTCATTTTCCACATTATTATACTAGAGGATGTTCATTTTGGATTTATTTTTTTTCTAATAAATATTGGGAGAATATATTTTAGCTAAAAAAACCCGTTCCATATAAGAAAATATACCACTAATTTTTTGTAGCCCCCTTAGTATAGCCCATGGGCTATATATAGCCCCTAAAATTATCCATGACTCTTTGTGGCCAACTACTATGAGCAACTTATTTTGGTTCATATATCCTGACTTTTTTGGGAAAGTATCCCTCACAATATCTACATTATTACTCTTTATGTCCAAGAAATGTGAAAACAAGGTGGAATATTTCTTAGTAGTCCTTGTGGATGAAGAATTGGGTTGTACGTCTAATGTGTCCATAATATTAACGATAAATGCTCTATTTTTACCAATGATAATACATTCTATGTTGCCTTTGATTCGATGGAATTTTCTTCTAACTCACTTGAGGTACCTTAAACATTTGTAACATGTACTATGTCTTGTTGGATGCTTGATTCTCCTTCTACCTTTGCCTTTTTGTTTGTATTTTTCTATCTCACGCTCATATATTTCCACGCTAGTATTTGTATCTGATGTTTTCCTCTTAGCCCCTAGTTCCTGCTTATGAGGATTATGAAACACTATGGGTTGTATCGATGCCTTACCAACCTACCCTTATGTATATTTCCTAGTATTAGTCCATAGGAACTTGTCTTATTGCTCCCGTGTGTTAAGATTTGTCATGTTTTCCCATTATACATTGGGCTAATGGCTATAAACATAATTCTTTTTTTCCTGTCTTTCCTTTGATATAATCTAATCAGGTTCATAATCCATTTTTTTTTCGTTTGAAAAGCACGGTTGCTTCAGCATCTCTTGTAGTTGTCCTAGAGAATTCCTAGTCTTAACTAGAAAGGGGCCGACTTCATTGGGAAACATGAAAGTTATAGGATTGTTCAACTTGAAAAAATGTATTTGGTCAAAGATAAACCTTTTCATGATGTATCTAGTGCAAATATTCTTGGCGTAGGAAATCCATGTAGTAGGTAAGGTTTCTCTTTAAACCCATAAATTATTATCATTATATGATCTTCAAACACAAACAAATTTCCTATTCTAGTTTTTTTACTCAATTGAAACAACTCCCTATATTGTGGGAATATCCTAGGAGGAGGATAAATGTGCATGAGGAAACACACACCATACTTGAATATGTCCAAAAAGGCTTGGAACCCATGATTACCAATATTATGGATAATCAAGTTGGTCCATTAATAATATGGAAATTCTCCTACCTTTAGTCCGAGGTCCTCAAAATATAGGGCAATGTTTCTACTTTAAATGAAAATAAAAAGAGGTATAAATTTCCCTCATAGGAAATATGTAAACTAAAAATGTATACCAAATATGGTATCCCTATTTAGAAGAGGAAGATTGAGGTGCAATAAAGAGATCATCCCTCTTGAAAAGAAGAAAGGTTGACAATATTTACTTCTAAAGAAAAAGGTTGGAAATAAAACATTAAATTTCATTTTGAAAGGAATTTTTTATGGTATTAAAAAAAATGTAAATGGTTTGGAAAACCTAAACCAAACTCATTGTTCCAAGCATAAGAGGAATATGTATGATGACTGTGTTTCACCTAGGAATCCAAATAACCATAGGAGAGAGGGAATGATAGCCGAGGGACAACCTTTAAGGAAGATTTACAATTCAATACTAAAATAATGTTTGCAATTCTATATTTTTAGGGTGGGTTGAGTGACTAAATGTTCCATCCAAAATGTGATAAAAGAAAAGAGATGAAGTGAAATGATTACTAAGTATATTCATGTTTAAGTATGAGGTTTAATTGTATTATTAAACACATGGTTGTAGGGAATACTTCTTTTATCTTACATATGAAATAAAATAAGGGTTATCGAGTCAATTAAGGAAAAAAACTAATTTATCATCTTTTTTGTTTTTCTCCTAGCTAGTCTAACAATATAATATTCCAAACATAAAATAAAATAATAAAATTTCAACTGCTTCTTCAACTAAATTGAAAATAAGGAAATGGGTCTAGTTAAAACACGATCGTATAAGATGATTTACTATTTCAAATCTTTCCAATAAGAACTAAGATAGTAAAAGGTATGGTTTATTACCAATTTAATTTGGGTGTGTAAGAAAACAAAGAGAAAAAGGGGGAGGGATTCATTCCCCATGTATAAAACATGACTAAACGATGTGAAATATGATTAGTTATAATTCTGCTTGGAAGTAGAATGAAAAGATAATGAATATAAATAATAAGGTGTTGGGTTTCCTTAGAAAAACTATGCCTTGATTAAATCCTCTTGTAAAATGATAAAGTGTTTCACAATACATTCCTTTGCAAAAGAAAACTTTATAGAAAAAAACCCAAAATATGATTCCCCGTGTGTGTGTGTGTGTGTGTGAAAACATATAGATATACACTAAATTCAAGTAGAAGTAAAATATTTTTATGTGCTCTAATAGAAGGGTGATTCCCCTACATCATAATCTAGTGTTAAAACATTTATTAAAGGTGGTAAATGAAAATAATATCATTCAAAGAACATGAAAAGAGGGACGCTCGACAACCACTAAGAGATGCAATCCCCAAGACCAAACTTGATAAGAAAGATCCAATCTAGTAAGAAGGAGAAATTGACAAATAATACAATTCCTTTCTAAGAAAGGAAAATCATGGACAAGGGAACCGAGAAATATCCAAGAGCACATGAAATTAATTTACAAATAATGTCACAATATTTTATTCAATAATGATAACCAACTATTGTCTAAGACCTAACAATAGAGTAGGAGTGACCTATTTATACATGTATATAGGAATTAGGGAGTGTTCAATAATTAATCCATAAACTAAGCATACATATATCCAACTGTTATGGATAAATGATGATATTTAACCTCCTAATTATACGTGTTAGAGGATAATTGTTGCTAATGAGAATGAAATGGGTTCTTAATTCCAATGGGAAACTAATTAGGTAATATTATTAACAAGGACTGCAAGCAGCAAAGTCCCTTCCTTTGAAAAAATAATAAAATCAAAATCTAGAATTGAAAAAATAATAATAAAAAATCCAATCTTTAGAAGGATCTAAAATTTGCATCCTCCTGGGTTGTTGTGTCCTAACATACCAATACATATATTCATGGAGGAGGAAGTGTTGACACATGGATAGACCCAAGGTTCGTAATAAATCTCACCAACAAAACCCCAGAGACTAGCCCTTTCGACATCAACTAGTCTCACGGAGATATCAAGGGGGGGGTTGTAGGAACTAAGCTTCAGTGATAAAGGGATTTGAGTACTAATCTAACAAAACTAACATACATTCATCTATTGCACAACATATTCATAGCACATACATCAAACATAGAACATATTCACCATAATAACATAATACAACATTCATACGTGCATCAATTATAAACGTTCATTACATTTAATGCAAGTGCTGGAACATAGTTACTCATTCTTATTATCGATAGGAAAGTATTACATAACCTACATAGTGTGCATCAATACTCTTTTTCAATCTTCAACTACCTAAGATTACACATCCAAAACATACTCACCATTCCAGCAAGCAATAATCATTACTAGTTATTCATCAGCTAATCCTTTACCCTTATACATTCTACATATTTATACATTACATCATGAGCGGATCCCATTACAAAGTGGAAAAAATAATAACCAATTTCTAACTAATTGTTTCCTTTTGTGTCATTTTGGTCCAACTGTTGATTTGTCCCATGGTCCTCTCTAGTGCGTGACATTTGATATTGGTCCAAAACCTACTCCAACGGGAAGCTAATTGCACCTAGAGATGCCAATGCATGAACTTCAATGAGCATGTCATGATTACTACCAATTTTAATATTTCAACACTCATTAAAGAAAGAGGGTAAATGAAAACTTAAAACACGGCATGCTTAATCTTAACGTGGGTATAACATTCTATAAAATTTCGAAGAGAGCAGGTTTAAAGCCCAACATTTTTCCATTCAACAACAAAGAATACAAGTACCTATGACGATATCCACAATGATCACAATGCATTTTTTCATGGCATAGAAGCAACCTTATACTATGTTCAAAACTTTATACATAGTGGGATAAAGTTCCTTTACAGATATTCCACTCATAATTAATTTATGTAAAGAATTAATATGTAGTCCAAAAGTAGAGGAAGGAAAGAAACATATATACAAGATAACTACCCACCATGATTGTCAAAAAAAAATTGACAAAACGTAGGGCCTCTCAAGGACCTGTATTTGGAGAAAAGTTGGGATTATCGAACAAATGAATGAAAACGAAGAAACATAAAGTTCCAATAGAAATAAGCATTGGTGATAGGATGGACTTAGCCATGATGCACATAGTCATAATAATTTTCCATCATTTTTGTGAAAAAATGATTCAAACGAATAATAAGCCTTAAGCTCTTTCGAGGCTTGAAGTTTCCAACAGGAAACATGAGAGAGTAAAATCCAATATTTAATTAATGAGTAGATAAATTTTTCTCTCATCTTGGAGGAGAGTGAGCCATTTCAAGCATATGAGTTATTGCACTTCGATAATATGAATTTGTTTTTATAATTTATTACCATGGATATCAAAATTTAGAAAAAATATTGTCTTCTATCCATGCATAAATGAATTGACTTCTTAAATTATAAATGAATATTTTAATAAAACTAATATAAAATTAAAATTGAATTATTGTACATGTCATTATATTTCATATTTAAGATATGCAACAATAAATAAACAAATATTGTATTACCATCCTTAGCCATTCTGTTGGGATGCTGAAGTTTCCTCTACATTTTTCTCGCTCTTGTGATGGTGATCCATTAAAGCAGAGTAACAAAATTCAGACAGACCTCTATTGCAACAAATATAATAGAAATTTTTTCCATCAATTATGTTGCAAATCAATCTAAATATTTATTAATTCCTTTAAAAATAAGTGTGGAGTAGATGATTGCTTGTAGAGGTGCTTTGTAACCCCTATACATGTATCCACTAAAAGCTCTGCATGCTTTCAAGAAAGTGAGGCGCTTTTATGTGAACTATGTTTCCATCCATGTTTGCCAACACATGGATGCTTTGATGATGTCACGTGATAAATAAGCATGCCATTCTTGGAGGCATGTGTGGCCATAGCTACTATCATCGCATTTACTACCATATCTGTCGTAATCTGTTATGCAAATAACATCAATAATAAACAAACATATTTTATAATTATGAACATCAATAATAAACAAACATATTTTATAATTATGAACATCAATAATAAACAAACATATTTTATAATTATGAAGCAATCATATATGGCAAACATTTGAAGAACGATGTTAGAAAGAATCAACTAACCACGTCTAAGATGAAATTTGGATTAACTAAGAAAAATGATAATCATCCTTTGCATTATGCTACTATCAGATTATCCATAGTTCTATAATACATTCTAAAAATGCATATGAAATCAATATTAATAGACTTAGAAAAAAACTCTTGGGATAACAAACACCAAGGGAGGTTTGTCTCCATAATAGCCAAGAGCCTCCAAAATGAAGGTAATGGAACATATGGGGGATAAACACCCTTTAGAAAGGAGAGGCTTTTAAAATTGAAAATCCTAATGGAGAAAAACGACATTTACATTCACGAAACTAAAATGCAACATCTAAGGAATGTAAGGAATGGCCCAGTTTCTTTCAATTCGAGGAAATCGAGCTTTTATATCAACTAGTTCAAGAAGTGTTTGAGTGGGTCAGTTATTTTATGGTAACCACTTAGCAGAGGTTGAAAATGAAGATAAGAAAGGAAGTAAATAGACAACAAGTTTTATGCTATGGTGGAATAGATGAAGGAACGCTAACAAATCTCTATGACCCACCAAACCTAACCTCAGCTAAAAATTATACTGTTGTGGGTGAATTGAGAACACTCTGATCTGGGTATGTTTTCGGAATTATCATTTACCATTGACTGTAATAAATAGCTTTGCATCACATTAGCAAGTTGAATGGGACCCAAAATTCACACAGACATTCAGAACTTAAAAACCACCATAATTGGACTATTGTCAAAAGAAATGCATCTTTTCAGAACATTGTGAAACTACAATCCTGCCTTGTACACATAGCCATGCATAAGGACAACCATGACGCTCCTACCTTGTAAACATAGGCATGTATAAGTACAACAATTTAGTTTCTAATGATAAAAGGTGGTTTGGTAGCCATCTTTATCTTTATTGTTGATTTCCTTTATCCAATAGAAGTTGGATGGAGTGAATCAGCAATCGAGATAAACTCATGGTGGTTTGGTTATTGGGTAAAAGTAAGTTGCACAATTTAGATGGTATCATGGTAAAACTTGTACTGAAAGTTTGTGGTGAGAATTGAACCAATTAGTTATTACTATTATAACCATTTAATTTGTGGTTGGTGATATTTTATAGACAGCAAGTTAAGTACATTCATGCTTTAACTATCAGCCCACTCTGAATTATAGGTTATCCATTGATTCATGTATCAAGTACAAGTTATCCATCTATCAACCATCATTTACTCTTTATATTCTTTTTTTATTTCTCATATTCATCTAGTTCTTAACCATGAACTATTGGTTATCCATTCATCAGGTAAGAGTTATCCATGCATCAGCTAGTTGTTATCCATTCATTGGCTACCAGTGATTTTTATATGTATATATATAATTTTTATAATTGTTTATTTCGGACTTTGACCCATTACTATAGAATCAATTTAGACAATACACTTAGACACTTGTCTCATCCATAGAAAAAAGAAAAAAAAAACATATAAAAATCCTGATGATGGACCCTGATATGGATTCGAAACGTCGACTTGATTATTTCGATACTGTGGTTTCTCCGATTACATCACCAATAACCTATCACCACAGAAATTTAGCAACAAGAACATAAATAATAGTTCATTCCAAAATTCTAAGATATTAATAACATCAGATTAAACTAACTTTCATATGAATTAGTTTAATATAAATATTTTTTCTAATATAAAGATTTTTTTTTGTAGAAACGGAAACAGACATAACGCCTTTATCTACCATTTTCAAATATTAAATACGAAGCATGCATAACATTAACCCTAACACAGAGACAGAATAGCGCGATCTGGAATGAAATTGAAGCTTCCACAGAAGAGTCTCTCCAAATGGAATGATTAATGCAATATTTCTACAACAAACAAGAATGCCGCGTAAGACAATTTTCGTCATAAATTCCTTGACGCTGCTGTACGAGTAGTTAGAACCACAAGAAATATATCAAAATTTTTTTATATAAATTGAACTTGTCTAAATTGAAGTACAGCTCTAACATTCGAAAAGACAAAAGAGAAATTTGTCACTATCTTCTAGTTCCCAGCCAACTTTATCGGTCCGAGAAACTCGATACGTGATGACGAGTTAGAAGATGTTAAAAACCTATGATGTTGTTTGCCTTGAGATTGAGAGATAGTTATGGAATGAAAGATAATTTAGAATTTTTTTTTTATTCTTCTTATTTTTCTAGTTAAATAGGTTTAACTATGAGTTATCAATACCTAGCTACGTGTTATCAGCAACATTTTTCTATTTTTTTTTATATGACATTTTTTTAGTTATCTACCATTAACTATGAGTTATCCATGTATTTCTACTAGTCATCCATTCATTAGCTAACAATTATTTTTTATATTACATTTTTTATAACTGCTTATTTTAAATTTTGAACTACTATCATAAAATCAATCTAGAAATTATACTTGTCTCATTCTAAACAGCAAATAAAAAAGCATAAATAAACTTTTTATACAAGAATTTTTTTTAAAATTAAATACGTAATGACAAGAATTATGTAATATGAATAACGAGGTATCTATCATTTAAAAATAATCATTAAAAAATTAAAAAATAATTAAAACTTTAGTAAAGTGAATATATTTCCGATATTTCCAAAAATCAAATATACTTACATGAAAATAATAATAATAAATCAAAACAATAATCTATACATATAACATAATGAGAAAAATTAATTAATTTTAACCATAAATAAATAATATTAAAATATTAAAATAATTGTAATTTAAAATAATTTAAAAATACTTCAAATTATAATGAATGCACACATGCTCAACAATAATCTATAATCTCAAGGCTAATGAAATGGGAGTCACTACTAGATTAACAACTATTTATAGCTATACAATGGGAACTTAAAGCTAAGGGGCACTTCAAAGACTTGTAATAATGCCATTTTAAGGAAAGTTCATGTAAAGAAAAGTATTGTAATAATGCCATATTGTATTATGCCATTTTAAGGAAAGTTTATGTATAGAAAAGTATAAAGTGTAAATAGTTTACATTATAAAAATAGATGTAAAAAAAGATTTTTATCATGTTTAAGAATTATTTAAGTTTTGATCAGATTTGTAAGCTAATTTTTAATACTTCTCTTTTCTTAATAACAATGTTTTTTTGGTTTAATCAATTGGGTTATGTTTTTTTTGTTGAATGTCTATTGAAACTAAGTTGCTTTAACACCTTTTCTAATTAAAAAACCTATGACTAAGTTCAAAGGTTTTGAATTTGTGAGTTGTTGTCTTTTATTTATTTGTGTGTATCTATTTACTTTTGTTTTCATATGACTTTAAATAATGATAATTTTATCAACTTAATTAAATTATTTAGTTATAAATATTAAATTAAATTGATATATATTTTATTTAACATTATTAAATAAATTAAATAGATTAATTTTATATTCTTTTAAACATTCAATTATAAAAAGGATTTATAATCAATTTAATTCATTAAAACTAAGTAGTACAACATTTTTTATTTAAATTATATTAATTTTAGAAAATTAATGTTTATATTTAAAAATATTATTATATAAAAACAAAATCACTAAACATATTATACCATTTTTTAAAAATCCATAATTAAGTTATAGATAAATGGTATATCACTTATAGTCAATATATATAGAGAGAGATATATAGGTATGTGTGTGGGGATCTCTTTACTCAAATTAAGCTCATAAAGAGTTGAATACTTGTCCATTTACCATTATAATATGGATACATATTAAAGAAAAATATAATGAGCACATTTTCACTCAATTTTGTAGTTTGATATCACCTTCATTTTAATATGGTCTTATTTTCATGTTTCAAAACATTATTGGAGAAGTAAATACTCTCAAGTAGTGAAAGATAAAAAATATATTATTATTAAAACTATTTTTTTCAATTTGAGTAAGGTTTTATTAAAAAATAAAAAGTAAACATAAAGATAACTTATATTAATCTATATCATATTAGGACTCTATAAATAACATATATTACTAATGTATAAATAATATCTAAATTAATGTGAAACATCCAAGTGATATAACACCAAGAGTCCAAAATAAGAAGGCTCGAGGTACTTTTTTTATCTCTACTCCTTAAAAGTTAAGAAATTAACATAGACATAAAAGGCATAAGCCACATTGAATTTCAATTTCTTTTCAAAGACCCTTCGAAACCTCCATAGCCACTATAATGTATTAAAAATTTGGTATGAATATATAAGTTGTGGCTTATGCCTTTTATTTTGTCCTTCTACTAGCACCTTGCATATGATTTGTTTCCTCTGTTGTTGAACAAATTTAGATCAATAAGGCCCTATTTGAGAGGTCTTACAATATGTCTACTAATAACGTGGTAATAACTAAATTAGAAATGGACAAAATAAAACTTATAAATAATTTTTTATCATCTGTTTGGTCTATTGTTGAACAAATTTAGATCAATGATGATCCAAGTCATGCTGAGGTGCACGTTGGGGACAACAAACGACTAAATGAGTCAAACACTGTTATGGAGGAATCTTAGAAAAAGAACAAGGAAAGCAATGAATACATTATAACGACAGAAAGTATGTGCACAAACAATATGCAAAAATTTGAACCAATTTCTATTATTACTTCTTCTGTATCAAGGTTGGTTGATCGTTACAATAATGTAGATGTTTATTTAGAATGTTGAGACGTTTGGGTGACAACCCATTACGTTCAGTTACAAGAAGTTATAATGGTTCAAAAGTTCAACCGTCGCACATGACAAGGAGTCAATTTTTCAATGTTCAACAGGTGCCGATAAGGCATGTGAAGATGTTGTATGTCAACATTTGTCGAGGTCAATTACGTTGAGGTTCAAACTTTTCGAAACCGATGTTGAACCTTTTGAAGCAGTCAAAGTAATCTAAGTAGTCAAAGTGCTAGAATTTTTCGAAGTTCGACAACATGTCAACTGCTAGTTGTATCATTCTTCCTTCCTTAAGAATGGTCTCCATTATGTATTCATTCAGGTGAGGAAACTTGTTGGCTACTTCGATAGCAGAGTACCATTTTCCTTGCGCAGGTATTTATCCAACTTTAGTCACTTGAAACAAAGGAATGGAGTTTGTCCTTGTATGACATATGCATCATCCCATAATGGTGTCACAAAGAAGAGGTTCTTGAACATATGGATGGATGTCTTCAGGTTCTATTTTCTGCAATTCGTTATGTTCCAACAATGGTGCATGATATGGTAGAAATAGATATACATTTAAAATTGGATGTGTCGNGGAACATTATGTTATATTTTATGTTAAAGTTTGTAATTAATGACCAAGTGGGGTCAAGGATAATTTAATGTATTTCATAATATTTTATTAATAAATAAATGAAAGATGATACAACAGCTTAGGGGAGCTATTAAATGAGTGTTTTACTGGTCAATTGGTGGAGGAGGATGGGTTGAGAGCAGATTGACATGTGGCAGCATCCTCAAACTAATTCTAGCTGCTGCAGGTGGAAACTACCATATTTTTATGGTCATGATTCCCCAAGAAAGTGGAATAGGAGCAGGTGGCTCATTAAGTAAAAAATGACCCAAAAGGCCTAGGAATGCTAATAAAACTTCCCATTGAAGACAGCTAAGGATGCTCATTCTAGATTAGTGATCATTCTAAGTTAATGAAGTGCACATGAGAATTCGATGGAGGGGACTAGTGGAAGTAAGTTTGAGTGGACAAGTGCTAAAGGCCAGAACTGGTGCAACTATTCTAAGCTGAGTTCATACTATTGTAAGAAAAACTGAATTACTACTGAATACTCAAAGGAGTTACACATGATTTCTAGACTACATCTCTCACCCAGTACTCTAGCAGGTGGACCAGGAGACAAGTTTGGGGGTCCTGAGAATTGCAGTCCAGCTCTTCTCTGGGAGTTGGTTGGGAGGAATAGCCTCCTTAGGTGGTTGTCACCTCATCTATACTTCCAAGTTTTTCTTAGTTCAGTCATTTAAATTGTTTATTGTATCTGGAAAGTTTAACAGTTTTTTAATAATATAGTATATTTCTGTTTTATTTATGTTAGGGACAATTAGGAGAATTATTTATGCTATGAAAGTTAGTAACTAGCTAGATTAGAGAAAATTAGTAGAGAAAATTTTGAGTTAATTGATAGATAGAAAGAAAATACCTAAACTATATTTTTCCACACTTTTTGTAAGGTAGTACTCTAGTACAGTAGGTTTGTTTATTTTTAAATAGTAGATTCAATAAAATATGAATGCAGATGTAAATGGTTATTTTTCTACAAGATTTTGTATAAATTGTTTATAGAACTTCAGTTGTATTTATAATATTTACTTAATTATTTACATAAACTAAATAAAGATAGAAAACAAGGCCTAAATAATACACACAGGGTATGTGTTATTTTACACAGTAAAACCAGCAAAGTTACATTTTATAAACCCAGTAGGTAATCCTAAATAGATAATATCAAAAAACAGTAAATTATCTAGATTTACTTAACAAAACAATAAACTAGGTTAAATATTTACCCATTTAAGCTCACTTATGTGAAAATGTAAACTAGGGATTTTGAAACAAAATTACTAGCTCTGTAAACCTTTAAGAAGAATTAGGATTTACAAAAGATCTTTTCTTTCATAACAAAATAAATGCAAAATTTATAATATTAAAATACTAACATTATATTCCATAAAGTACATAAAAGAAATACATTTATTCAATAATATCATTTCTCTGTCCTATTCCAAAATTCATCACTGTATTATTTATTATGCTACTACTAAAGTATTCCCTTATCAAAGGTATTTAAATTATATTTTTTTAAATAAGAAACAATTTTTCTTAATGATATATTTAACCCTAAACATTGAAAAGTAAATAACAATAAAAGTATCTAAAATAAACATAATATACATAAATTTATACCAAACAGAGATGTTGTTAATTCAGCCTTAAGCTGTGGAAATTCTTTTAATATTAAAACAAAACTGAACAGACGTAGTCTTGGCCTATGGCCTTTACTACACCATCAAGCTTTAAAAACCTAAATACAAGTATATTCATATAAACACAATTTTCATAAAAACCAAACACCTGTTTTCAGCTACGAAAGATGTAACAACCCCGCAATACCTTGTTGTGGAAATGGGTAAATATTCCCATTTTTTTTATTAAAGCTTTAAAACCATCCAAATAATGTGCTCTTAAATTGAAGGTCTGAAAAATGCGTTTAGTAACCTTTTTCACCAATAAACATTTATACTGCATCCATACTAACATCATTATGTAAAAAAAAAAAGAGCATGCACAACATAAAAATACAAAAGATGAGATGACCATATACGTGGTTCACCTCCTTCATGAGGCTACGTCCACCAATATTTTGTTAGTCATTTTATTAATTCTTCCATAAAGGGGGTACAATGATGTGGCTCATCTGTTACAATTCATTTCATCCTCGAAACAAGGTGAGTGCAATGGAAATTTGCATTTCCCAATCCCAATAAGATTAGTTATGAAACTATACCCAGTCCAAAAGACAAAAGGGGATGCACAACCAATTAGCATTCCAACGATACCAGTTCTATTGTTATCCAGAAATGAGCTCATGGACAAACACCATGAGTTAGTATCTGGTCTATAAAGGACGGCTTAAGCTCTATATCATCATGTTGCTTTGTCCATGGTTCCTTCTAGATATGAAAGAATTCCAAACTTTATAATATATGTTAAAACCCCATCTTTCAACAATAATTTAATACAGAATTAAACTTTAAAACATAAAAGATTCTAGATGAACTCAGTCTTCAACCAGCTACTTTGAGTTGAGCATGAACTCGACTAAGCCAAAACAGTGGCATTATTCATAACCTGGATCAACAATGATGAAAATGTTAAATATTGTGCTGCAATGCAAAAATTATTTTCAGTCTTTAATAAGGAGGAATAAACAGCCATCATTTAACCCTAGATTTTTTTCTCATAAAATGATGGTCATAAAGGACAGAGATTTAAATAAATAATAGTCTTCAAGCAAACGCTAACCCCAAATCAATTTCCTTTTCTAAAATCATGGTAGAGATTTAAATAAAGAACAGTATTCAAACACAAGCTAAACCAGAGATCGATTCTCTGAAATCATGGTATAAAAGGAAGATATTTTAATAAGGAATAAAACTCAAGACAATATCTAAGACCGCTCGTTTCTTTCCTGGAAATCGTGGCATTGAAAGGATAGAGATCTTAACCAGCACAATATTCAAACTATCACCAAATCGATATCACAAACAACGTTTTGACAAAGCCTCTCAAGAAATCACCCGATCGATATAATAAATAGCACAAAATTGATGCCAACATCTATCCACCAGATCGATTCCTTTTAGGAAATCGTGGCATCAAAAGACAAAGATCTTAATAAGCGCAGCATTCAAACTATCACCAAATCTATGTCACAAATAATGTTTAGACATGATACTAACAACGTTTTGACATGAACATCCAGACTATAACGCATTCGCAAGACTCAATGAAAACGTGAGCAACGATTTAAACAATGAACAGGTCAGAATCATATAACAACTTATTTCAGGAAAGCATAAAACGTAGGCTACCGTTTGACCACCAGATATGAATAATTCCTATCATTTGATCACAAATAAAACTCATTTCAGATAATCATAAAACACGGGCTACCATTTAACCACTAAATTTGAACCGTTCCTATCGTTTGATCACATATAAACTCATTTCAGACAAGCATAAAATGTAGGGTACCGTTTGACCACCGGATCTAAACCGTGCCTATCGTTTGATCAGATATAAACTCATTTCAAACAAGCATAAAACGCAAGCTACCGTTTGACCACCATATCTAAAGTGTGCCTTGTTTGATCACATACAAAACTCATTTGAGACAAGCATAAAACAAACAAAGTTTTAACACAAAAACAATATTCAGCCATGATCGCGGACAGGGATACAACATCCAGCAAAAGGAAAAAAAAATGTTCAACGCAAATATCAGAAAGATTTCAGTGAAAATATCAATCCGTGATTTCTCTTCGGATTGATGGAGCAGAACCCCAAATCCTGAATGCCTCTAGCTGTTAGTTTTTTTCAACAATTAAGCTAGCATTATGATAAGATCTTTTCACTGAGAGAATAACAAGCACAGCAATCACATAATCATATCACAAGAGACAAGAGACACAAAGCTTTTAGGAGGGGAAACCATAAATGGAGAAAACCCCTCAACTTCCTCTAAGATAGTATCACCACAAGATGTGATCCCAAAACAGTAAGATGACCTCCCAACACAACAGCAGCCTTTTGTCTTCTGTCAAGCCCAAGAATTTCCTTCTCCAAAAGTGCGCCACACTTGAGAGAGCAAGAGAGCTAAGTCACAAGTGATAAATAGAGAGACTCTCACTCTCTATTTATATTCTTCTGTTGACTTGAAGTGCACTCAACCTAATAATTACTACTCGAGCCTACACCTTAATTAGTGTATAATAACTCAAGTTCCCCTAAACTGTAGGGACTTACCTAATGACTTGATATGACTTGTTTACATTATTAATCCTCCCGATCGGAACATCGAGGCATGACCACATTACTCAAATACATAATAGAAACATCCCGGAATAAACATCGGGTTACAATATATGAAATATATAGAAGAATACATTCCAAAGTTACATATACATCAACACTCCCTCTTAACTAGGAAGGTATTATTTCGACACAATTTTCAGCACTGGTCTTCTTCTCTGTATCACTGGATCATGTTCGTCTTCAAGTCATCTTCATCTTCAAGTCATCTGGATCTGGATCATCTCTCGATCTGGATCATCATAGGACATCATCACAGGATCTAGATCATCACTCGATCTAGATCATCACTCTGGATAGGATCTGGATCATCTCTCGATCTGGATCATCACTGCTGGATCTCGATCATCACTCGATCTGGATCTCTCAGAGTCATCATAACTGGATCTGGATCATATCTCGATCTGGATCTCCACTTTTCATCATCATGTGTGTACTATCTCGTCATAGGAAGTTCTACAGAGCCAACCCTTTTTCATGCTGGTTGTAGGCCCACCACCTGCAGGTCTTCATCATCACTGGCCATACTGGAGAATCCTCAGGACTTATTACGTGCGTCACAAAACCTCGAAAGAGCATCCCAGGACTGATTACGGGCACACAGCCCAACCTATAGGATCTCCCAGGGCTGATTCCATGTGGTCATGGCAAAACCTCGCAAGAGCATCCCAGGACTGATTTCGGGCACACAGCCCAACCTATAGGATCTCCCAGGGCTGATTCCATGTGGTCATGGCAAAACCTCGCAAGAGCATCCCAGGACTGATTTCGGGCACACAGCCCAACCTATAGGATCTCCCAGGGCTGATTACATGCCATCCCAGAGAAAAACCTCGAAAGAGCATTTGCCAGATGTCCCAGGGCACCGAATTACATGCCATAGAC
>LPNX010432477.1:2427-154517 GCA_001517045.1 Pseudotsuga menziesii | reverse complement strand
ATTTGTACAAGCCTCCTTCTTGTTCTTCAATCACTATCACATCATTGATAGTCTTTTCTTTTGGCCATATGATGACTTGACCATCTATGAATGCAACCCACATCAATGTTGAAATGGAGAGAAGGTTCTTCTTGAGTCCTGTGAGAGCTGATATCAGAACATATTCATCATCGCTTGAAGAATCTTCACTTTCATATTTGGATCTCTTTCTGGATGGTTCATCATCCTCTGCAGCATGAGCATGATGTCTTCTTTGGCCTCGTCTCCCTATGAAATTGGAACCTCCATCCTCATGTAGGTGTCCAATCCATTTTCTTCAGAGAGATCATATACTTCCAGGTTTGGAAGTTGTCAACTTCCACAAGCTTTTAACTAAGCTGATGTGATATATCATATTTAAATGAGAACCTCAAATGGAAATAGCAAAGGATTAGATCTTACCGATTTGAGGTGTCCGTCCTTGTCCCGGAGTTTGCTAATCTAGGGTTTGTCACAGAAACCCTAATTTTCAAAACTTGGAATCTTTCAGATCTGATTGGATGAACAGATATATCTCTTCAAATGGATCTGTCCAATGTACTCCTTTTCTGAAAACAGTGGAGGGAAACTCCCGGAACACGAAGCCCTAATTTTCTGATTTCTTCTGCAAAAATTCCTGTTACTGTTTCTGTGATATCTCTGAAATTACTGCTCCTCTGTATATGAAATTTCTCACTGAGGTAACCTCGCATGTCCCGGATCCAAAACCGTAGGTTTTATCAGAATTGGTTTCACCATTTGAGATTTATGATCCTTTTCCTAAGGTGACCTGTTACAGGACTGTTCAGAACAGTGAAGTTGTACTGAATACCACGTGTCATTGGTTCATATTCTGAGTCTAACCTTTGGACCACAGAAATTACAGTCCATCATATTTCTGGAACATCTTCAGGAATTCCATTTGGACCTTTGTAGCTCAAGATATTTCATATCTCCCCAAGTGTCCTGTTTATGGATGATTTCTGGAAGAGGATGGAACCCTAAATTGGAGAGATCATATCTCCCAAAATATAGAGAATCAGAGGCTGCCCATTGGACACAGTGTTCATCAGGATTTTATCTTCGGCCCCTGAAATTTTCAGCTTCTGAGACTTCACAAATCTCAGAATATAGCGACTGTACCAAAACTTAGCAGTTTTAGTATTTAGGGTTTCTCCTAGCTAGGGGTCAAACTAGGGTTTGACTTTCCCGGAGATTTACCCAACCAAATTTCCTAATCCAGGTCTCTAAATTTCGTTTTTTATGAGGAGGAAAATCCTATCCTGGTCTCACTCAAAAATTCCTCTTCTGTAGAAAGCCCTAATTTCCACATCGAAACTGAAAATGCTTGAAATTGAATTCCGCATCGACAGAAAGATGCACCCTTCAATGGAGAGTCATCTATCATAATTGTGCTGAAAATATGTGGAGAAAGATCCACAAAATAGGAAGCCCTAGTTCATGTAGATGCACAATGTCTTCTTCTCAGGTTAGCTCTGATACCATGTTAGTTTTTTTCAACAATTAAGCTAGCATTATGATAAGATCTTTTCACTGAGAGAATAACAAGCACAACAATCACATAAGCATATCACAAGAGACAAGAGACACAAAGCTTTTAGGAGGGGAAACCATAAATGGATAAAACCCCTCAAATTCCTCTAAGATAGTATCACCACAATATGTGATCCCAAAACAGTAAGATGACCTCCCAACACAACAGCATCCTTCTGTCTTCTGTCAAGCCCAAGAATTTCCTTCTCCAAAAGTGCGCCACACTTGAGAGAGCAAGAGAGCTAAGTCACAAGTGATAAATAGAGAGACTCTCACTCTTTATTTATATTCTTCCATTGACTTGAAGTGCACTCAACCTAATAATTACTACTCGAGCCTACACCTTAATTAGTGTATAATAACTCAAGTGCCCCTAAACTGTGGAGACTTACCTAATGACTTGATATGACTTGTTTACATTATTAATCCTCCCGATCGGAACATCGGGGCATGACCACATGACTCAAATACATAATAGAAACATCCCGGAATAAACATCGGGTTACAATATATGAAATATATAGAAGAATACATTCCGAAGTTACATATACATAAACACTAGACACGGCATCGTGCCCCCTTTTATAAGAAAATCATAGGGACAAGTGGCGAGGATTTTCCAACAGGTTTCCTATCAAGGTGCAATAAAACGCAGCCAATTTCCTTGTTTTAAAATTGTTTCTATTGCTATTTTTACAACTCATGCCGACATTCATGCAGTAATACCCGCAATTTCCCTAAAAGGCTCACGCGCCACCCTCAATTGAATGAGAGAATCAATTAATAGTTATCCCCCACTAAAAGACTCGATATCTCCTATAAGTGACAAATGGAGATCCAAATCATTTATTGTTTTCCCATTTAATTTGTTTTACCTAAACAAAATAAACAAAGATCCGTGACTACCCTTGCGAGTTATCCTTTGAATGCTAAAAATATATATCTCCTTAACTTGGTAACTGTATCATGTGAAACATATTTAGAATGGTTTGATATATATTTATTTGTGAATACTTAATAAACCATTTCCTTGTAACCGGAAATCCTATCATAATATTTAATGGATCATGATAGAATAAATATAATTATATATACATACCTTTGCATATATGCATACCATTGTATGGTTTAGTGGTAATTCATATTGTAGTTTGTAATCATGTATCTAAGTATAGATTGTATCTATACTTTATACAAGTGGGTCATTTTCCCTAAAAGTGATTACTTTCTCTGCACCTCTGGCCCAAAATAGTCAAGTGGATGACTTTTATAAACATGTCATCTTTAATTAAATTAATATTTCTAGAATGTAATCTTTTCAAGGGGAAGCTTAAGTTTCTTATCATAATTTCTAGGGAGGACTTGTTGGCACTTGATACCATAACTGAGTATTAAGTAGATTTATCTTTTCACTTACCAAGAAGGAGGATTATAAAGATCCACTGTTTGCTAATCGAGTAATTATCATAACTCCGACTTACTTCAACTTAGGTTGATACCCAAGAGATTGGGTTGCCCAGGGAATCACTATTTATTTTTCTTTTCCAGTTCCCTGACTTGAATAAAATTATAATTTTCCCACTAGTGCATTTGTTTCCCTATCATTTGTTCAGATCAAGTTTCACCCTCTAAATCAAAGAGTTGGATTCCTAACCTAGGATGTTAGACTCATAATTTCCTTTTTCTAAGCTTTGTATTTTTGGATAGGGGTCGTGAGGGGACATTACATCCTCCCCCCCTTAGAGTTAACATCGTGCTCGGTGTTACTTGTTTTTCAAGCCTCGTCTCCATTTCTTTCTTCGATTCTCATTGCTTGCTTTTATATTTCCTAATCCCTCTGATTAATGCGATTGGGTCCTCATCCTGCATTTATAATCATAAATATGCATATATACTAGCATCGACATTGAAAACAATGTATAACTCAGAAATCCAACACTCTACAATTTCCATAATCCACAGTGGTTCCAATATACATGTGAGTTCTATTTGCCAATAAATAGGCATATTACCTCATAGGTACAAGTTTACCTGTAATGCACATACCTCTTCCTGGCATTATTCTTTTCTCTGGATTTCCTCCATCCCAGCACTACAAGTGCTAACAATACTCCATTTACCAATCCAATCCACCCAACACAAGGATGATACCCTTCCTTAGGCGTATCTCCTTCTTGTGCTATTCAGGGCGCTTACCGATCCAAGCTACCCAACACAAGGATGATACCCTTCCTTAGGCATATCTCCTTCTTGTGCTATTCAGGGCACTTCACTAAGCTGAGGAACTTCCGTTCTCGCACACCACAACACCTAGAGGTTATTCTCCTCACAAATCCCCCACTCTTGTGCAAGTCCTCTTAATGTGTGCAGAACAAGTCTTAACCAAAACGTCTTACATCTAGGCATCCCTAGAGTGCATAATAGTCCCTAGCTGGCCCAGGGGAAAACATGTAGCTTTCATCCACTACCTTCATTACCACTTCCTTGTGGTAACAACTTTATGTGCATGAGATTTTTCTCATATATTTTTAACTCATTACAGTCCTAGAGTTTTATCCCTCCTCATGGCCACAATTTCCCATGCCTGCAATCACTCCATAGGTGGTTAGTTTATCATATTATTGATTCAAAGAATATCAAATTTTTTAGCATAAGTCATGTATTACGTCATTTCTCATTCATCATATAAGAGCCTTTATACTAGTGCACTCTTTTTACCACTAAGGCATTTTATTGATTTTTAAGCACAACACATCTTATTACTCACCTCAGCTGCACTGTAGTCCAAGTTCATAAGTAAATCTATTTTCATGACTTTAAATATTTTTTGTCATACCTTACAAGTACGTATGAAAGATCAATAGTCTCTATGTGCACAGCCTGATTCCTAGGCTTCACGTGCATGTCAGTTATTACAATAGTTGAAATATTGCATCTAGCTCAAATCTCTTCACCACAACTTTTCATTTAGGTTCTGCATTCACTTAGAATTCCTTTAGTAGCTAATTAAATCTCATTAGAACTTCTTATAATCAATTCACATTCTTCTTTATAACAGTTCACAAGATAGGATCTTTAGAAAACAATTAGTATACACTTATATCATCATTCACCATTATTTCAAGAGCTATTATTTTATGACAAGGCGATAGCAATTCCCTGACAACACGTAACTCTACCTCAGGTTTATGTCTATTTAGGACTCAATTCATATGTTATTGATGTGCACACATGTAGGAGGAGCATCAAGGGTCTGGTCTAGCCAATTCCCCACATTTTTTTCATGGAACCACCTTTAAGAACCGATAATTCGTTCGACCTGTTGAGTAGGCCCAGCCATCACAATTGTCTTTAGTGACCAGCAATTTTTTAATTAAAACATTAGTGTTTATGCATTTTTAACACTCCTAACATCCATTTGACACAATGTACATTTTTCATTCAGATGTGGTGCAGAAGACAAGTTAAGCTAATACCAAACAACGTCTTTAAAGAAGTGCAGAAAAAAATAGTTTTTAACAAACAAGCATTAAAGCATTCCCTTAACATGCAACTGGTGGATATTTAACTGAATCCCCTTGCCTGTAGGTGAATTAATGTTAATACACCACCTGAAATCAATACAATTCTACAATTCTAAAAATATGAGCTAACTTTTCTTTGTACTACTGTCACACATTTTACTTTACAGTTTGGGTGCTAGACCTTGAACTTAAAACAAGACCTATTACTCTTTGCTATGCCTCATTCAGTGTTGTTTAATAAAAATTCCCATAATGAAACATAATGCATTTAGACTCCCAAAACCTATTACAGGACCTACTATAAGGTGTTCAATGCAACATCCTAAAGTGATGTAAGATAGTATGTACCTATGCACAAGTTTAACTTGCCTTGGAAATTCAAGGCACTGTTGTCGGCCTTGTTAAAAACCTAAAAAATTGGCATGGTGCATTATTAATAAGTCAAATAACCTATGCCCTTATACTACCTTTAATACTTCTGGGTAGTGCTTGAAAGAGAAACAAGTGAATGCCATTACATGTCACCATTTGACATTTGATCCTATGCCTCATGTATTCAACATGTCAATCCTCATTTCCATTTTATGTTTTGAGGAAGAAAAGCAAAGTTACCATTATGAAAGACTACGATAGCTGTAATCAAAATGTCATCTGAAAATTCAAACTTGATCGTATGAAGTTTTACCTAAGGTCACATATTTAGTCCTCCTAAACTGCTTCAACAGATGGCAAGTCCAACAACAGCTCCCTATGATTCTTAATCCACATAAATTGTTTCAAAAAAAAACTTTCCAAGATTTGATTATACCTCACTTTAGCAGAGGAAAAATCAATCTAGAATTGAGCTTAAACCCAGGGAAACAGAGGTTAACAACTTTAATGCAACATGCTAGTTTTAGACATTAGTTGCATTCAGATGTAGTCGAGAAGACAACCCCTTCAAAAAATTCCTAAAGCTAAACATGATCTCATTACTTGTCATATTTTTTTTTCTTGTGCCATATACTTAAATATCATCAGTAAATATGCACAACAGTGTCTCCAACGAAGATTTCCAACTTAGGTGTGATATTGTTAATTGTGGTATAGCAAGTTGTTTTTTCATATTTTTCCAACTCTTCATATAGCTAAATAGACTGAGGTTTACAACTCAGTTTAACATTGCCCAGATGAGAACAACTATAGTCATTGCTTTATTCAAGATTCATATAGGCCCAATTTAGTAAGGATTGCACCTCTACAAAAAACATTGGAATATACTGCTTAAAGTGACAATGCAAGAGGAGCTGGGAAATATTGTTCTCTTTAATTAGTCTTAACCCAACAACCAGCAATAACATTTAATTAGCATTTGGGCTAAAGTATTTCTTAGTGATAATACCAGGTCTATCATTTCACATCTAGATGGTGCTGATTTTGTGTCTGATGGATGATTATTTCTTTATAACATGGTCAATGACATTAAGATGGAAAATTACATTTGTTCTCAAAAGAGAAGGAAAGAATAAGCAGGAATGTTTGATGATAATTCAAACTTATACCTATCTCGACTATCCATAAGAGATTCCTAAAACTATGGATAAGATCTTCCAGGTCACTACCGTCGACACCCTTGTCAAATTTAACTAGCGTTGAACATGACTTGTCAGAAAACATAGCATTATAAAAAGAAATTCTTTACGTAAAAGAAAGTAGGTGCAAGGATAGAGACTTCCATTTTTGCCACAAAAAAATACTTTGGAAAACAGTCTAGATTTCTCCCTTTATGTTAAAGATACTTTATACTAGAGGTAGAACATTCATCATGCAAAGAAACTTAATAAATTGACTAGCATGGTACTCATCTAGTTTTTAATTCGACAATTCATCCCGAGAGAGTATGAACTGTCGTGTCGCAATTTCTTCCAAATGTAATTCGACTTTCCAGCAAAATTATAATGTTAGCCCATTCTTAAGGGTCCAGTGTTGTAGCTGGCTCTGATACCATATGTAACAGCCCCGCAATACTTTGTTGCGGAAATGGGTAAATATTCTCATTTTTTTAATTAAATCTTTAAAACCATCCAAATAATGTGCTCTTGAATTGAAGGTCTGCAAAATACGTTTAGTAACCTTTTTCACCCATAAACATTTATACTACATCCATACTAACATCATTATGTTAAAAAAAAAGAGCATGCACAACATAAAAATACAAAAGACAAGACGACCATATACGTGGTTCACCTCCTTCATGAGGCTACATCCACCAAGCTTTTGTTAGTCATTTTATTAATTCTTACATAAAGGGGGTACAATGATGCGGCCCATCTATTACAATTTGTTTCAGCCTCGAAACAAGGTGAGTGCAGTGGAAATTTGCATTTCCCAATCCCAACAAGATTAGTTATGAAACTATACCCGGTCCAAAAGTCAAAAGGGGATGCACAACCAGTTAGCATTCCAACGATACCAGTTCTATTGTTATTCGGAAATGAGGTCATGGCCAAACATCATGAGTTAGTATCTAATCTATAAAGGACAGCTTAAGCTCTATATCAGCATGCTGCTTTGTCCATGGTTCCTTCTAGATCTGAAAGAATTCCAAACTTTATAATATACGTTAAAAATCCATCTTTCAACAATACTTTAATACAAAATTAAACTTTAAAACATAAAAGAATCTAGATGAACTCAGTCTTCAACCAACTACTTTGAGTTGAGCATGAACTCGACTAAGCCAAAACAGAGGCATTATTCATAGCCCGGATCAGCAATGATGAAAAGGTTAAATATTGTGCTCCAATGCAGAAAGTATTTTTAGTCTTTAATAAGGAGGAGTAAACAGCCATACTTTAACCCCAGATTGTTTTCTCATAAAATCATGGTCATGAAGGATAGAGATTTAAATAAAGAATAGTCTTCAAGCAAACGCTAACCCCAAATCGATTTCCTTTTCTGAAATCATGGTAGATATTTAAATAATGAACAATATTCAAACAAAAGCTAAAATAGAGATCAATTCTTTGAAATTGTGGTATAAAGGGGAGAGATTTTAATAAGGAATAAAAATCAAGCCAATATCTAAGCCCGATCGTTTCTTTCCTGGAAATCATGGCATCAAAAGGACAGAGATCTTAACCAACACAGTATTCAAACTATCACCAAATCAGTATCACAAACAATGTTTTGACAAAGCATCTCAAGCAATCACTCGATCAATATAATAAATAGCACAAAATTCATGCCAACATCTATCCACCAGATCGATTCCTTTCAGGAAATCGTGGCATCAAAAGACAAAGATCTTAATAACCGCATTATTCAAACTATCACCAAATGTATGTCACAAACAGCGTTTAGACATGATACTGACAATGTTTTGACATGAACATCTAGACTATAACGCATTCACCAAAATCAATGAAAACGTGAGCAATGATTTAAACAATGAATAGGTTAGAATCATATAACAACTCATTTCAGGAAAGCGTAAAATGCAGGCTACCGTTTGACGACTAGATCTGAATTGTGCCTATTGTTTGATCACATATAAAACTCATTTCAGACAAGGATAAAATGCAGGCTACCATTTAACCACTGGATCTGAACTGTGCCTATTGTTTGATCACATATAAACTCATTTTAGACAAGCATAAAACGCAGGCTACCATTTGACCACCAGATATGAACCATGCCAATCGTTTGATCACATATAAACTCATTTCAGACAAGCATAAAACGCAATCTATCAAAAAGACTTCAACACAAATATCAATCCGTGATTTCTCATCGGATTGATGGCCTACAGAACCCCAAATCCCAAATTCCTCTAGCCACAGCATCATGCCCCCTTTTATAAGAAAATCACAGGGACAAGTGGCGAGGATTTTTCGACAGGTTTCCTGTCAAGGTGCAATAAAATGCAGCCAATTTCCTTGTTTTAAAATCTATTTCTATTGCTATTTTTACAATGCATGCCGATATTCATGCAGTAATACCCGCAATTTCCCTTAAAGGCTCACGTGCCACCCTCAATTGAATGAGAGACTGAATTAATAGGTATCCCCCACTACAAGACTCGATATCTCCTATAAGTGACAAATGGAGATCCAAATCATTTATTGTTTTCCCATTTAATTTTTTTTACCTAAACAAAATAAACAAATATCCGTGACTACCCTTGCGAGTTATCCTTTGAATGCTAAAAATATATATCTCCTTAACTTGGTAACTGCATCATGTGAAACATATTTAGAATGGTTTGATATATATTTATTTGTGAATACTTAATAAACCATTTCCTTGTAACCGAAAATCGTATCATAATATTTAATGGATCATGATAGAATAAATATAATTATATATACATACCTTTGCATATATGTATACCGTTTTATGTTTTAGTGGTAATTCATATTGTAGTTTGTAATCATGTATCTAAGTATAGCTTGTATCTATACTTTATACAAGTGGGTCATTTTCCCTAAAAGTGATTACTTTCTCTGCACCTCTGCACGAAAATAGTCAAGTGGATGAATTTTATAAACATGTCATCTTTAATTAAATTAAGATGTCTATAATGTAATCTTTTCAAGCGGAAGCTTAAGTTTCTTATCATAATTTCTAGGGAGGACTTGTTGGTGCTTGATGCCATAACTGAGTATTAAGTAGATTTATCTTTTCACTTACCAAGAAGAAGGATTATAAAGATCCACTATTTGCTAATCGAGTAATTATCATAACTCCGGCTTACATCAACTTAGGTTGATACCCAAGAGATTGGATCACCTAGGGAATCACTATTTATTTTTCTTTTCTAGTTCCCTGTCTTGACTAAAATTATAATTTTCCCACCAGTGGATTCGTTTCCCTATCATTTGGCCGTATCAAGTTTCACCCTCTAAATCAAACAGTCGAATTGCTAACCTAGGATGTTAGACTCATAATTGTCTTTTTCTAAGCTCTATATTTTTGGATAGGGGTCATGAGGGGACATTACAAAAGATCCTTTCAAAAAGAGAAGTGTTGTAAAAACAACCATCTAGTTTTTTTTTTAAACCCTAATCAAATCCTCATAAAAGGATCCATTATCCTGACAATAAGAGTCAGAGCTTAAATCCAACATCAAATATTATCACCATGTAATCAACTATGGCTGAGAAGGCTCAAGATTAAATTCTGTAAGTCACGGCTTTGAAATCCCATACCCTTCCATTACAAAACAACCACTAGGGATTTTTAAATACAATTTAAAAAGAACAAACAAAACATCTAATAGCCACAGCCAAACCAACAACTACAACACACGAGAGTACCATCATAATCGACCATACAACTCATGCAGGAGAACCCCAGGTGGAACGAGGATTACCAGGGTGGACACCCTCTTAGAAGTTGTGTTTGTGGAGTTTAATAAAATTCGAGCCACTATTGAAGAGCCTCCACAAATTCAAAAGAAACACGAATGTTAATACATAATTCCACAAATTTTAAACTTATACTTGTGCAGAATAGTTAAAACAAATTTCAGTTCTTACCAAAGGAACAACACCGCTATTTGGAATTTGTAATCTCACCCTAGCCTCCCTCATGAGTTCCACAAGATGGAATGGAGCCCTACCAGAAAGAAAATGCTGTTGTAGTTTTTAGAAGTGAAGTCTTAGGCCACGACGAGGTAAGGGAAAAAACCTCATTAAGGAAACAAACAGTAAACAAAGAACTCAACTCACAGAGTAAACAATCCTCTTCGCACTTTTTACTCTCACAGAGTACAACTCATACAGTAAAAACAAAGGCGAAGATAGCCCAACCTTCAATACTCTTTACACTAGTAAAAATCACCTCACGATAGCAGTAAGGTTCATGCTCACTTCTTCTACACCAAATCATGAAAAACAAACATGTAGAGGAGCTCGATATAGCTCATGAAGTCCTGTGTGCAAACAATGGAAGGAATGGAAACAAGCCTGGCGGCCATGAGCTCACAACTTGACCACCCACAACAAAGAAAAACAACAATGCAAATTTAGGGTTAGGACAAGGCTTTTCTTTGCCTCCAAATTCAAAACAAAACCTAATCATTGACCACCAACCATGTGTCCTCCAAATTATTTGCAAGTGGTGGGTTTCATGCTATAGTTCGAACTCGTCAATCCTGTACAACCATTGTTTACAAGTCAAAAACCTTATGGTATCATTGCATAGTATCAATATTATCCTCGTTTGATTTTTTTGTTTCACTTATCAAAGACTTTGTGTTAGAGAAATGTTTATTTACACTAGGGTTATATGCATAACTTTAAATTATCAATGTTCTCCTTATTCTTTTAAAATAATGTTTAGTTTTGATAATAGTAAGATACCAACGATGGAGGTGAACTAACCTTCCATAGAATTATATAACCGTATAGATATTTAATATAGGTTTTAGTCTATGCATAGTTTTCAAATTCCAAATATATTCTTTATCAACAAAAAATCATATAAAATGAGATCTCTAACACAAGGAAATCAAATATAAATACTTGATCAAGGAAAATCACTAACATAGATTATTTAAAGTTTAGAAAGAACTCAAACAAATATAAAAAATACTTTATACCAAACACTAATGATAAATATGTAGTTTTGGTCGCAAATATGTTTAACATATCTTCTAGTTTATAGACTTTTTAGGCCACTATGCTCTTGATGGCAGAAGTAAAACTGTCCTTAATATACGCCATCTAAACATGAAACACAAGTCTATAACTGAATACGCAAGGAGGATGATCAAGGGAACAAGTACTATGGCAGTAAACATAACTGCACTAAATCCATTCTCTTAAAAAATTGTTATTACAAACATTCATGCAGATTTCTAACTATAGAAATACCAACAGTACCTTTTTACGGGGACAAGCTGTAAAATAAACAATTTAACTAGCATTTTATGTTATCCTAGTTGAGTGTTATTCTCGATCTGGAATTTACTGGTAACAAAACTGCTTACCTGTTTAGAACCTGTAAAATAAGCATCACTTCACTATGTTAGTTGTAAGCTAAGTAAGCCCCGATCTCATCTAAGGTGCTTTCCTACTTGACATAAGACACTGATAAAACACTTAGCATCACATTCAGATGTATTTTTCTTTCCTGCTCTTTTTAAACATAAACTGTTGAATTTAACATCTGTAACATGGTATTTCAAAATAAACAAATAAATGATTAAGAACTAAAGAATTACAATGCTTAATTCTAGTTACTAATGTTTGAGTAATCGCTAGCAGTTATTGGTTCATAGACAGTGACATCCTTGAACATTTTATGTTACATGAAAAATTTTAAATTTTTATGAATTTTTGGGTTATTACGTATGGTATCAGAGCACTAGGTTCAAACACTAGGGATGAATGTGGCTCAACTTGCATCAATAAAATAGTAGATTTAAAACATCCATACTAATTTTTACTTCTCTTTTCAATTATACTTCCAGAGAATTTTTCTGAGTTAACTACAGGTATGGAAAGATTGGAAGAATATTCAGATGAGGAGTCCCCATTTACTGAACGAAGTAATTCTAAAAGAGAAATTATACAAGAAGAGATAACTAATAACTCTTATGAATTATTACAAACAGTCAAGGAACTAAGAACAGAGATGGAAACAGTAAAAAAGGAAAATGAGAGAATTCTGAGAGCTCAAGAGGAGCTAAATCGGATTTTAACGAAAATATTTCAGAATGAAGGAAAAGATAAAGGAACAGAGTCTGAAGATATGCCTTACCAACATAAATATAAAAGGTCTAAACAATTTAAAATCAAAAGTAGTTCATCTTCGAAGGTTTATGGTGATCCACATAAAAAGAATTATTAATATACCAGTGATAGTAGCGAAGATAATCATCATACAAGAAAGAGAAAGTTTAAACCTTACGAAGAAATATCTGGATAATTCGAGAAAATTAAGACACCAAACTTTAATGGTGAAACTGAGAAGGGAGAAGAGGCCGAATCATGGCTGTCTGGGATGAAGAAATATTTTCAAATTTATAATTACTCTAATCAACTGAAAGCCAAAATGGCTATTTATAACCTCACTGGGAAGGCAGATATTTGGTGGCAGGACCTAAAAAGAGTAAAAGGCATTAGGTAGAAAAGCATTAACTGGAGTATGTTTAAGAAATATTTTAAGAAGAAAATTTTGTTTGAACAATACTATGAGGAGCGGGCTAAGGAATTTTATGAATTAAAATTGGGAACAATGAACATGAAAGAATTAAACAGTAAATTTCTAAATCTACTCAAATATGCGTCGTATATTATGGACGAGAAGCCTAAGGTACAATGGTTTCTAAGTTGTTTACCCATGAAATATAGAATTGAATATGACAATCCAAAAACTTTAGAAGAAGCAATGAGAAAGGAAAATTTCTGTTATGAATAGAATCGTAAAAAAGAAAGTATGACAAAGTGGAAAGCTAAAAGAACTAATAATTTTGAACAGAGGAAGAAAGGTTTTGTACCTAACCGAAATTTTAAGAATAATAACACATAAAAATTTCCAAGGGAACAAAAGTAATTCATAGATAAATCCAAATGGTCAAAGAAGTAAAGAATCTGTTAATAATCACAATAACTATATGAAGAATTTTGAATGAAAGGAACTAGTAAAGTGCTGGGAATGTAATGGTCCTCATTATGCATCAGTTTTCCTCAACCAGAAAAAGACTGTTAGCAACATACATATGACACATAAGGAGATGACTATTGGTGATCTAGCAAGGACAATGCCCAGGATCGATGCAACACTGGAGAACAGGCAGGTGGAATACCAAACTTCCATGGTGGAAGTGGAAGGTAAGATGAACCAAATACCTATATCTATTTTAATTGATCCAGGAGCTAGTTTAATCTATATTTCTCCTGATTTAGTAGAAAACTGTAAGTTATCAGTGGAAAAGTTTGCAAAGTATTGGCTAGTCTAGCTAGCTACTCGTGCAAAAAGAAAGGTGATTAGCTTTGTTAAGAATTGTACAGTAAAAATGGATCGGTTTGAAACCTCTATTAAGCTTAATGTTTTACCTTTAGGTTCTTATGATATGTCAATTGCTATGGATTGGTTAGAACAACATAGGGTAGTCTCGAACTGTTTCGATAAAACATTTACGTGCGTAAATAATGATCGAGAAATAGTAAATGTAAAAGGAATCCCTAGGAAAACAACTATAAGACAGATTTATGCTTTGCAACTTAAGAGAGCTGTTCAGAATGGATGTAAAGCCTTTGTTGTAACAATAATTAATGAAGAAAATACTAATAACGAAGATAAATTAAAACTAGAAGATATCCTGATCCTGAGGAAGTATTCAGATGTCTTTCTAGAAGAAATTCTGGGACTTCCTCCGAAGCGGGAGTTAGACTTCACTATTGAGCTGGTACCTGGTGCAGTGCCCAACTCAAAAGCCCCTTATTGGATGAATATACCAGAATTAAATGAACTAAAATCATAGTTAAAATAACTCATTGATAAGAATTATTTTAGACCGAGTGTGTCTCCCTGGGGAGCACCTGTTATTTTTGTTAAGAAGAATGATGGAACTCTACAATTATGTATAGATTACCGTCAACTAAATAAAATGACTATGAAAAAAAGATGTATGTTACCCCACATAGATGATCTATTTTATCAGCTATGTGGAGCAACTGTATTCTTGAATATTGATTTACGATCTCGCCACCACCAGGTCCGAATCAAAGATGAAGACATCTTTAAAACAACTTTTAGTGACCAGGTATGGTCATTGCGAGTTTCTTGTTATGCCATTTAGGATTACTAATGCCCAATTATTTTTATGTGTCTAATGAATAATGTAATGCATAAATACCTTGATAATTTTCTGGTCGTATTCATTGACGAAATCTTAATTTACTCAAATTCTAAAGAAGAACATAAAGAAAATTTAAAAATTGTCTTACAAGAGTTACGAGAAAATCAACTCTATGAAAAATTTAGTAAATGTGATTTCTTTAAGGATAAAATACAGTATATGGGTCATGTAGTGACTAAAGAAGGAATTTCCACTGATCCCAAAAAGATAAAGGCAACCAAAGAATGGCCAGTCCTAAAAGACGTAACTGACGTACGATCATTCATGGGGATTACTGGCCATTATCGTAGATTTATTGGAGGGTTTTCAAGAATTGCAAATCCCATAACTTCTTTCTATAAGAAAGGGAAGAAATTCAAGATGAGTCAAAAGTGTGAAGACATTTTTAAAAATTTAAGAACATTATTAACCATCACACCAATCTTAAGAATTGATGACCTTAATAAATATTTTATAGTATGTACTGATGCATGCAATGACTGTTTAGGTGGAGTTTTAATTCAGGAAGGACACGTCATTGCTTATGAGTCTAGGAAGCTAAAGATTCATGAGAAAAATTACGTGACCTATGACTTAGAATTGGCTGTTGTCATACATGCCTTAAAATGTGGCATCATCATTTAATCGGAATTTTTTTTATATTAACGATAGATAATAAAGGGTTAAAATATATGTTCGATCAACCTAAGTTAAACACTAGGAAAGCTAGGTGGCTAGCTTTCCTCAACGAGTATGATTTTGAAATCCAACATATTAAAGGAAAAGAAAATAAGGTTGCTGATGCTTTAAGCATAAATGAAAAAATGAATTTTACAGCAGCAATCAGAACCTATAAAATAGATTTAGAAGAACAACTAGAAGAAGGAATACAACAAGATGAAAATTATTGGAAATTACAAGCAAGGGTAAGAGAAAGTTTAATTTAAAGTTTAAGTACAGGGTATAGTTTAAATGAAAAAGGATTATTATTATATAATGATAGACTATACGTACCTAATGTACCTAAGATTAATTTGATGATTTTAAATGAAGTTCATAAGACCCCTTGTTCAGGGCATCTTGGTTATTAGAAAACTATAACTATGCTAAGAAAGGATTATTTTTGGCCAAACATGAAAAATGAATTGGCAAAATACATTGATAAGTGCTTTGAATGTCAACAAGTAAAGACTGAACATCAGCATCCAGCTGGGTTACTTCAGCCATTACCTATTCCTAGCTGGAAGTGGGAGATAATCAACCTTGATTTTATCATCACACTGCCTAGAAATCAAAACTTGAATGACTCAATAATGGTTGTTGTCGATAAATTAAGCAAGGCCACTCATTTTATACCTGTAAAAACTACTTATAAAGCTGTAAATATTGCTGATATTTTCTTTTAAAAAAAATTTCATTTACATGGAATACCAAAAGTAATAATTTCAGACAGAGACCCTAAGTTTATGGGAAACTTTTTGAAATATTTGTTTATGAGACTAAATACTACATTAAACTTAAGTACCTCTTTCCATCCTCAGACAAATGGATAGATTGAAAGAGTAAATCAGGTATTGGAGGATCTACTCAGAATGTATGTAAAAGAACAGCGAGGTAAATGGGAAAATTATGTACATTTGGTAGAATTTTCTTACAATAATCACTACCAAGCCTCAACAAGATATAGTTCTTTTGAAATTTTGTATGGTAGGAAGTGCAATACCCCCATCTCATGGAGTAATCCAATTGACAGGCTAGTATTAGGACCTGAATTATTAAAAGAGATGGAATTAATTGTAAAATAGGTGCAAGGTAACCTGAATGTTGCGCAAGATCGACAGAAAAGTCAAGTATATCTTAAACGAACTCAAAAGGAGTTCCAGGTAGGTGAAGATGTCTTTATTAAGGTGAGACCTAAAAAGAGTTCTCTAAGGCTAGGAAGTTGTCTGAATTTATCACCCCGATATTGCGTACCTTTTGAAATATTGTCCAGGATAGGGCAGGTAGCATATCAGTTAGCTTTACCGCCAAACTTAAAGGTTGACAATGTTTTTCATATTTCTATATTAAAAAAATATGTACATGATGCTACTCATGTTATTAATTGGAATGATGTGCAAGTAGAGCCCGAAGGATATTTTCTGGTGGAACCGGATTGTATCCTCGAAAGGAGGGAGATCTTGCTTTGGAATCACATGATTAGTCAGGTGAAGGTGCAATTGAAGCACCTTAGTCCAGAAGAAGCCACCTATGAATTGGAAAGTCATATGTGAGATTCATATCCAATTCTATTTTAGGGACATTCTGAGGATGAATAATAAATAACATCGGCAACGATGTTATAAATTAAGGGGTTGTGTATGTCACATGCCCCAATTTGCAAAACAATTTCATGTTTTTGAGGAACATTATGTTATATTTTATGTTAAAGTTTGTAATTAATAACCAATAGGGGTTAAGGATAATTTAATGTATTTCAGAATATTTTATTAAGAAATAAATGAAAGATGAGACAATAGCTTAGGGGAGTTTTTAAATGAGTGTTTTACTGGTCACTTGGTGGAGGAGGCTAGGTTGAGAGAAATTTGACATGTGGTAGCATCCTCAAACTACTTATAGCTGTTGCAGGTGGAAACTACCCTATTTTTGTGGTCATGATTCCCCAATAAAGTGGAACAGGAGAAGGTGGCTCATTAAGTAAAAATTGACCCAAAAGACCTAGGCATGCTAATAAAAATTCCCATTGAAAACAACTGAGGCTGCTCATTCTGGATTGGTGATCATTCTGAGTGAATTAAGTGCACATGAGAATTCGATGGAGGGGACTATATGAACTAAGTTTGAGTGGACAAGTGCTGAAGACCTAAACTAGTGCATCTATTCTAAGCTGAGTTCATACTACTGCAACAAGAACTGAAATACTACTTAATACTTAGAGGAGTTGCAAAGGATTTCTATACTACATCTATCACCTAGTACTCTACCAGATGGACCAAGAGACAAGCTCGGGGTTCCTGAGAATTGTAGTCCAGGTATTCTCCAGGAGTTGGTTGGGAGGAACAGCCTCCTTAAGCTGTTGTCACCTCATCTATACTTCCAGGTTTTGCTTAGTTCAGTCATTTAAATTGTTTACTGTATCTGGAAAGCTTAAGAGTTTTTTAATAATATAGTATATTTCTGTTAGTGATAATTAGGAGAATTATTTAAGCTATGAAAGTTAGTAACTAGATAGATTAGAGTAAATAAGTAAAGAAAATTCTAAGTTAATTGACAAATAGAAAGAAAATACCTAAACTGTATTGTTGCACACCTTTTGCAATGCAGTATTCTAGTACATTAGGTTTGTTTATTTTTAAACAATAGATTCAATAAAATATGAATGCAGATGTAAATGGTTATTTTTCTATAGGATTTTGTATAAATTGTTTATAAAACTTCATTTGTATTTATAATATTTACTTAAGTATTTAAATAAACTAAATAAAGATAGAATAAAAGGCCTAAAAAATACACACATGGTATGCGTAATATTTTACACAGTAAAACCAGCAAAGTTACATTTTATAAACCTAGTAGGTAATCCTAAATAGATAATATCAAAAACAGTAAATTATCTAGATCTACTTAACAAAATAGTAAACTAGGTTAAATATTTACCTAGTGAAGCTGACTTATGTGAAAATATAAACTAGGGTTTTTGAAACAAAATTACTAGCTCTCTAAACCTTTAAGAAGAATTAGGGTTTTCAAAAGATCTGTTCATTCATAAAAAAATTAATTCAAAATTTATAATATTAAAAACCTAGCAGTATATTTCAGAAAGTACAGAAAAGAAATACATTTATTCAATAATATCATGTCTCTATCCTATCCCAAAATTCATCACTGTATTATTTATTATGCTACTATTAAAGTATTCCCTTGTCAAAGGTCATTAAATCATATTTCTTTAAATAAGAAACAAAATTTCTTAATGATCTATTTAACACTAACCATTGAAAAGTAAATAACAATAAAAGTATCTAAAATAAACAAAATATACATAAATTTAAAGCAAACAGAGATGTTGTTAATTCAGCCTTAAGCTATGGAAATTATTTTAATATTAAAACAAAACTGAACAGACATAGTCTTGGCCTATGGCCTGTACTACACCATTCAAGGTTTAAAAATTTGAATAAAAGTATTTACATATAAGCAGAGTTTTCATAAAACCCAAACACCTATTTTCAGCTACGAAAGATCCTTTCAAGAAGAGAAGTGTTGTAAGAACAACCATTAAGTTTTTTTTTTAACCCTAATCAAATCCTCATAAAATGATCCATTGGCCTAATAGTAAGAGTCACGACTTAAATCCAAGACCAAATATTATCACCATATAATCAAGTATGGCCGAGAAGGCTCAAAATTAAATTATGTAACTCACAGCCGTGAAAGCCCATACCCTTCCATTACAAAACAACCACATGCGCTTTTTAAATAGAATTTAAAAAGAACAAACATAACATCTAATAGCCACGGCCGAACCATCATAATCCACCATACAACTCATGCAGGAGAACCCCAGGTGGAACCAAGGCTTACTAAGATGCATGCCCTCTTAGAAGATCTATTTATGGAGTTTAATAAAATTCGAGCCACTATTGAAGAGCTTGCACAAATTCAAAATAATCATGAATGTTAATACAAAATTCCACAAATTTTAAACTTCTACTTGTGTAGAACACTTACAACCAATTTCAATTCTTACCAAAGGAATGACAATGATGTTTGCAATTTGCAATCTCACCCTCGCCTCCCTCGTGAGTTCCACGAGATGGAATGGAGCCTTGCTGGAAAGAAAATGTTGTTGCAGTGTTTAGAAGTGAATTCTTAGGCCGCAATGAGGTAAGGACCAAACCCTCATTAAGGAAACGAATAGTAAACAAAGAACTCAACTCACACAGTAAACAATCCTCTTCGCACTTTTTACACTCATAGAGTACAACTCATATAGTAAAAATAAAGGCAAAGACAACCCAACCTTCAATACTCTTTACAATAGTAAAAGCCACCTCACAATAGTAGTAAGATTCATGATCACTTCTTCTACATTAAATCATGAAAAAAAAATTGCAGAGGAGCTCGATATAGCTCATGAAGGCCTGTGTGAAAATAATGGAAGGATTGGCAACAAGCCTGGTGGCCATGAGCTCACAGCTCGACCACCCACAACAAACACAAACAATAATGCAAATTTAGGGTTAGGAGAAGTATTTTATTTGCCTCCAAAGTCAACACAAAAACTAATCATTGACCACCAACCATGTGTCCTCCAAAGTATTTGCAAGTGGTAGGTTTCATGCTATAGTTCGAACTCGTCAATCCTACACAATCATTGTTTACAAGTAAAAAACCTTAAGGTATCATTGCATAGTGTCAATATTATCCTCATTTTCTTTTTTTGTTTCACTAATCAAAGACTTTGTCTTAGAGAAATGTTTATTTATACCAGGGTTATATGCATAACTTTAAATTATCAATGTTCTCCTTATTATTTTAAAATAATGTTTACTTTTGATAATAGTAAGATACCAACGATGGAGGTGAACTAACCTTCCATAGAATTACATAACCCTATAGATATTTAAGATAGGTTTTAGTCTATGCATAGTTTTTAAATTCCAAATATATGCTTTATCAACAAAAATTCATATAAAATGAGATCAGTGATGCAAGGAAATCAAATATAAATACTTGATCAAGGAAAATCACTAACATAGAATGTTTAAAGTTTAGAAAGAACTCGAACAAATATAAACAGTACTTTATACCAAACACTGATCATAAATATGTAGTTTTGGTCGCAAATATGTTTAACATATCTTCTAGTTTATAGACTTTTTAGGCCACTATGCTCTTAATGGAAGAAGTAAAACTGTCCTTAATATACGCCATCTAAACATGAAACACAAGTCTATAACTGAATAGGAAAGGAGGATGATCAAGGGAGCAAGTACTGTGGCAATAAACATAAATACACTAAACCCATTCTTTTACAATAGTGTTATTACAAACATTCATACAGATTTATAACAATAGAATTACCAACAATATCTTTTTATGGGGACAAGCTACAAAATAAACAATTTAACTAGCATTTTATCGAATGCTAGTTGAGTGTTATTCTCGATCTAGAATTTATTGGTAACAAAACTACTTACCTATTTAGAACCTATAAAAGAAGCACCACTTCACTGTGTTATCTATAAGCTAAGTAACCCATGATCTCATATAAGGTTCTTTCCTACTTGACATAAGACAGTAATAACACACTTAGCATCATATTCATATGTAGTTTTCTTTCTTGCTCTTTTTCAACATAAACTGCTGAATTTAACATCCGTAACATGGTACTTCAAGATAAACAAATAAATTATATAGAACTGAATAATTACAATGCTTAATTCTAGTTACTACTATTTGAGTAAATGCTAGCAGTTATTAGTTCATATACAGCGACATCCTTGAACATTTTATGTTACATGAAAAATTTTAAATTTTTATGAATTTTTGGGTTATTACAGGATGTAGGCCAAGGTATGAAGGAATGTAGAGAGATTTTTATCCAATCTGCTTAAGGATATTGTATGGACCACAACACAAAGGTTTCAACTTTTTGTGTGGACTAGTGAAGCGCTCCCTCTTTAGATGTAACTAGACCTAATCCCCAATTTTGAATGAGTGAGGAATATGATGTTTGTCATGTCAGGGCTTATATTTTGCATCAGCTCATTGCAACATTTCCTGTGCTTAATTATGGATGTTGTAGATTTGATCTTTGAACTTCAATTCTTTCTCCACTTCTCATCCTTCGAAGGCAGTGTCATCCGACTATGTCGACGAATCGATCAATTCGATAGGTGTTGAGGGTTGAAATCCATAACAGATCTCAAATGGACTCTTTCCCACAGAGTTGTTTTGAGCACATGTGTAGTTTTGTTGTATGTATGGAAAGTGTCATCCCATGTTTGATGATTCTTGTGGTTGTACATGCGGAGCAGTTGTACTACCAAGTGATTTACAACTTCTTCCTAATCGTCTATCTACAAATGGAAGGTTGTCGACAAAAATAGTCTCATTTCGATTTGTTTCCAGAGAGTTTTCCAAAACATGCTGACAAATATAGCATCTCTATCATAAATAATGGTCATTGGGAGGCCATAATGTTTTCACACATGTTCAAAGAAGAGATAAGCAGTCTATTGTACTACCATAGTCTTCTTACATGGTATAAGAATAACCATCTTGGAAAATATGTCGACTACAACTAAGATTGCGTCATTCTAATGTTTGGTAGTAGGATATGTCATCAAGTAGTCCATAGAAATAGATTCACATGGTCAACTCATAACTAGAAGGGGTGTATACAGTCCTTGTCATTGATTCGACGGTTTAGCAATGACAGAAACCACGCACGATCAAATGTACTTGTTGACTTCATATTTAAGTGAAGAGCAGTAAAAATACTTTTGGAGGATAACATGTGTTTTTGCGACTCCAAATTGTCCTACAATATTGCTATAGTGTGCATCCTAAATGAACTTATGTCGGTGCTCACCAGTCGGTACACAGAGATGTCCAAGCTTGTATAGCAAGGTGTCCTTTAGGAAGTAGTTGATAGTAGACAGTGTGTCGGTCTCGAGCTGTCTATAAATTGCAGAGAAATCACAATATATCGAATACTATTATTTCCACGTAGTGGTGTCGTATATTAAAATATTGTAACTTCAAAGGATATTCTAAATGTATTTTACTGATGTAACGCAAGGGAGATGTTATTATTCCTTCGATGCGATGTTACTAGTGTATTTGGTCATCATATAGTCATGAGGCTAAGCCTCCTCTTACATTAGGTATTTAGTACCTTGTTAAATACTATAATATATTGTTTTTTAGTATTCCTAAGTGAATTCGGCCCAAACAGTTTATTGGGGCCAACTTGTCTAGTGCAAAAAGTCAATTGAGAATTAGTATAAATAGAGGAGTTGTGGTTCTTATTTGAACATACACTCACTCACTTTTGTAGTGCATAGGAGAGAGAGAGAGAGAGAGGCTGAATAGAAGGAGGAGAACACCTGGTTTAGGTTTTTCTTTTATACATATTATACAAAGGAATTTTTTGTTGGGTTTTCTTCCCCCTGAGGGTTTCCTAGGATAAATATTTGTGTTCTTTTGTGTGGTTGTTCTTGTCTATATTTCAATGATAATTTGGCTTATGGTTATGCTATTATAATGCTAAATGTTATAAGATCTAAGATACACATTAAAAAAATAACATGGTATTAGAGCCACCCTGAAATAATTCATTGTGCAGCCGAAACAATGCCACAGGTACAACTATTGAAGAGTAGGGTTTCATGCTTGAAAACCCTAAAATAATAAAACTAGTATTTTTGGTAGATTCGCTATATCTTGAGATTGGAGAAGGATAAGTAGTCAAAAATTTCACAGGCCAAATAAAAATTTCTGATGTACATTGTGTAAAAATTTTAGCCTCATATTCGATATATTCTGGGAGATATGATTCCTCCAAGTTAGGGTTCCAACATCTCCCAAGATTCAGCCTTAAACAGGTGACCTAGGGAGAATTGCTATATCTCGGGATAGAGAGATCCAAATGAAATTTTGCAAGATGTTCGAGAAAGGGAATGAACTTTAATTTATGTGATAAAACGTTTAGACCCTGAAGGTGAAATAGTGACATGTGGTAGTCCATACAATTTATCTCTTCTGAACATTCTTGAAATACGTCACCTTGGGAAAACGTGCATAAGTCCGAATTAGTGAAACCAATTCTTCTCTAACATACGCTGTTGGAAAGAGGAAAAAAAAGGATACCTCAGTGTGAAGTTTCAAACACAGAGGAGCAGTAGTTTTAGAGATATCATATAAATAGTATAAGGAATTTCTGTAGAGGAGACTGAAGAAAACTAGGGCATCAAATATTTTGCATTTCTGATCACAATTTTGGGAAAATGAGTATACTACTCAGCTCACCTTGAGGAGGTGCACATTTCTATCTAATAAAATCTGAAAGATACCTCAGTTGAACAATTACGATTTCTCTATCAAACCCTATGTCTACAAGAAGCAACATTCCAGAAAAGCTTTCAAGCAAGCATGAGATTGAAGCAATCTCACTGGTCAAAGAAGAAGTTGTTGATCCAGAAGGAGATGACGACAAACAAACAAAGATAAGTATTTCAATTTTATTTCCTGTATATGTTGTGTATTGTGCATGATATAATGTTTGCATTAATGATAGTATACTACTAATATACATGTGATGGGTAAGTATCCAATGGTTCTATACAACTCTCCATTGCTACTTGTCTAGAATGAAACCTCTTTGTTGACATATTGGATTAGTGCACAATATCAATGATGTCATGGTAGATATGGAAGGAATATAGAATGTTTTCATGAGATATGGATGAATGTTTTATTGGATAAATAGTTGCATGGTGCATAAAAATTTGCTGTTATGCATATGCTCTATTAAATGGTTCTAACCATGAAACTAGTGCATTTGACTTGTAGGAAAGTTCATGTACAACCACCTACAGGAAAAGGAAGATGATACTTGTTTCGAAGAACAAGTGATGAAAATTCAATATTCACTCCAATAAACATGAACCTGAATCTCCCAGGGTTAGAGACACCATGACAGAAGAAAGAGCTTCAGAAAGCGGCTGATCCACCTCGGAATATGAAGGCCACCTTGCGTACGAGAGATAAATCAAGATGAAGAAAAGTATGGAAAGACTTTTAAACAAAAGTAAGAGACTTCAGAAATACTCTATTTTTGTAACACAGTTGGGTGACATCATTGACGTTAACTTTTTCTAGATATGGAATAATCTATGATCAAAGAGTAACCGCTGATCATGGGGAATGAAGTCCATGAGATGGATCTGAGACCTAAATGGAAGTCTGTAGTGTTTTCCATATGGATATATAAGAACAAATTGTAAAAAGAAAGGTTTGTGATTTTCCTCAGAAAGAATAGACTATGGTATGACATACTATATTTACCAGACATACTTCTTCAATAGAATTATATATCGAGCAAAGAGCCACTTGTATAGAATATGCTTTGTAGAAGCTCAGAAGGAACCCATAGAAAAACATAGCCAGGAGCTTGACAAATCACCTAAAGTGATGAATATCTTAACCTTTTCTACAAGGTTGAATATGGAAACCTATAGAAGACATCAAGCTCACAGATGGGTGCAAGAGGAAATTTTCAACAAAGTTCAAGATAAAGGAATCTTAATATCTAGTAACCTGAGATGGATACATAGTAGTTAAGAATGCTACCTGTCACTCTAGTATAGAATGCGGAGGGAAGATGATACTCAGCTTCAGGGGGAGTGAATACAAAAGATATCAAAGTTCGACATGGTATAACATGATGGACAACTTCCTGATGGACCAAGACTTTACCAAGAGTAAAGTGGGTTCCAAACTTTAAGGTTGAATGTATAAGACTAGGATATGTTGATGACATGATAGAATGAACTGATGATATATGCAATGATGGAAGAATACCATAATGATTTTTGGGATATAGTACCCAAACCAGAAAGCAAGAGTGTGGCATTTTCCAAGTGGATTTGCAAGATAAAATATGCTAGTGATAAAAGTAAGGAAATATTTGTGGCTATAGGATTCTCTCAAAGAGAGGGAATTGATTATGAAGAGACACTTAATCTAGGAAGCAATTTTCACTTCCATCAGAACTATCATGGAACTTGCTTCCATGATGTACACCAAATGGATGTAAATACAAGCCTTCCCTAATGGTGTGATTGAGGAAGAGGTTTACATTGAATACCCACAAGGATTTGAAGTAAAAATAAGAGTGACTCATGTATGTAAGTATAAAAGGACTCTATCTGTACTAAAGCAAGATCCTAGAGCTTGGTATGGAAGAATAGATAGCTTCTTGGAAAGCATGGACTTTACCAAGAGTAAAGATGCTCCTAACCTTTACCTCAAGGTTATGAATTACGAACCTCACATATTGTTGTTGTATGTGGATGATCTAATTCTGACTAGAAATGAGAAACAAATCACTAATTGCAAGAAGAATCTAGCTGAAGAATTCGAGATGAAAATATCTTGGATTGGTGCTTTATTTCCTCAGGCTGGAAGTGTGGAAGAGCTCATAAGTAATTTTTCTGAACCAGGGAAAGTATGTTGTGGAAATATTAAAAAAGATTAGATATGTTGGATTGCAAATCCATGGACACACCTATGGATACCAACATGAAGTTGTTGTCTAATGAGACATTATAGTTAGTGTATATGACTCAGTACAAACATATTTTTGAGTCGTTGATGTATCTGACGAAAACAAGTTTAGATATATGCTTTGCTGGGAACACCTTGAGTCAGTATCTAGGAAACCCTAGGTGTGTTCACCTGATAGATGAAAAGCATGATGAGGTACCTTAAAGGTACGGCAAACTTGGGACTTTACTATGGTAGAGATCATGACTACAGATTATATGGATATACATATTCAGATTGGGCAGGAAGTTCTGCATATAGAAAGAGTGCCTCAGGTGGATGTTATTGTCTGGGATCTGCCATGATCTCATGGTTTAGTCCAGTGTTTATTTCAGCACAACTAAAGCATATTACATAGCATCGTGCTTTGCTATTTGGGAAGCCATATGGATTCGGAAAATTAATGTCAGGACTATTTGAGATGGAGTTAGATACCACAGTGTTTCTTTGTGACAACTAGAGTTGCATAAAGATAACAAAGAATCCTTTGGAATATGGTATTGAAGGGAGACATAAAAATCCAGTATGCGAGTACCAATGAGCAAGTTGATGATGTGGTGACCAAGCTTCCATGACAAGCTTGGTGTAGTTCAAAAATATTGTCCCCGCAAGGAGGAATAGTGATGTTGATACTGAAGTCTTTCCTTACAAGAAGGAATAGTGATGTTGATGCTGAAGACTTTCCTCACAAGGAGGAACATTAAAGATATGGACTTTCTTCAAAAAGGAAGAAGAAGTCAAACACATGGACTTTCTTCAAGGAAGAAAAATTCGAATATGTGGACTTTCTTTAGAAAGGAGGAACAAGTCGAAGACATGGACTATCCTCGAAAAGGAAGAACAAGTCAAAACTATGGATCCTCCTTGGACAAAGTGGGAATAGTTTGATGATATGAAACTTCCTAGGAAAGGGAGAGTCATAATGAGACTGACATCGATGATGGATGACAGTGATGATGGTATGACATTTATATTTGGACAATAGTATCCTCTCTTAAGGATGGCATGTATAACACTTTGATCATGAGAGTGGTCCTTGCTAGCTAAGAATGGCCCTACATATGTTACTCTCATGGAGAGTACCCACATTTAGTTGTGGATATCGTAGAATAAAAATCGCTCATGAGTGGTCCCAACCTTAGTTGTATGGATGCTCTACAATGATTCCTCATGGATGCCAGGAATGACATTGTGTATGGAGTCGAGATCTACCTTTCAAACTATACTCTTGTATGAAGAGTATTCCTACATTCATATGTAGATGCCATTGAAGAAACACTCACTTGGGAGTGGTCCTAACCTTTGTGGTATGTATTATCTATAATGAGTCCTCATGGATGATGGGATGAAATATTGCATGCGGTCGAGATATGCTCTACAGACAATACTCTTAGTTAGTAGAGTATACCTACACGTGAGTGTAGATTCCATAGAAGAAACACTCACTTGGGAGTGGTCCTAACCTGTGTGGTATGGATTCTCTATTATGAGTCCTTACAGATGATAGGGCCGGAACTGGGTGCGGTCGAGATCTACATTTAGTTGTAAACGATTCAACTGATCAATTTCATGGATCATGATGATGGAGGATTGCATCATCCTTGGACTTATTTACTAAAGTGATTAGGATTGATCATCCTATAAATAGATCATTTGTACTATAGGTAGTGTGGTGGAAAAGGATCAAGTATATCAAAGTACAGTAGCAAAGGGTCGAGTGGATCGAAGTGCGGCTACAAAGGATCAAGAAGGATCGAAGTACTTTCGCAAAGGATCGAAGTGCTACCATAATGGATCAAGAAGATTTGAAGGCTGCTGCAGAAGAGAAAAGTCCTGCTACAAAAGGATGAAGAAGATCAAAGTGTTGCTACAAAAAGATCGAGAAGATCGAAGTGTTGTTGCAAAGCATCGAGAAGATCGAAGTGTTTCTACAAAGGATTGAGAAGATTGAATTGTTCCTGCAAAGGATCGAGAAGATCGAAGTGTGGCTGCAAAGGATCTAGAAGATTGAAGTTCTGTTGCAAAGGATCGAGAATATCAAAGTGCTACTACAATGGATCAAAAGATCGAAGTGTTGTTGCATAGGATCAGAAGATCTAACTACTACTGCAAAGGATCAAAATATCGAAGTGCTACTACGAAGGATCGAAAGATCGATGAGTTGCTGCAAAGAAAGGATCAAGTAATCATGTGATGCAGAAGATGAAGAGTAATTGTTTCAAGTTACTAATTGTGAAAAAATTCCTGTGACGTATAGATGTATATCCTAAATGTACTGTTGTAATTGTCTCTCTGGTCTTCTATAGTCTATGATGATGTTGTCAGTAGAGTAACCTTCTCGTTAAGGGGGAGTGTTAAAATATTGTAAATTCAAAGGATATTCTAAATGTATTTTACTGATGTAACCCAAGGGAGATGTTATTATTACTTTGACGGGGTGTTACTAGTGTATTTGGTCATCATAGAGTCATGAGGTTAATCCTCCTCTTATATCGGGTATTTAGTAACCTAATAAATAATATAATATATATATATTTAGTATTCCTAGGTGAATTCGACCCAAACAGTTTATTGGGGCCAACTTGTCTAGTGCAAAAAGTCAATTGACAATTACTATAAATAGAGGAGTTTTGGTTCTTATTTGAAGATACACTCACTCGCTTGTGTAAAGCATAGGAGAGAGAGAGAGACTGAACAAAAGGAGCAGAACACCCGGTTTTTGGTTTGTCTTTTATACATCTTATACAGAGGAAGTTTTTGTTGGGTTTTCTTCCCCATGAGGGTTTCCCAGGATAAATCTTTGTGTTATTCTGTGTGGTTTTTATTATCTATCTTCCAGTGATCTTTTCGCTTATGATTATGCTGTTATAATTCTAAATGTTATAAGATCTGAGATAACCATTAAAAACTTAACATCATAACCCTGCATACTCATCACTATAGAGAGTAGAGTAATGGGTGGTCAGCTGATACAATCGGCTGTGGCATTGGATTTTCCTTTCCGATAATTAATTACCAATTGAAATTGTTGTAGGTAATTAATCCACTTAAGTTGTTGGGTTTTCTGCAGTTTCGAATAGGATGGAGTGAACTGCAAAGGTTTATGGTTAGTGAGGATGACCATATCCTTTCCAAGAACTAGTGTCTCCATTGTTTAAGAGCTATCACAATGGCGTACAGTTGTTTTCCATACCTTGAATACCTTCTAATAGTGTCATTGAAAGTTTCATAATGAAACGCAACTGGGTGACCTAATTGAGTGATCATTGTGCTGAGAGAATAGTCTAATGCATCCATATCAATCTCAAAAGGTTGATGTGAATCAGGTAACACAAGTACTGGTGCAGTACAAAGCTTGTTTTTAAGTTGTTCAAAAGCTTGTTTTTGTGTCGGTGTCTATTTTAAGACAATTTTCCCATTTTCTTTAGTCAACTAATTCAAAGGCCATGTGATGTGACTTAATCCAAGTATGAATCGCTGATAGAATGGGCCAATCTTTGAGGATTTGTAATTTTTCTGGGTCGACATGAATGCATGCATAGTCAATTACATACCCCAAATATTTGATGTTGGTCATTACAAAATGAGCATTTGTCCATGCTCATATATAGTAAAATGTTGTTGGAGAGTGTTGAAAACTTTTCAAAGGTATCTGACATGTTCTTCCCATGATCAACTTAAACTCAAGATATTGTTGAGATAGAAAATGACAGACTTGTCAATGAAAGGTCGTAGAAGGTCGTCCATATATCTCATGAAGGTTGTAGTTGCATTGGTTAAGCCGAAAGGAATGACTAACCATTCAAACAATCCTTCCTTGGTATTGAAATTTGTTTCACATACATCGATGGAATCGATCAAAAGTTGATGATATCGTGACTTGAGGTTGAGTTTCATAAAGAACTTAGAACCTTTCATAATGTGGACGAGTCCATCTATCAAGAGTCCATCTATCAAGTGGCAGAGGGTATCTGTTCTTTACTGAAATTTTGTTGAGAACCTAATAGTAGATGCACATGTGCCAAGTCCCATATTTCTTTGGAACTAGGATGGCTAGACTTCCACAAGGAGAAGAGTTGGGGCAGATTTAACCCTTATCGATCAAATCCTGTGTTTCCCTATGAATCTCTTCATTCTCGAGAATGGATATTTTGTAAACAGATGCGTTAGGTAATGATGAACCATGAACAAGTTCAATGGAGTGTTTTACGTGGAAATGTAAAGCCAGGTAAAACATGTCAAACTGTGAGTTTATTTTTTATTATGTTTGGTATGTACAACATGTTTTTATGCAGAAACATTCCTTGCTTGTTTAGGTTGAAATATGTTTTTACTTTATTCTATTCATTTTCAGTAGTCATTTCTTTAAAAATATGATATTCCCTATCAGAATTTTCAACACTTAGAATATGATTTTCCAGATCAGATTCGTAGTTGCTTCTTGTAAACACTAAATTTGCATGACGACTTAGAGTTTATACCACTTTATTTTCTTTTCCTTTTATATGTTTGATCTCGAAAATATATTTTCTTAAAAAGGACAACCATCTTTCTTGTCTCGCATTCAAATTTTGTTGACTAAAGATATAATTAAGGATTATGTTATGATACATAAGTATAAATTTTATCCCAATTAGATAATGTCGCCACATTTTTAAGGTGTGAATTATGGAAGCAAGTTATAAATCATGTGTCGCATATTTTTTCTCATGTTCTTTTAATTTCCTAGATCCATAAGCCACAACACAATTTTCTTGTAATAAAAATCTGCTTATCCCTTCCTTGCAAGCATCGGTACACACGACGAAATCCTTGAATAGATCAACAATATTTAATATCAGGGTGGTAGTTGATAGATGTTTTAGTTTGTTAAATATTTCCATGCATTTTTCAGTCCATTCTTTCTACCCTTCTTTTGTAAAGAATTTATGGGGTAGACAATCTTAGAGAATCCTTCAATGAACTTCCTGTAGTATATGGTAATCCCCATAAATGATATGATGTCAGATACATTCTTAGGAACTGGCGATTTAGTGATGGCCTTTATTTTTTTGGGATCGACAGAGATTCCATCCTTGGACACTACGTGTCTGAGGTATTGAATGTTATCTTTAAAGAAATCACATTTACTAAATTTTGCGTAAAGTTGTTGTTCTCTTAACACTCGTAGAATTATCCCTAAATGTTCTTTATGTTCTTGTTCATTCATAGAGTAGATTAGTATGTCATTGGTGAAGACAACCACAAAATTATGTGGGTAATTTCTTATGATGTTACTCATTAAACACATAAATGCAACATCTGTGTTTGTCAACTCAAAATCCATTACAACAAACTCATAGTGACCATAGCGGGTCCTGAATGTTGTTTTAAAGATATCCTCATCTTTTACTCGTACTTGATGATAAATAGACCTTAAGTATATCTTTGAAAATATAGTTTCTGCCCAGAATTAATCGAATAGATAATCTATGCAGGGGAGTGGGTATCGGTTCTTAATGGTCATTTTATTTAACTGTCGGTAATCTATAAATAGTATTAATTTTTCATCCTTCTTTTTCACAAACAAGACCACTGCTCCCTAGGGAAAGACACTAGGTCTAATGTACCTTTTATAACTTTATTTCTTGTAGTTTTGATTTCATCTATGTAAGTTCTATTATATTCATTCGGTATGGGTCTTTTGATGCTTCTACCGCTCCCGGTATCAGATCGATCATGAAGTCAATTTATCTTTTCGGAGGAAGTTTAGAGACTTCTTCTGGAAAGATGTCTTCAAACTCCTTCAAGATTGGTATGTCTTCTATTTTAAGTTTGTTATCATTTTCATTATCATTCATTATATAGAAAACAAACACTTTACATCCTTTTTTACTGATATTTTTATTTGTAGCATAGATATTTCTCTAATTGTAACCTTCCGAGGGATCCCTTTTACTTTTATATTAATTCCATTATCATTAGTACATGTAAAGGTTTTATCAAAATAGTTTAACACAAATTTATGTTCTTCTAGCCAATACATTCCTATTAATAAATCATAGGACTCTAAAGGAATAATATTTACATTAACATGCGTAAGGAAATCATTCATCATCAATTTACAATTTATAACAAGACTAGTGACTTTCCATTTTGAACCTGTGGCTAACTATACTAGCCACGACTTGTCAAACTTTTCAGACACCAATTTGCATAATTCAACTATTCTAGGTGATATATAACTCCGTCTTGCACTTGGATCAATTAAAATAGAGATAGGTTGAATTTTTATAATAATTTCAATTTCAACCATAGAAATATGGTGATCTGCTTGTCGGTTTTCCAATGCAGTGCAGATTCTGTGCATACTCATCGCCATGTCCCCAACTATAACTACTTCTTGGATAGAATGAACATTAAAATTCTTTTTTCTTACTAGCAAGTCTTTAAAGTAGTATGTCCCTACACACTCCCAACATTTTAAGAGTTCTTTTTGTGTTGGGTTCTTGTTAAGAATAGTAGAAGTTTCTTTTATTGCAGAATTTTTGGGTATAAAGCCTTTGTAGTTATTATCCTGATATCCCCTATAGTAATTTCCTGTGTTTTTATGGAACTTATTCTACTTATTTTTGGGGTAAAAATAATTTGTCCTTTTAGTCTTTCAACATGGTACATTTTCCCTTTTATTGTTGTTTTGGTCGTAACAGAATTTTTCCTTTCTCATCCCTTCCTCTAGTGTCTTCTGATTGTCATACTCAATCTGTTCTTTGAAATTGATGGGAAAACAAATGAGGAACCATTGTATTTTAGGTCTTTCATCAAGTATGTAAGGAACATAACGAAACAGTCTTAAGAACTTTCTGTAGAGTTCTTTCATCAGCATGGATCCTAGCCTTAGTTCATAAAATTCTTTTACCTTTTCTTCATAATATTGTTCTGATAAGTATTTTATTTTAAAGGGATTTTTAAATGATTTCCAAGTTACATATCTCTCCTTTATCCTTTTAACCTTATTTATGTCTTGCCACCATATATATTCCTTTCTAGTCAATTTATAGATTGCCATTTTACCCTTTAATTCATCATATTAGTTGTATATCTTAAAATAATTTTTCATTTCAGACAATGAGGCTTCTACCTGTTTTCCCTTCCCAATTTACCCATTAAACATGGGTGGTTTAATTTTCTTAAACTCCCCATAGATTTACTCACAGGATCTATATTTCTTTTTCTTTTTGTTATTGTCACTACTTTCGCTTGGCTTTTTTTTTTATGTGATGTTTAACTGACTCTTCACTGGAAGTTTCAGATTTATGGCTGGAAAATTCTAGATTTCTGGCCTTACATTTGTAAGGTGCAGTTTTAGGAATTTCTTGTTCAGATTCCTTTTTCCATCATTATGGATCTTAGCTAACAAAATAGTATTTAGTTCTTCCCGAGCCTTTATAATTTGCTTGTTATCTTCTTTAACTTTTCCTAATTCAAACCTTAACTCTTTGACAGTTCATTTTAGCTCAGGTTTATTATCTTGAAAATCATTTAAGTCTACCCAAATTCCTCTATCCCTTAAGTTACCCTCTTCATTATTTAAAGTATTTTCTGTGTGATGTTCCTCTTCTGCATACATCTCTGCATCTACCATGTTTCCTGCAAAATATAGTTATTCTTCTATTTGTTTCTTGTAAGAGAATTTAACCAAAATAAGTAGAAGTTAGTTTTTTGTTTTCTATAGCAGTTCTAGTGTTGAGTTTATTCAAGCCTAATGTTGTAACCGTGCTATGATACCATTATGTAACACACCTACAAATAATAAATAATTTTTTTTACATGCATTAATTTTACATTTACTTAGAAGATTTCTATGTTTTACTATTGTTTTTTTTAATATCTTTGTCATGTTCTTACGACAAGTTTTGTTGATGTTTTGATGGCTAGTTCCCTCCAGAACCTTCAGCCATGTTTATGCAAGTGATGTACTTTGTTTATTTAGTTATTCATATTTATGATAGCCTGTACTAGACTAAGGCATGGAATATTGTTCCTAGTATTGACCCAGCCCATCAATTACATTATTTTTACAAGGCCTTGGTTGTACCATAGTTTAGACTATGGGTGTAAATACCTTGCCCTAAGCATGAGAAGCTTAGGGTTTTTAAGTGTATGGTTATCCATGCAGTGACCTCTTACTGTCAACAAAATGGTGAGGTTTACATATATATTTTGGTAAGATTTTACATGGATTGGGCCTTAATGCATTTCTTTACAATGCATGAGTAAATACAATCTCATATGATTCTAACAATGATTTATGGATTATACTGCATAAACCCACACTATGCATGCAATATGGTTTTAATATGATTTTTAAATAATACTATGCATGAGCTATGTTATGCTTTGCAATAAGGTTTTTATATAATGAATGCATGACACTATGCTAAAGATTGCAATTAAAATAAAAGGGTCATGGTCCAACCTAGTGCTAAGGTGGAGATATTGTATTATGCATATACAATGTTTACCAAGGAAAGGGGTATGGTTCTACCGATAACCCACGATGGCATTATGTACCATAGTCCAAATCCACAAAGTTTTTAGAATATGAGTAAATGATGCATGGTGTGGTTTCGATGCAAGGTTGATTACCATGTTATAAGGTTTCATTATAACATAAGATATGTTATACTCTGATGATCCATGGAAAAGGTTATGATTGGTAACTTGAAACGATATCCATAGTTGGATTTGTAGTGATTGATTTTGGTAATGGTTCGACCATGTACTTTGGCAGACAATTAAAACATGTCTTGGGTGTGAGTTGGTAGCACAACCAGCTCCACGAGGCAACACATAGGGTAAATATCTTCCCTACACCTTGAGGGAATATCGTTAATGTTTCGATATGGTTTTGAAAAGGGTATTTTACTCTGTCTAAGCTTCACATTTTACTTGTTGCTTGTTAGACGCTTGTCGAGGGTCGAGATCTTCTCTCTATGTTGCTCCTAATTGATTTTTATAGTTTTAATGGCATTTTTTTTTCTGGTTCTTTAGGTGACAAATGTTTCTCATTCTTCCTCGTCGGTTTGCCAACCACAACAAACCTCCAATGATCATTTCGATGCTTCCAAAACTATGAACACTCGTAAGCATAAAATGGATAAATTATTTCTACAATTTAATGGGATTGTACAGTATAGTTCACATTCTTCTTTTTACTAATATATTCTCAGTGACTACAGAGTGTAGAGGGATAAGGGTTCTTAGAGGAGCTGAACCGTAGCCCTCATTTCCAAATGCCAAGGTAGGGTTCAAACTCTGTATGTTTATTTATGGGTTTTAAAAATAAATTAAAAGTAATCGTAACTAACTATAAAATGTCCGCTTGTAGGTTTCGACATTGGAAAGGAAGAGACAGGGTCACCTCCTCCCAGACCCGCATTTCAAAAATCCCAGGTAATTCTGTACTCAACACTGGTTCATATTCAGTTTTGTTTAATTTAATTGTAACGATTGAGACCCATGCTAACCCAACCAAAATTGTAGTTGTAGGTCTCGTTGGGCAAAGGTCGTGAGGGATTAGTTGGTAGCTGCAATGAATAACATAAGTGTTTTTTTGGTTTAATATGTATATGGTTATTTATAAACCTTTCTTTTGTTTTTCTAACTCTTTATCCATTAACTTGGCACTGTAATGTAATGAAATAATTTAGTGTAACCCTCATAGGGTTTGGGTGCCCTCAACGGGTCTTATTCCCATATGATTTATAACACTGGTATTTATATTTTATAGTGGAATCCATCAACGATGGTCTTATTATGTAAGTGGATTCCATTTGCATACATTGAATAATGCAGATCTATACTATAAACAGGAAGTTATAGATTCAGTCGACAATTTAATTTCATAAATGCGGATTAAGGAATACTTAGGAAAAGTGAACACAAACAAGAAATATACAATTAAATGTAGGAAATCATGATATAGTCTAGAAATAGATGACTTAAAATATATTAGGTATAGAGTTCAAATTTTGAAAGGAATCAAAACTCTGAACCATTCAAGCTTAGCATTAGTAAGCTAATGGAAAACACAAATCAAAGTATGTACCATAAAAATAAGCATGAAAAATGTGGAGGATTCAATTGAATGAAAGGAGAGAAGTGAGATTGGGAATGTGAGGAATGATGTTTCCCTCTTTCTTTATGTTTTTATACTTTTTTCTTCCTAGTTTTTTTGTTTATGTTTTTATACTTTTTTTTTCAAGTTTTTTTTATGTTTTAATACTAAGTTAAAATGAGAAAGGTGTGTATTAAAAAAATACAAATTTTGTTTTATTTAAATTATATTTATAGTTTTATTATGTTAAAAAATTAATAATTTATTTAAATTATATTCATAATTTCATTGTGTAATAGAAAAAATATATGATGAAGCCAAACATGCCACTCAAGCGACTCTATGAGTAATAGTGAAAATGGCAATGAGATTACCCAATAAACTACCTTATACTTTGACATTCATGTCAGGAAAGGTGTATTATTCACAATTAGACTATGTTGTAAGTATTATTATGAAAATGGCAATGAAATTACCCAATAAACTACCTTATACTTTGACATTCATGTTAGAGAAGGTGTATTATTCACAATTAGAGTATGTTGTAAGTATTATTATTGTGTAGTTATTATCATTATAGGTTATGGTTCATGTTAACCTAGTTCGTGTGTGGGTCTATAACCTTTCAAGGGAGGGTATACTATTTTTTATTTGGTTATAAATACATGTTTAAGAAAAAAATATAATACATAATTTTTTAATAATTTCTTTAATATAAGTTTTTAACGAGCACTTATATAATATGGTATTTTTATTTTTAAATTTTTTTAATGGTTGTTTTATTTTTTTATTTGTTTATAAATACATGTTTAAGAAAAAAATATAATACATAATTTTCAATAATTTCTTTAATATAAGTTTTTAACGAGCACTTATATAATATGGTATTTTTATTTTTAAAGTTTTTTTAATGGTTGTTTTATTTTAATGGAGACATTAATCAAGTTGTGAAGTGATATGATGTGTTTATATATGTAAAACTCTAACATGATATTATAGCACCATTACATAAGGTGTAAAACCTTAACTTTTTGTTTCGAGATGACACTGCGGGTGTAGTTATTGAAATATTCATACATACTTATGGGTATAAATTGGGTGTGTTGTTTTTGTTAATCAACTACTCCAAGATATAATGGTTTTCCTTAGGTTTAACTGACATATATTCTTTGAAAATGCAACAAATTTAGGGTACATTCAGAACTTCTACCATGTGCCCTAGTCAATGCCTATAATATATTATTTTATGGCTATGTTTTCCATATATTTCATTTCCTCTACATCATGAAGGGCCAAATATGTTTTTAAAAAATTGGGTAAGCATAATCAAGGATATGTGATTCATGATTTGGAATAAGAAAATTATGTGAGATTGCATTTCATTAATTAAAATAAAACACATTGTACAAATACTTTAGTATCTAAAATTATACCCTTTATTGTGGTGGTTTTTTATGGCTATACCTAGGTTGAAATGTGGTGTTGGTATGTATGCACTTCCACATCATGAAGAGACAATCAATACCCTATAAAAGGGAGTGGAGTAGCTTCATATAATCTAGACTCCAACAAATATTTAAAGATGAATGATGTTCTATATGTTCCAGGATTGAAGACGAATACTCTCCAAATCTCTACACTAGATGTAAAGGGAATGAGAGTTTTATTTGTCGATCGCGAAGTGCTAATGTGGCCTAAACGAAATAAAATAGATGATGGAAATTCGATTGGAGAATAAGACGATGGCTTGTACAAAATAAGGGACCACCTAAACAAGCATTGGTTCATTAGTCAATAGAGCTAAGTGAACTATGGCCTCAAAGGATTGCAGATGTGCACTATAGAGCACTACCGATGGCAAGCAAAGTAGTCTTTGGACTTCCAGAGATCCAATCAGATCATGAAGGCATTTGCAAAGGATGTGCACAAGGAAAGAATGTAAAGAAGACATTTCCTAGCAGTGAAAGCAAGGATAAATGAATATTGGAGATAGTACCCTCGGATGCATGTGGACCCCTATCTTCTAGCTCATTAAGAAGGTATATGTACTATGTTTCCTTTATAGATGATTTCTCATTTAATAATTGGATATATTTCTTGAAAGGGAAAAATGAAGTATTTAGTAAGTTCAAGGAATATAAATCCTTGGTCGAGAACCAAACCGAAAGGAAGATCAAGACTCTGTGGCCATATAATGGAGGAGAATTCACCTTGAAAGAATTCAAGGAACTCTGTAGAGAGTCTAGGATTAATAGGGAGTTGATCACTCCATATAATCCTTAGCGGAATGGGTTTGCAGAATGAAAGAACCGAACTATAATGGAAGCAACGAAAGAAATGCTACATGACCAGGATATTTCTATGCACCTTTGGGTAGAAGTAGCATGGATAGTTGTGTATGTACAATACCATACTCCTCATTGAGTACTTGACAACAAAAATCTAGAAGATGATTTCTCAAGAGGGAAAGTAGAAGTCTACCATATTAGAATATTTGGTTTCTTGGTGTATATACATATCCCAAAGGAGAAGAGGACCAAGCTCGATCCTTCTAAGAGGAAGGTTATATTTGTAGGATACAGTGATACATCAAAGGCCTACCAAATATACTTCCTAGGATTTATGAATATCAACATCAACATAGATGTAACCTTTGATGAACACTCAACATACTTCAGATACAGGAGGCTACCTATTCAAGAGGTTGAGGAACCTGAAGAAATGAGAGTCTGAGGCATGAAAATTGGAGAAGCAATTCTAGAAGAACATGAAGATTATGACATTGCAGAACCATAAGAGTCGGTAGAGACACTTATTGAGAAGGACTCCCATGAGAGAAAACCAACATGGGATCGAGTGCTCATACAAGAAGCAGAGAGGTATGGTGCTCCAAAAGGAATGCATCGAGAAATGAACATGCCAAAGCTTGACAACAACTATGTGGCCCTTCTATGTGACATCATTGATAAGGAACCTTCCACCTCTTCAGAGGCTTCAAAGAATAAAGAATGAAAGGATTCCATGATCAAGGAGTACCAGTCAATCATGAAGAATGATGTCTAGGATATAGTGTTGAGGCCAGAAAGGAAGTATGTCTTGAATTCAAAGTGGATATATAATATTAAGCATATTGTAGATGGAAGAATCAAGAAATACAAGGAAATATTCATAGCATGAGGATTCTCCCAAAAACAAGGCATAGTCTATGAAGAGACATTTTCACTCATGGAGAGGTACAACTCCATTAGGACCATACTTTCATTAGATATAGTTATGAAATGGAAGATACACCAGATGGATGTCAAGACCACATTCTTGAATGGTGTAGTCTAGGACGAAATGTACGTGGAACAACCACTGGGATTCAAGACATATGAGAGGAAGACTCATGTGTGCAAATTGAAGAAGTCCTTGTCTGGATTGAAACATGCATTGAGGAAATGGTATGATGGGATAGATAACTTCCCGATGAACCAAGGATTTTCCAAGAGTAAAGTGGATTCCAAACTTTAATTCAATGTTGAAGGTAGAAGACCAGTGATGGTCCTGCTATATGTCAATGATTTTTTTCTAATGGGAAAGGATAATCTAATTAAAGATGCAAGGAGGAGACTTGATACAAAATTCGAGATGAAAGACTTAGGTATGATGTACTACTTCTTAGGCATGGAGGTATGGAAGAATGTAGATGGGATTTTCCTTGGTTAAGGAAAATATGTAGTGGATATTCTGAAGATATTTGGAATGCTGGACTACAACGCTATAGTGACACCTACAGAATCAAACTTGAATCTTCTGATTGATGCTTCATCAGAGTCGTTTGATGCCACAATGTGTCGCCAGATGATTGGTTCATTGATGTATCTAACAAATATGAGACCTGAAATATACTTTGTTGTGAATAACCTGAGCTATTTCCTAACAAATCCGAAACATGTTCACCTGATAGTTGAAAAGCATGTATTAAGGTACCTAGACGGTACAGTGGATTATGGGCTCAAGTATGATGTAAATCAGAATATTAACCTACACGGTTATTTTAATTCAGATTGGTTAGGTAGTTCCACTGATAGGAAGAGAACTTCAGGTTAATGCTTCAGTTTGGGATCTGGCATGATCTCCTGGTTTAGTAGGAAGAAGTCATGCATGGCACTGAGTACAGCCGAGGCAAATCATGTTGTCACTTTCTCAGCTATTTGCTACATAGTGTGGATGTGTAAGCTATTGTATGATTTGTTTGATATCCAGTTAGAAGTGAGTTGTATATTCTGTGACAATTAGAGTTACATAAAGTTGTCGGAGAACCCTGTGTTCCATGACAAGTTCAAGTATGTAGAGATCAAGTTCCACTATATCAGGGATATGGTGTAGAGAGGATTAGTGAAGCTCTAATACATGGCAACAGACAATCAGATAGTCGATGTGTCGACCAAGCCTCTAACTAGAGTGAATTTTGAGTACTTCATAGAAATACTTGGTGTGATCAAGAACAAGACCCCTCTAAAGAGGGAGTGATGATTTCTAGCATAGCTGTAGAGATAGGTTGTCTGAGAATAAAATCCTGGAAAAGTTCATAGGTTGATCAAACGTAATTAGTCTTGTAGGTTGTCCTTGGATCTAATAAGTCCTAGAGAATATCACAGGTTATCATTGGATGTAATCATTCTTGATATATTTCTATGCTAGAAAAAGTGAGAGACCAAAAGACGCAGATGCATGATATCTCACATGAGAAATGAGATAGGCTGTCTAAGCGGAAAAGACCTTGGTGTAGTAGGTTGCTCAGACGTAGTCAATCCTATAGGTTTTCTTAGTGTAAATACAAGTCCTGGCATGATATGCAGGTTACTCAGACGTAATCAGTCCTGAGACAAGTTATCAGAATGTAAATATGATCCCTGGTGTGGTACGTAGTCTATTCAGATGTAATAAGTCTTGTGGGTTGTCCAAGTGTAAAAAGGAGCCCTGGTGTGGTGCACAGGTTAGATGTAATACGCCTAGAAGGTTTTTCGAATGGAAAATATCCTAGATGCAGGTTTTTCATATGTAATAAGTCCTTGAGGTTGACGTGGAACGTAAAAGCCGTCGTGTAGCAGGTTGTTCGGTCGTAATTAGTCCTTACATATATATCTATATATGTGTGTTCCCATGTTGGATATGATAATTTAACGAAGCACATGAGGTGCACCTAGACAGCTCTTCTATGCTGGTAGAACGCAGGTCAACCATCGAGAGATGTAATGCACTTGTTTTGATCCTAGACGATTCTTGCATAGTGGATGTTACAGTTTGTCTTAATGATGTGAAATATCTTGGAATACTACTATGGTGATAGAATGCAGGTGGTATGCATATGAGATGTGCTCTGTGTGTTTTGTTTTTTTTTTTGTACAGGACAAAAGCAGGGATGATTTTAAGGAACCATACTAATTTAAAAGTTTATAAATGTTGGAAAGTCATACCAATTCTTAAAACACCAACTATAAAATGTTTGGCGATAGTTTTTAAAAATTATTTTTAATTTACAAATATTTTATATCGTTTATATAATAATTTGGTGATTTTTAGGGTGAAAAAAGTTTACCCCATCAAAATTGGGAGATATAGGGCTTCAAAAATTGGAAAATTGTGAATTTTTTTTTCGAGAAAACCCCCTAAAAATAGCCCATGGGATAAATTTCGCCCCTAAAATAATCCCTGGACAAAAGAGAAGATATGGATACAACCAGATAAAGGTAGGAGACACATATTATTTCCATGGAAATGTATAGAAGGTCCTGTATTTTTCCTACTCAATGTCTTTCTCAAAGATGTGATGAATACCTAGATGACAACTAGGCCTACACCCAACATGAAAAAGGGTTGGCTCTGTCGAAACTTTCGATTGAAGAAGGTACCTTTCAATGATTGATAAGAAGATGATGATGGAAGCAACTATGATGATGACTCTATGATGATGATTGGACCATATGTGTTGATGACTGTGGAAGAGAGAGAATACCTTCCTAGTTAAGAGGGAGTGTTGATGCATATGTAAATTTGGAAGATATTCTAATGTATATTAATATTGTGTGTTGTTGTACCCCCATCAGATATGTGTTTACCTCCTTCTAGGATGTCATTATTATGTATATATCTTGAGTTACAACCTCTATTGTAGCTCGGATCAATAGTCCCCAATGAAACATCATGTAATGTATATTTGTAATATCTATAGGAGAAGTTGAACCTATTAGGGTAAGAGTTCGGCCATAGTCATGTAATAGGTCAGTCACATAAAAAGTTATATATAGGGAGGTTCCCTCCCTCATTTATATACACCTGACACTCACTCAAGTCTGCATGAGAGAGAGAGAGATAAAAGGAGGAGAAATAGATAATTGTTGGAGACTTCTTATTATTGGGTTTGATCATCATATGACATAGTCTTTGTGACTGTACTATTCAGAGGAGGTTTGCAGGGTTTTCTTCTTTATCATTTCCCCAATGAAAATATTTGTGTCTTGTGTATCTATTCTATCTTATGCATATTGTTGTACTTTGTTGGGCCTAGGGAAAGCACGCAAGAAATAAGCGCAAATGAAGAAACAAGAAAGAATCAATCCAACATGCAAGCACAAGAAAGGAAAAGGAAGCACGTGGTAGGGATAGAAGAAATCTACACAGACAAGGAAATCTGCATGAAAAAAGAAAACTGTGCGGAACAGGAAATATGCGTAGAAAAAGGAATATGCGCAAAATATGTCACTTGCGTGGAAAAGGGAAGCTGCATGGAAGGAAGACGTTGCTAGGTAAAATAGTAGCACAAGTGCAAAATAACGGTCCAAAGCAACAAGGTGATCATGGGTGTTGAAGTCGATTTAAGTCAGTGGATGCCACATGAGTGAATGCATGATGTAAGTAAGGTCGTTAGTGCCTCGTGTCAAGTCATGATCACCACAACTATAGCCTAAGTAGCGGCCGATGGTGATAGTTAGCGCACTGCCTACATGTAGTCAAACCTTTGTGGTCATGTAAAATAGTATAAATAGGACAGATTCAATAGCTAGAGGGTTGGTTGTTACATTTAGGTTGTCTTTCAGTGATTGTTGCTTTATGTTGGTTATTATTGGTTGGCTTTTTTTAGTCTTTAGTTACTTTTGATAGGATTAGTAGGGAAAAGATATCTAAAGGAGCATAGTGAAGCTATGAGATCTGAGTGGTAGAGTATTCGAGAGTCTGCATGATGCAGTCAGAGTTAGTACAGTAGAAGAGAAGCTCTTGTAGAGAGGTGCATTTGCTAGAGAGGTCGATCCAAGCCATGTGCGGATAAGTAGATGGTAGCAGTAGTTAGGAGAAATAAGATATATAGCATGAGAGAAAGAGAGAGTCTAAGCAAAAATATAGATCTAAGATAGTCTGCAGTCAAATGCATACTGAAGCCTCTATATATTTCTCATGCTAGATGAAGAGTGCCTTGTGGTTTTTCCCGGATGGGTTTCCACGTGAACTTTCCTGTGTGCTAATGATTGAATGTGTATGGTTGTTCATGTTTATGTTTATGTTTATGTTTATGAGGCAAGTCCTTTCATGGTTGAACAAATGTTGTGCTGCTAATAGAAGTATGAATGCATGAATAGGTTACTATGCACTAATTTTGAGTATTAGTTTATGTTTACAGCGTAATCGTTGTTGCGTGTCTGTTATATTGTGCCTGTCTGCCAGCTTAATAGTATATCCTGTTATGTTTAAATTACTAAGGCCGAATCTTTGTCATGTCATTAGTAGTTAATGAAATATATGCACGGTGTGTGGTATAGTTCAATGTAAATGACTCCATCCTCCTAACTTGGTCGAGCTCCTTGGTCGCGTGCCATGGAACTATAATAGCTCAATGAATCGCAGAAACATGGTTCAGGTGGTTACCCATTGAAGAGATATCTCAAGTGAGACTGTTCCTGCTTTGTGGACATTGCCAATGGGGCTTGCCCTGTCAGGCCTATATCTCGGGTGTTTGTTGGGTTGACGGGCTACGCAAAAGCTAGGTCATGCGAGTTAGGAAAAGTGGCCAACAAATGGTTCCATTATCGAGACCCTATTGATCAAAACAAGTGAAATGTTATGGAACACAACTAAGAGTGAATTTGAGGATTGGATGGAGTTGAAGATGTTGATATTCACGCAGAAGGAAAGCAAGAGTTTGTGGCTGAGCCATAAGAACTGGTTACGGTGATATCTATATTCGGATATCCATGAAAATGTTTTCATGTAATTCCCTATTATATTGTAACATCGGTTGTCGGAGTTAGCCACTCGGTAGACTAACTTCCAAAGAAGAGAAGTAGCTAAGTGGACCGACCAGTTAATGCAAGAAGTAGAACAAGTAAGTAACCCTATTTCTAGAGCTATTGATTATTGGATTTATAGCATATTATAAGGATATGTTACTAAGTTCGTTGTGGAAGTGATAACCTTGTATAGCGAGGCAGAGAGACACTTTTTTCAAGGACCTTGGGGAAGGTACCTTATGTATATAAACCTATGGATAAAAATGCTCCTTTATTAAAGGGGTATTTTACAACTCAGCAATTAAGTCACGTAGCCCATGAAGGGGATATGCTGTGTGAAATTTAGGAGTAATATGGAAGGTAGTAAGAAGAAATGTTCCCAGGAAGCTCAGAAGATGAGTTGAACACTGGATTCTTAAGAAGCGGAAGGAGGTTCCGGTAAGGAAAGAGGAGGAAGGTAGCAGGAGGCAGGAGGAGCTGACCAGAAATCGATTCATGGTTGCGGTGCCTAATGAACCATTGAATGTAGACATAGTTTCTACAATGGAGTGGGTGCATGGATTGGAGTAGCCAGAATCTTAAACCTGCTCCTTATGCTGCATTTCAGTCTCACTGCCCCGGTCGGGATGTATGTCAAGAATATTCTGGTATGCTTCCATGGAGGATAATTCTAGATGGACAAGCTGTATAAGATGACAGTAGAACTAGTCGCATCCATCACGGGTATCCTGTGGCAAGGAGTCAACCTAGCCCCTTACCTGCACAAGGATGGGGAAAAAATCGACAAGAATGACATGAATGGAAAGTACCAACTTGTCCACAATGGAAAGGGATACCTCATTATCTCTATCGATGACATTGTTGTAAGGGCTGCAGCAAAAATATTGTGCAGTAAGGTTCTACGCAAGATGAGGCCTATTGAATGCACTACTACAACAATAGAGCTAGCAGAACAGTGTGCATAAGGAGTGCACATTAACTGGTCCCAGTTCCTCGTAAACGAACTGATGGACGATGCGGTTGACACACGAGAAATTATTCTGGAAAAGTTTCACTACTCTTGGCTTTGGATTTTGATCTCATTTATAGCTTGGACTCCTTCTCCAGACTATCAACCCATGGACATCCCCTTGTAGTTCCAAAACCTTCGGGACCACAAAGAGAGTAAGTGCAAGGTCGATACAAATATTGCATTCTTTCTCCAAGGAGAAAGACTTAGACAGATCATGCACCAGCATGAAGACCTTGAAGCACAAGCACAGAGACAGGATTTACTGGAAGAAGCCATAAAGGAGGTAGTCGTTCAACTGTCAAATGATGAAGAAGAAGGTGAGGAAGAACCTGTGCACCAATTGAGGTATTCATCGAAACTGGTCGCAAATCTAAAGAAACGGGTTCAGGACTTAAAGACCAACCAAAAGCTGATCATGCATCCTGAAGTTGTTCTACAAAGGAAAGAATTGACAAATGAAGATGTTGGCTGGCTTAGGGAAGTTGAGCAGATCTGCACATAGGCAGTGAAAGCAATTACCGCAGTATGGGAGCAACTCATTGAGGATGGGACTGCATAGAAGCTTTCTGAGCAGGCGTGGAAAGAAGTCCTACAAGTACTGGCGGTAAAGGTAGAGTCTTAAGAATATTCTAATAAAGGAGAAAATAGCCAAAGGCACCGACTTCAAGAAGCTCCAAGATAAGGAAATAACCCTTTGCAAGTAGGAAAACATGCCCAACAAATCAATAGCGAATCAATGAGTTCACACAGGTAGTGGCCAATACGTCGTTGGAACACCTAGATCCGATAGAGTGCAGGAAATCAAGCAGCAGCCAGAAGAAGGCTGCCGAGAGATAGAAAGGATTACTCCCATTTTTTCCCAATTCCAACAGAAGGTTGGAAGTGCAGAACAATACCCGCTGGAAGATGCACCAAAGGATGTGAAAGAGAAGGAAAAATAAGAAGAAGAGGAAAAGGAAGACTAAGAGGGACATGAAGATGAAGATAACCAAGAAGAACACCGTCAAGAAGACTCGGAGCACACACAAGAAAAACCTATGGAAGTAGACTTTTCAGATGATGCCGAGGAAGAAATTGCATAACTCAAATTTAATAATCTAAAATATAAACAATTTTTTCTAAGTATGGGATGAGCCCACAGTGCAGGAAACACTACAATTTTTTTTTTAAATAAACGGTCACGCATGATGCGCCACCTCCTATGTTCATTGCTTCGTGGCTCAGTATGAGCCACATGTGAGTGTTGGGGGAATTTGGGTCCTGAGGAAAGCATGCAAGAAATAAGCACAAACAAAGAAACATGCAAGAATCAATCCACCATGAAAGCATAAGCAAGGGAAAGGAATCACGTGGTAGGGATAGAATAAATCTACGCAGTCAAGGAAATATGAACAGAAAAAGAAAACTTCATGGAATAGGAAATCTACACAGAAGAAGGAATATGCGCAAAATATGTCACTTGCGTAGAAAAGGGAAGTTGCACAGAAGGAATAATCCGTAGGGTAAAACAATATCACAAGTGAAAAATAATGGCCGAAAGCAACAGGGAGATCGTGGTGCTGAAGTCAGCCTAAGTCGGTGGATGCCACACGAGTGAACGCATGCTATAAGTAAGGTCGTTAGTGTCTTGCGTCATGTCATGATCACCACATCTATAGCTTGAGGGGGTGATGATGGTGATAGTTAACTAACTTCCTGCATGCAGTCGACCCTATGTGGTCATGTAAAATAGTATACTTAGGAGGGATTCAATAGCTAGAGGGTTGGATGTTACTTTTGGTTGGATTTGGATGATTGTTTCTTTATGTTAGTTATTATTGGTTGGTTGTTTTTATTCTTTAGTTTATTATGATAAGATTAGTAGGGGGAGTTCTCTTAAGGAGTAGAGCAAATATGTGAGATCTGAGTGGCAAAGTAGTCAGGATTCTGCAAGATGTAGTTGGAGTTAGTATAGTAGAAGAGAAGCTCTACTAGAGAGCTGCATATGGTAGAGAGTTCGATCCAGGCCATGCGTGGATCAGTAGATCGTAGCAGTATTTAGGAGAAATAAGATAGAGAGCATGAGAGAAAGAGAGAGTCTAAGTAGAAAGCTAGATCTAAGACAGTCTGCAGTCAAATGCAGGTTGAAGGCACCATACATTTCTAATTCCAGATGAAGAGCACCTTTTGGTTTTTCCCAGATGGGTTTCCATGTGAACTTTCCTATGTGTTGACGATTGAATGTGTATGGTTGTTCATGTTTATGTTTATGTCTATGAGGCAAGTCCTGTCATGGTTGAACGAATGTCGTAGTACCAATAGAAGTCTGAATGCATGAATAGGTTAATATGCGCTACTTTTGAGTATTAGTTTATGTTTACGGCGTAATCGTTGTTGTGCGTTTGTTATATTGCGCCTCTCTTCTAGCTTACTCTTATATCCCGTTATGTTTAAAGTACTAAGGCTGAATATGTGTTGCACTATTAGTAGTTAATGAAATATATGTGCGGTGTGCACTACAGTTCAGCGTAAATGAATCCATCCTCGCGACTTGGTCAAGCTCCTTATCCGTGTGCCATAGGACTAGAATCCCTCAACGAATCATGAAAACATGGTTCCGTAGGTTACCCATCAAAGAGCTATCTCAGGTGAGACTGTGCCTACTTTGCGGGTGTTGCCGATGAGGCTTTCTCTGTCAGGCCGGTATCACCGGTGTTTGTTGGGTTGACGGGCTATGTAGAACCTGGGCCGCACAAGTTAGGAAAAGTGGCCAACATACTTGTTATTCTTTTAAATAAATATATTAACTAAGCTAATAATATCTAAGAAAAACTAACATTTAGAAGTGAAATTAACCATTAAGTATGCATCAAAATTTTGTGATATGGGAACATAGCTTATGTTAAAATATTCTAAGTGATAAATCAATTCCTGTGCCTCTCTTTGATAATTTTTTAAATGTGTTGAGACACAACGTATTGTGTTCCTTATATACCGAACAATTATCTTTGAGTCACCAAAAAATTTGATAACTTTATCTTTTAGATATGTTTCTTTCTTAAGTCCTCGAATCAGTGCCTCATATTCAGTGACATCGTTTGTACATTCATGTTCTAAACAACAAACTATCATAGTTTTACTTCTTTATAGATTAATCAAAACACAACCAGCTCTAGCTCCATATTGGGATGTAGAGCCATCAAAGAATAAATTCCAATAGGTTTTATCTAACTTAAGATTGGTATTTACATTATATGTATTATGAATCATAGATTGAGATGACTAGATATGAGAGAATTGTATACCTATGATTGGTTTTCCTATTGAGCAAAAGGGGATATATTAGCAGCTACATCCCGAAAAAATGTATCCATATAATAATTGTCCAAGTTGGAATTTATGGGTAAGGCAGGTTCACCAGGGTCATCAATATCAATAACAAATTATTTTATATATGATTCTCTTTTGAAAGAGAACCATATATAAAACCTTATATGGTTAATTAAAAGAGTGGTACTCTTATATAGGTTTTGAAGTCTTATGCAGTTAATTTGAAATATATAGAAGAAGTATGGAACTCTTCATATTCCTCCATTTCTATTTTAATATCAACAGTCTCCATAGCTTTCTATATTACCTTTGTCTCTGTAATACCTTTCTACCTATATAACTATTGAATCTGATCTCTTAAGCCTTGAAATTATGAATTGTGTTGAGCTCTAACTTGTTATATTTGTTGGTTTAGGTTTTATTGTAGAGTTTCTTTTCCATTCTACATTTTCACATTCTTTTATGTTTCTTCATCTAGTGATTTATTGAGAAAATATACATAATAGAAATTGGCTCCTACAAAGCCCCCAATTGATACAACCACTTCTATAGTCTAACCTTGAGGATCATCAGAGGATGATTTCCAAATTATCTTAGTAGAAACTGGTTCAGCAAGAACTTGGAATTCTCTACTTCTTTTTAGCATCTTTTCATTATTTCCTTTTTTTTTGCTAAAACAATAATCTCCTAAAAATACTACACCTTCTTCACTAAATTTTTTTTATTGTTTAGTTGTACAAGTTAAAAGGTCTATAGTAATAATGATGGGATATGATTGGTCATGAGTTGAAGTGACTAATTGTGTAGACTCTCAAAATTTATTTTGAACTTTAGTGATTGCTAATAGATCATCAATATGAGGTTTGGTATTTAGGGTAAGCAAATGATTTTGTGTAAGAAAGGAAGGAATATATGGATTTTTTATTTCAGAAAATTGGAAATCCTTTTGGGAATTTTTTATTTAATGAGAATTACTATCATCCATATGATATAACTTAGCATGAGGGTGATAGAAACTTTCATTAGGGTTGATAGTCCAATCATCTAATTCTGTAGGAGTAACAGAAAGTTGTGAAATGTTAGTGGAGGGACCTCTCTCAGTAGGAATTTTTGAAGCTTCAGTCACCGGAGCTAATTGAGTAAATTTCCATTATCATTAGTAGTCTTCAACTTTGCCAATTTAACTAGAGGCTTCATGCATCTCTTGAAGAAGGACACCCCCTTTTATTGGGATGAGTGAGCCCAGGAGTCCTTCGATGCACTCAAGAAATCCCTAGCATTGGCCCCGGTGATTAGTCCCCTGGACTATAGCTGTGATTTTCTATTATATGTGGCCGCGTCATCAGAGACGATTGGTATGGTTTTGGTTCAAGAGGATGAGGAGCTCCAAGAGCATGTCATATATTATTTGAGCCAGAACCTTATTGACACAGAGATTCATTATTCTCATGTTGAGAAGCTTGCTTTAGCTACCGTACATGCAGTTCAGCAGTTGAGACATTATATTCTCTTTCGCCAGACCTTGGTTGTAGCCCATGTCAATCTATTTCAATTCATCCTCACCCAAAGGATGATTGGGGAAAAATATAATAAATGTATTGTCATTCTGCAAAAATTCGATCTCGAGTTTGTTTCGGCAAAATCGAAGAAGTCTTTAATTTTTGCGGAGCTTATATCAGATTTCCTGAGCGAGGCTAAGGAGTTGGTTTGTGAAGATACATTTGTTGATGAACACATATTCTTAATCTCAATGTTAGACCCATGGTATGGGGATATCATAATATATTTACAAACATTGAAGACCCCTACTCACCTCTCGCAAGATGAATGACGACGATTACGTCATGTCTCTAAGAACTACCTCATAATGGATAACAATTTGTACCGCTGTGGGGTAGATTCCATTTTACGACGTTGCTTAACTCATGAAGAGGATGAGGTAGTGTTGAATGATTTCCATGGAGGGGCGTGTGGTGGTCATTTATCTGGGCTTTCTACAGCTCAAAAGATTTTAAGAGCAGGTTATTTATGGCCGTCAATCTTTAATGATGGTGTTCATGCGGTCAAGAGGTTCCACCCTTGCTAGGTGTTCACACGTAATATGCACTTGAAACTTGCCCCGTTACATCCCATTATCACCGCCAGTCCCTTCACTAAGTGGGGGCTCGATTTTATGGATTGCAACCCAGCTTCGACTACGAGGAACCATCATATTATAGTGGTTGTTGATTACTTCACGAAATGGGCTGAGGCTATGCCTATAGTAAAATATGACGGTGAGATAGCCACTCACGTCATATTCAAGCAAATTGTTACTTAGTTCAGGATTCTGAAAGAGCTTGTCACTGACCATGGCTCGCACTTTCAGAACTGTATGATGGAAGAGTTGGCATCAAAGTTAGGGTATAAGAAAGAGAATTCCTCTTCTTACTACCCTCAAGCGAATGGACAGGTAGAGGCAGTGACTAAATCACTCAAATCCATTCTCCAATGAACCATTGCACAAATGAAGAACAATTGGCACATCATTTTATATCCCGCTTTGTGGGCATATCGAACCGCTGTTAAGACTGCCACTGGTTTTTCTCCATATCAACTTGTACATGTAGTGGAGTCGATGTTGCCAGTTGAATGCGGGATTCCTTTTTTGAAGCTAGCTGTAGAACTCTTATTGGAAACTTCCCCATTGGAGGAGCGTTTGGTTCACCTTGAGCAACTTGATGAGCAGCGTCGGGATGCCTTGGTGGCTCTAGAAGTCAATAAACATCGCGTAAAGGTCCAGTACAATAAGTCTGTTTGTCCAAGGAGGTTTAGTGAAGGAGACTTGGTCCTTTTTTGGGATCAATCAAAATAACCCTTGGGGGTAGGGAAATTTAATCCTATGTGGTGTGGTCCTTACGTGGTCAAGTGTGTGTTAGAGAAGGGTGCATATGATTTAGTGGATTATGAAGGAACAGCCTCGGTGGAGCCTAGAAATGGGATCTATCTCAAGAAATACTATGCATAATCTTCATGCAAGGCTACTTATTGTATATTATTATACAAATTTGCATAGTTAGGTCCTTTTCTTATCATGATCGGGTTTGTGATTAGTTTCTGTTTCTTTTGGAAGATGTCAATGGAATCTTCCACCTACATAGAATTCACGGATGGTGCAAGCCGTCACACTCAACACTCAGCCTCTGCTGCTTGGGTGATTTATACTCCTATGGGTTAGGTACTGTCTTCAGGAGGCATATGTCTACGAACATCTTCCAATGATGTTGCTAAATACAGTGCTGTTATCGAGCTTCTACGGGATGCCATTTCACATGGCGTTCTCTCTCTTGAGGTATGTATTGATTCGGAGTTAGTAGTATCACAACTCAATGGTTTGTACCATGTTACAGATCCGATGTTATTGAGAATATTCTTGCGTGTGAGATTGTTAGAACGACTATTTGACAATATACATATATACATATTCCAATAAATAATAATCAAGTTGCTGACTCATATGCTAACTACGTGTTAGATTGGCATTTGTTTCATTCACAATAAATTAATCACAAGCACAATTTTTACACATGTAAATAAATAAACTGATCACCATAAAACTTTTTATATATACATCCAAAATGTGATAATACATAGTGTCATGGTACAAAATTAGGGCTTTCGAGCCACCAGCATATAATACACGGTAGTACAAAATGTATACACTCCTAAGTGTCTAATCATGTGGAGGAGGAGGAGGGTTGTGATCATGGAAGGTCACTACGGCTCTAGCTAGCCGTCAAAATAATCACACCCATGTGTGTGGTACACCCACCACCTGCCACTGCATAGCCTCAAGAATGTCCTCGATTTGCACCATGGGAACCCTATGTGTTAGTCTCACAAAATTGGTATGAATGCTCTCGAGCTTCCACTCCGTATCCACACCCGTGATTTCATCTCCTCTTCCCCTCCGTCTATGACGAGGGAAGCCCTCTAGCCGTCGTGGTCCCACATCTGCACACAAATGGTAGATGTCACTATGTATTATCATGCAAAAATATGTGTTTTTGATTCCATATAATCAAGAAAACACAAAAAAAATTAAATAACTCAAAATTTTAAAAAAAGAGGGTTGAGATTCGTCACCTATATCTCCATATGCCGATCTTGGTGGTAGCAGCATGTCCGGGTCCCCCCGGAAATATATTCCTGCATAGGGGTAGTCATCGATGGCAACTATCTGTCATCGCCACCATGGAAAGAAGTCAACTGGATATGGGTTGGTTACCATACCACCCCCCAGTCTCTGCATAGCATATGCCCAATGGCGTTGGGCCGGATCTCGAACCCCGTGAAGAGGAACGTCCACTCTGGGGATCAATCCTGGAACATGCTCGAAGAAAAATGTGCTCAAAATATTGTTGAACCCGAAGTTCTGCACTCTTCTTGCCTTACACTCACTGAGCTGATGTTTCATGTTGCTCAGTAGTGTAGTGCTCCAGTCATAGATCGTGGGTCTCATGCACTCCACTGCATAGAATATCAGAGGCCGTGAGGCCTGGTGGAGTGATGCCAAGCCTGCTATCCTGTCCAATGTCAATAGTATGGCTTGTAGGCCCAGCACCTATATAGAGTTGGTATGGACCTGACTCCCCACCTTCTCTGTGTCTGGATAGCAGTACACTGCAATGTACTCGTCGATAGTTAGGCCACCTCCTGGCCCACCATGAGAACGAAGGTTCACCAGTCCCCTCGTATAGAAAGCCCAGTAATGAAGTATATGTCCTCCACCTCTATGGTGAGGGACATCCCATCTATATGGAAGGACTCCAAGTTTGGATCCCAGTAATCCACCAGCATCTGTAATAGTCTTGGTTTGGCCCTCAAACCACCAAGACACCAAAACTTGTAGAGTCCGCATGCACGTATAGCTTATTGAGCCATTAGATTGGCCCTTACTACTTCCTCTACCTCACCATGTTCACGCTCTCTCCACTCTAGGACCATCATGCATAATAAATTGCAAATTTTCCCATTAGATTATTGAAAAAATGTTATGCGTGGCATCATACGCGTATGTTTTCAAAACAGCCATGTATGTACGCGGGTTTGAGGGCTTTTTCCATGTATATCCAACCCTATACACGGAAAAAACCTCGAATTCCGTGTGGGCCGCAACACCCATTTTAGGATGGCCTAGAAAGCTTAATTGACCATGGAATTTCATAAAAATTGCATCAAAATGAAAGAGAAGAGCATGAGTAAATACCTGGAAGAAACGGTAGTGGATTCCACCGACTGGATCTCCTGTAATTCGCTGTTGAAAACCAGAGCTCAAATGGGTAAAATTTTCAAATGTTTTATAATATTTTGAATTTTTTTCTATTTATAGAAAATTTTCAAATATTTGAAAATTTTTACCCCCTTTCCTATAGTTTCAACATTTTCTAACCATTTTGGACTATTTTTGACATAATTCATGATGTAGAGGACCTTTTTCAGTGCTGTTTCAGTCGTTGGATTGACCCATTCGTGCTGATCTCAGATATCATGTCTAAAATGGCATATAGGTTAGGTTCCATCACCATTTTCATTTTGCATAACCTTATGACCATCTTATCATGACCTTAGGTATGAACCCACTCTATTATGTCACAGAACCTTCTTGCTGCTTTAGAAGTGGCATGATATGAGTGGTAGAGCTTCACCTTACATTGGTACCCTAGTTAGCGCCTTATTTTCATTTGGTTCCCATGCTGACGTTTTCTCCTTTAGGGTGTGGGAGTCCATTGTATAGTACTGCAATGACATTTCGCAAGAGTCTCATACTCCTCTTGATCTTTTGCTGGCCTATTCCCCTCAGGACTCCCTCATGTCAAGTTGTGAATGCATTATCATGAGCTTTTCTTGCCTTATTGAGCTTTATGTCGGCTTCCCTGACATTGTATTTCAGCCATAAAGCTCGAGCTTGTCTCATGTCTAGCCATGCAGAGCCATTTTTTATATCCTTCACAGCTTGTTTCCCTTTTTACCGGGAGAGGATTTTCCCTCGAGTGTCGATATCCTACACATGTATCCTTGCATTGAGCATAGGTATGTTCCACTGCTTGGAACTAGTTTGTTTTCCCTTATGACACTCGTCTCCTCCTAGTATGTAACTATAAAGCTATTTTATTCTTTTTTCAAGCTTTTTAAATAACTGAAAAAGTCCAAAAAAAATCAAAAAACCAAAAAGCTAGACAAGGAAAGATGTTATCTATAGTAGTTTTCGATTCATGTCGCCTTTGAACAAAGAACTATATATAACATCCATTGGTTGGGTTATAGTTTGACTTTAGGAGTTGTACTCATTTATCTGAGTTTATCTCCACCGACTAGTTAAGATTCCAGTCCCTATGGAGCCTCTGTCGATGCCTCTTGTGTCGCAGAGATGTCCCAGTTTGTATATTGAGTTTGTGCTGCCTTTATTTAGTCACCATACACCATTATGCTCTTGTTCGAAGGAAGTTGAAGCATGAGTCGGCCATTCCTCAGTTATCTTGACTTTGCATGTCATCCATTCTCGGTACAGTTACTGGTTCATGCACCTTATGATCGAGTCCTTTCACATTATACAGCTTTGTTGAGTACCTCATGTTGGATGATGGGGATGCCTAAATGACCTCCTTCTAGCGGATTTCATCCCATCGACTTCAGATCATTTATTCTAGGATTGGAATCTAGAGTCATTTTGAGTGCCTTGAGACTTGCAGTCATCAGTGGAAGGTTCTCTCGCCATCAACATTTTTTGGGTGTACATCAATGTCCCCTAATTGATGGATCCTCTCAAGTGTTCGACCTCAACACATTTATTCACACTTGTTAGTTTGCACTTTAGTACCTTGATTCCCATTTTCATCATCGATGGGTGATATCGCATCTATTAACGGTATACATTAATGACCGGTAATCAGATGATGGACTACTATGTTCAACCTCGACACCTTTATTCACATAGTAGGACATGTACTCGTAGCAGTTTGTGTAGAAGACTTTCTAGATTGGTGGCATCTCTTATATGCTACCTCCTTGATCGTGCCAATGTTCATGAGATTTTAGCTCTCGTGACTTGATTCCAGTATATGTCAAATATTTCCAGCCACTATGGAGATCTTGATCTGTTATATATCTTCATCCATTATGGTGATCATGGTCCTTTGTATATCTTCATCGTGGAGATTCTGATCTATGTATATTGTACATGGCGATGACCACTTACGTGATATCTTGTATCATACCTATTCATGGCCATTGTACTCTTATGTATCCGGGACTGCTATATGTATTTGCAGTTATGTGCAGAGTTGTATTATTGTACTGTGTTGATTGGGTGGCTAGTCTTCCATTTGGGATCCTTCATCACTCCACTTCTGGGATGGACTTATAATGTATTTCAGCCATTGTATGACCCCTCTAACCTCACACATTAGGGGGCATCTGTTATAGCTGATTTCACCTCTCCAGATGAATCACACTTTGTATGGGATTCCCCTGTCCTGCTACAGACTCCTTATACCCCATGGACAATTTTTTGTCCTTTGATGTTTCCTTGACCATCCGTAAAAACATGTGAAAAATGATACACGCAACTTTTAAACTTATAAGCGTGTATATACGTGGGTTTGACCACTAAAACCGCGTACATTGGGATGTGTACAAAATCCAAATCCTTTTGGATTTTTCCTTCACATGGATCCGACTCACTTAACTCCTGGCCTTCCCTATGCCTTGAGATCGCTCGGATTCGACCTTTCATTACCCCTTTGAAAATCTATATAAGGAACCCCTTGGTACATTGAAGGCATAAGAGAGAATTGAGAGCAAAGAAACTATAGTCCATTGTTGCCAGAACTTATGCTTGAGTCTACATCCCTTTGTCCCTTAGAGCACTAGTGTGTTCTTCCCAAGCTTGCCTTTTACTTGTGAGCTTGCTATCGAGAGATGGAGTATTGAAGTGGTGAAGGCCCAAGTGGGGGATTTAGTTTCTCCGGTTCACAGATGTGCCGTCAAAGGTTGTATCTTGTAATCTCTTATTTCTATTAATAGAAATATATTTTCCTGTCCCATAATATGTGTTTGAATGAATATTTTATCCATTGGATTATTTCAAATGCTTATACATTATTGATTATTAATTCTAGAATAGATCTAACACCATGATATATAGAATGCTTGTATTGTTTACTTGTTGTTGAGGAAGTAATCTATCAATTCAATTTGAAGTTGGAAAGCTCAACGGGGATCTACTTCAACCATCCAGAAAAAGGTACAAGGTCTGATCCTTTAGTGTTAGACATTTAATTTCTATTGCATATTGGAAAGGATTGATTTCTGGAGTCAAGCTATCTATTGTGGTACCCCAAGCCATAGGAATTTCTGTCCGTAACACCATTCATTTGTCATGCTAACTTCTGAGGTAGGTAGGCTGTATGCTTTTTCAATAAATGCTTGTGTGAAGGATGCAATTCATTTGTCCTCCACATTATTTATTAATTTTCCTACTGAATATAGTCTAGGAAGAATCCATCTGATGACCTCTATGCAAGGAAACATTTCTGGTCTATTAGCCAATTTGGTGATTCTAGACCTTAGCATATTGTCGTATAGGGCTAGGTCTTCCAACCCTGCCTCTGGAACCCTTTTTTTGACAACCATGTGGTAGATTTGGCCCCATTTAAATTCAATTTTTGCTCCTGTTACTGACTTGGTATATTCATAGATCAACTCCACACTTTGTGTGGGGGACCCTTCTGTATGTGAATCATACTCTACGATCTTTGCATTTTTCTTCGCTTTCTTTTTCATGTTGTTCGACATGAGAAGTGACTGCAAATAACATAAAATTTGTTTCATCATTTCACATTTTTTAATAAAACTACCCATTCAAACGATAAAAATCAATGACTACGATATGCTATAAAAATAACTTTGAGCCATAAAACTAGCATTCTTTTCTTTACCCTACTATAGTTGTCCATCGGGACAATAAACATCTCTCAGTTTGACAAGGTCTAACTCAGGTAATGAGTCCCCAAACAACAAACTAGCTTCGGACTCTAGACTTGGGAGTGGAAAAAAAACCTAGTTGCATGTAACTTCTTCTACAAATAGACACGAAATATCTACAGAGTTTACAATCTACACGTAATGCTTCAGAACTTGATTGTGATGTTCCCCTAGGCAGGACAAAAAAAAATTAAACAACCAGAACCATAAGGATTTTCTAGAAAACCTAGAACTGTGGTCTTTGCTAAAACCAGTCAATGAGAGCGAGGTATGCTCCATGCCGACAAAAATCTAGTGTCTCTGGAGATCCATCATGATCAACTAGGTCACAAAAAAAAGACCTTCGGATGGACTAGTAAGGCTCCAGGAGCAGGTGAGGTGGCCTTAGAAAGCTTAACACTTGAGATGAGGAATGGCTAAACCTAGGATGAGGAGAATATGCCATTTTAAACCTAAAATCCCAAAAAACCTAACTTCCCTCTCTCAGCAAACCAATAACCAACAACTTGAAAATCATAGTAACAACACCAATCAATAGCAAGCATATGAAAAACCTACCTGGCAGATGACGGTTCAAACACACAATCGATGGATACTTTGACAGATGTGGCACGTGAGCTTCAAACAAAGATTCCACCAATCGCGCAAAATATTTACTCGAAAAAAACAACCAACAACGTAAAAAACTCTCTGTGAAACAAATTGTAAAAACCCCTCCCAAATGATACATAAATATCTTTTATGGGTTAAACTCAATTAAATATTCGGTAAGGCATTAAAAACCTGCATATGCGAGGCTCAAAACGCATCTATCCCTAACACACGGCACATCAAGTGACCCTATATAAGTCATATTGAGAAAACCTCAACAATGGCGGCTCATCAATCTCTAATATTGCTGTGACTATCGACATCAGACCCAAAACCATGCCCGCACTCCCCTCCGCGGCTCAACGATCAAAATAGTATCAGCAAGAAAAAGGATAGTAGCTGCCGCAGAGGATCAAAATGAAAAATACTCCACCGAAACGGGCCGGTGAGGATCAAGTGATAGTGAGAATCATTTATGCTGTTTCGGCAAGGAAAACACAACACAAAATAAATACTAGCCGTCGTAGCGGCTCCAAATGAAAGCCTTCCGTCGTGGCGTGGCTCAAAAGAAATGAGACCATCCCTGATAATCAAACATAAATTCCACCCACCATTGTGGTGTGGATTTCTTAACACCTCTGCTATAGCAGACCAAAAACCTTTCTTGTGGTGCATAAAAAGAGTAACGTCCATCATAGCGGCTCAATTTTGAAAAACCATCTGTCGTTACGGATCAGACATTGATAATCGCCTGCTGTAGCAGCCAAAAGATCTTTTCTGCTCTTATAATAAAAAAACTTGTTGAACTTCCCAATGATGAAACAAACCATAAATGTTGGATTTCAAAATAGGCCTAAGAAGAAAAGCTAAACTTTAAAATAAAAGGGGGTGGGGCCTAAAAATTGCTAAATTTTTTTGGGGAGGTGGTTGCGGCAACAACAATTGGAGACTAGCTAGAGAACAAAAATATTTGAGAAAACTAACTTTTAAGATAAAAAACTGATTTATGGTATTATGTTCAATCACTTCATTCCAAACTTCTTCAAGATTTCTTTAATATGTCCAGACCTTTCTAGGGTTTTTCTAGAACTGTATCATTGATTACACTCGACTAACAAAAGGTAATCAGGTTCACAAAGTCCCGATAACTATTTCAATGCCAAAAAATATAGGGTTCATTTACTTTTTCATTCATTTTCTTATAGCTCAAACACCACATGATCATAGTAGTGTATGGACAAACATATTCGTTTGTTCCTCATTCCGATGCCTTTTGCATTCTTTTGATGCTTTTGGACTTTTTTCCTTTTGATTCTTCCCAGATTTGTTGTGCTTTTGAAACTTGATTTAGGTCCCTCCATCCATAGTGTCCTTTTGTGTGAGATATATTTTGTGTTCAACTCATGGACGGAGAGGATTCTATAAGCAATCCTATTCATTTAGTGATTTTAATCAGTCTGTCTTTTGTTATCTGATTTCTTTCTGGGATTTGTTTTTTACTTGTTTAAGACTTTTGGATTTTATTTGTGGCATGGGATCATTTTAAACACCATCCATATTTTCCATCCTTCTTCTTTTCTGTGGGTCCATTGATGTTAGTTCCCTAGGATAGATTTTAATGTGGAGTGGATGGAACCCCAAAATAATATTCTAGACTTTTCTTACCTCGGTTATTTAGCAGGATTAAATAAGACTTCAATGTGTTCACAACCTCCCTTCAAATACTCTATCAACTTAAAGTATCTTTATCATAATACATGTATATTCAATAAGTAGCTTTTCACTTAAAATATTTGCATTTTTCCCAAAGTTTCAATATTCTTCGACACCAAAGGTTGTGCTGGTTTATTAAAAAACTAAAATGAGGTAAATAAAAGACAAATCATAAATAAAGAAAGACTAACTAAGGAACAAATGCAGTAAAAAACAAAATTTTATTTATGTACAGAAAAGAAAATCAAACTTCATGAAGTAAAATAAGGTTTGAGAAGCAAACCATTAACTGGCATATTCTCTTCCCACCCCTGCAAATCCTGAATTTTATACATTGATGATCCTAACTTTGCATCAATCAAAAATGGGTCGACCCAGAGATGTTGAAACTTAGTGTGCTTACCCTTTTCATCACGCGGGTGATCCCATTTGACGACTAAATCTCCCACTTTGAAACTCGTATCTCCAGACTTACGCTTGCCAAACCATCTCTTTACAATCTCCTGCTGATGTTTAAATATTTCTTTAGATTTGATCCTATACTCTTCTAACTTAAGCAAGGTATTTATTCTGACTTGTAAAACTTCACTACTAGATCCTCTTGAAGCTTGGGCTAATTGGGAGGCTGGGAGTAAAATGTTTGGTGGAAAAATGGCTTCTTTTCCATAAAATAGAGTGTAAGGTGATAAACCTAAGGAATTATTTGGTGTGACTCTATCAACCCACAGTTCATTTGGGAGAGCTATATGCCAACCTCTTTGGTTTTCTATGATGGTTTTCTTCAAAATTATGATGATATTTTTGTTGGTAGATTCTGCTAATCCATTACCTTGTGGATAATAATTAGCAGAGTAATGTAACTTCATTCCCTTATCATTAGCAAATTATGTAAGTTTAATTGATGAAAAGTAAGATGCATTGTCAAAAAACAAGGAAATTGGAACCCCAAAGCTAGTCATAATGTGTTCCAGTGTAAGAAATCAATGACTGCATATTCATTTACTCTCCGTAGTGGAATGGATTCCACCAATCTGGTGAATTAATTGATAGTTGTAAGGATGTATTTGTGCTGCATTGAAGAATTACGATTTATCTCTCCAATAATATCAATTCCCCACTGTTCAAATGGTTCCAAAACCATGACTGGTTGTAATGGCCTAGCTGCTTTAACAAGTCTTCCTCCACTCCACTGGCATGTATCGGATTTCCTTACATACACATGTGCATCTTTGAACAAGGTTGCCCAATAGTATCCTACCCTTAATATCTTATGGGCAGTGGTATATCCTGAATAATTCCCTCCTACCAAACATCATGCAATTCTTCAACCACTTTAGTTGCATCTTCATGTTCTAAACATCTCAAAAAAACTTCATCGTGGTTCTTTCTAAAAATAACTTTATCAATTACTTGATAGGATGTTGATTTCAACCGTAGTGATTTTCTTTTCTTTGAACTCCAATGCTCCAGCAAATAACCTTGCTGGAGATATTGTATCAAGTCTCTATACCATGATTCTAGAGCTGTAAAAATTGGACACATGTCCATCATATGAACTTTAGCCTCATTTTCCAAATCACTTTCCTCATCATTTTCAATTTCATCCATTAGCTTGCAAATTCCTTGTCCTTTAATAGTGGTTGTTGGGTTAAACTCTAAATCGTATTCTTATAGAGCTATAACCCAATTTCCTCTTCTCTCGCCCAACTCTTTTTGCATGAAGAGGCTTTAGAACGCTGAGTGAGGAACAACCATTTTAGTCCTATTCTTAAGTATATATGGCATGAATTTCTTTACCTCTTTAAATACTGTGTCCACTTGCTTGTCAATGGTAGGGTATTTCAATTCAGTGCCTTGCAGAATAATGCTCATAAATGAATTAGGGAATTCATCTCCTCCTTATTCCTTTTGAGTTAGCACTTCTGTGAGCGAATTATTAGAAGCAAAAGTGTACAATATGAAATATTTATCAAAATCGGGACTTCTAAGTGAAGGTGCATATATTTTGATCTTAGTAAATGCATCCTTCTCTATGTTAGTGCATTTAAACTGCACACTTTTCTTAACCATCTTCTGCAAAGGTTTGACTATTTGTGCAAAATTAGGAACAAACCTTCGCACAAAGTTAATGGTTCCCATGAACAACTTCATACCTTTCTTATTGTGGTGCAGGGGGATTTGTGCTATAGCTTCAATCCTTTCTGGGTCTATGGAGATTCCCCTTTTAGAAATGGCATGACCCAATAGATTTCCTTCTAGCACTGTGAAAACAAATTTCTTGGGATTCAACGAGATGCCATATTTTCAAAAATGCTCAAAAATTTGTTTTGAATGATACATATGTTCTTCTCTTTTCTTTCAAAATACTGTTACATCATCCAAGTAGACCACCACACTGTGGACTATGAGTCCCTGGAAATCTATGTCCATGTCCCTTTGGAAAGTGGCTCCAGCATTAATTAATCCAAAGGGCATTCTCCTATAGGAAAAGGTTCCCCACTTTGTATAGAATGTAGTTTTTAGCCTGTGTTGTTCAGCTACTAGTACCTTCTTGTAGCCTCAAAACCCATACAACAAGGAGAATAACTCAGAGCCTAACAACATCTGCAAAATATGCTGCATTGGAGGGACTGGATAATTGTCTTTGTCTGGAGCATGATTCCGATTTCTAAAATCCATAGGTAGTCTTATTTCTCTAGAATCTTTTCTCACTGGTACCAAGTTCACTACCAATTTTGAGTGTCTAACCTTGAAAATAATCTTAGCATCACGTAATTTATTCACTTCACTTTGAATCAATGGTTCCATCTTAGGATGCATCTTTCGAAGATGCTGCTGGAAATATTTTACACCCGATTCAATAAGAATAATGTGTTGGATTATGTGAGTGTCATATGTCTTTATATCATCATAAGTCCAAGCAAATACATCTTTATACTGCTGAAATAAATTGATGAACTTAGTTCTTTCACTTGGAGAACAATATTTCCCCTAGTTAACATACTTGGGTTCAACTTCTGTTCCTAGATTGATCAGCCCATACTACATTGATGAGTTTTGTGTTTTGACAGTCACTGGCATTCAGAATTAATTATTTAGATCAAACATTCCCTCTAATGCCCTTACCCCTTTTGGTATGAAATTACCATTCTGAAGATTCTCTTGGTGTTCCTCATCAGCAATAACTCCATCTTTAAAAGTTTCCTCATTGGTTAAGAATTCCAAAATATGATGGTCATCATCAAATACTCTCAAATTTGTGACATTATTAGGTATGGATGACCTGAAAATCAATTCAATTGAACATTTGTTATTGGTAGGCACCAATCCTGCAGCAAAGGTAGCTAATAAATCAGTTGCTACATTTTTAAGTCTAGGAATAGAATTAATATCAAAATCATCAAAACTTGTTATGAGTCCCCAAAATTCATTTTGATACCCTTTTAAATGAGATAAATAATGGATTGTATTGCGGACCTTCTTTACAATTATTTCAGAGTCTCCAAACAATTTTAAATTCCTAACTTTAAACTCAATTTCCTCTTTTAATCGTTGAATCAGTGCTTAATATTCAGTCGTATTATTCATGCATTGAAATTCTAATCTACAAGATAAAAAACATGTTTATTTTTTTATGAATCAATTAGGACACAACTGGCCCCTGATCCTTCTTGAGTTTTCGAACCATCAAAATATAATAACCAAAACTAATTTTCTACTTCTAAAGCAATAGTTATATTCTCTGAAATAGAAACTAAATTAACTATATTACAATCAATATTGGTAGTTCATGAAAAGTGAAGGAGATCAGAATATTCATCTGACTCACTATTGGCCTCTTCTGCTTGATAATTTCTTGGTTTAAGTTCTTAAAAACAATTTCCCAAAACTGAATGCAAGAAATTCACAGGTTCATTTTTCCCTTCAAGCTGTGTCACATTATATTTCATATGTGGTTCTCTAAGTACTTTAATATGATTCTGACAACCTTCGTAAGGTAACCACAAGTGTGACCAATCTGTTGCAAAATACCCATTAAGCTTTGTATACCGATCCCTACTTGGTATTAAACCATAGGATCCAGGGATGCCTACTACCATAATATCTATGTACTGACAAACCCTTTTGTCAGCTGCTAGTTGAATTAGTACGTTCTTCATCTCTCTTGCCACCTTGAATGTCATCCTATCCAGTTGAATGATTTGACTAGTAGAGGGAGTAGGTTTCCCATTTAACTTATTACAAACTGACAAGGGCATGAAATTCGAAGATGCTTCAAAATGTACCAAACAATTCTGTACATCCATATTAAAAATTTCAAAGGTTAGTAGGAATGGCTTAGTTCGCGACTTAGACTTTCCTCCAATACTGGTTTCATTTATCTCTTTATCTAATAGTACATTGTCTAGAGTTTAACTAGGTTGAGGGTCCAAGGCTTCCAAAAGTTTCTTCTTTTGTTGCAGTAAATTCCACATCTCAAAATAACGAGACATTTTCAGGATTATCTTTATTAAAAGTCAAAATGGAGACAACATCCTGTAAATATTTAATGTTTCAAAGCTATAACAGAAACGATTATGTGGCTTCAAATCCCTACTCCTCCACAATGATTGCATTACTACTGTCTAATCCAAACCCATCAACACAAAAATCAAATACTAATCTTATCAGAAGCCACTATCCATGTTAAATATATAAACAAATGGAACAAAGTAGAGAAAAATAGATCTCAAGAACAAAAAATCTCATCTCAATTACAATAGAAACATAACCCATACCTTAGTATAATAGCCTTTCTAGACTCTCCTGGCAATTTGATGACCACCAATATCAAAGGCCTTAAACTTGATCTTACCAATACTTAGTTCCTCTGATGTAGGATACTGAGCAGGTTGATGTTGGACTAACCTATGCAACCAAAATCATATAAAACAACTTAGAATAGAGAGAGAAATCAATCAACTATTCCAAAACTTCTCTACAAGTCACATTATCATTCAAAAGATGCTTGCACACAATAAATAGAATAGTTCAAAGGAAGAAAGCTTTTGGTATTGATTAAGTTGAGGATTGATTTAACTAAAATTATACCCATTGCAAGAGGCTATCAAAATGTTCCCCAATGTTCTCCCAAACCTTAATAGTGATTGCATATTCAAGGAATTGATTTAAATAAAATTATACCCACTACAAGAGATTATCAAAATGTTCCCCAACGTTCTCTCAAACCTTAACAATGATTGCATATTCAAGTAATAATTTGTACCAAATACTCCAAAGCTTACTGTTTATCCTATATAACGATCCTAATCTTAAAATATAAATAGCTGAGTTAGTTCTCTTCCCTGGTGTCCTTCCAAAACTTAATGCTATATATATCCCTAACTTCTCTAAATCTGTTACAGACCCATTTTACTAAACCCACTTGTATTGGAATCTGTGCCTAAAAATATTTACAAGTTCATTTCATAAAATCTAAAGATTAGATCCTAAAAATTTAACAATAAATCATAAACCTAAATTAAGGAGCTAAGGCCTCAGACTTAGTCTCATGCCTGAACATACAAGAAGAAACAGTGCAAATGTACTTTTATATATCCAAAAGTCTATCAAAAAGATTGTGTATGTAGGATCTATATAAAAACAAAGAAGATAGCATGCATATTATTTAATTTTGGCCTCCGAAACTCATTCTTATCTTCCGCTAGAAAAGCTCATAGTTCAATATAACTCTGTAGGAACCATATTCTCACCATTTTATGCTTCAACGATGTGGGTTTCCCACTCATGATTTTCCTTCTAGCAGTCCCCATGGGGATCCAGTACACTCTTGAAATCACCTCACTCATGGGGAATGAAGGGTTACTACTGGATTTTTATCTAGAGGGATGAATGATGAGAGCTATAGCGATGTCTACCTAGAGGGTTGAAAGATTGAGCAAAATAACTATAGGGATGAAATTACTAAATTGACATGTCTTAGGTGAAAATTTGTCATGAGTGTTCCACACAGACATGATGGTAGGCCCAATTGAATTTCTCAAATATAACTTTGCTACTAATAAAGAAAAACCTATTAGAGGTCAATTATCACATCTATATTAGGGTGGTTCAAAAGCACAATCTTGCATCTGGTTATGTTTGAACTAAAGGGCAATACAAGGTGGATTCATAGCATCTGCTTATTCTACTCTAGATTGTAATAGTACCCTTAATGTAATGGCATTCATGTTGGTTTCACAAAGATCAATAACAATATATTATGTTGATAAATTTTCTTTAACATGGGATAAAAGGGCTCAAAAGATTCACCTCATCTTTCAACATATGCAACAAGGTAGTCTTGCATGCATTATATAGGCCTCGAAAAACAATCTTGGCCTCTTTCTGTAAAACCAATCGAACAGAAACATCTTAAAGCTTGCTAAGAGTTTTGTACCCAGAACCTTTGGCTGATTTCATAGAACCAAGGACACCCAAATGGGAAATCAGATCCAAAAAAATAATATGTAGATAACCCACTTGATCTTTTACTGAGGTTCTAGCCCCTTGGCACAAATTTGACTAGAATCAGCAATAAAACTCCACCATGTTAAACTTTGGGCACACTAGGGATCTGGAAAATGCAAATATGGAAAGGGACTAATTCAATTCCAGGGAGTCTAGAAGTAAAGTAAACAAGGCTCCTTCTCATATCACTAAATTCAAGAAGGTTCCTTCTTATGTCACTTCAGTTCAAGGCCTTTGTTTCACCACAGGAAAATGGTCTAAAAAACCATCTAGTCATGGGCCCTGGTGGCTACTATGAAAACCAAATGGCATAATTATTTTATGAAGGTTTACGTCTGGGGTGTCTAATGGAGAAATTTTCAAGGGCCTAAGAATATTGATTATGTGAACACATTATGATTATGACAAACAAGAAATCAAGTGGAAAATCGAGTGTTCCTAGCTCCTCTTCCTAAAGTTCTAGAGGACCCACTATACTATTCCTTTTATAGGACAAAGGGATCCATAGTCACCATTAAATACATGGAATTTGAGGCTCCCCTAGATATACTATACACCTCAGTGAACTCAAATGGATTCAATAACCACAAAAGAGGATCCTATTAGAAGATGAAGAAGTATCTGAAGAAATAAGTGGTGCTCTACTTTGATCTTCCTCAAGGTCAAGAATTTAACAAATAGATGATAACTGTGACCATTATGAAGAGGAAGATCCAGGGATGATGATGATGGAACTAAATGGAAAAAAAATTCCTATGGTATAAGTAATAGGGAATGTAGTGTTGGAGACATTTACCATCATACACACTCTTCAGTCAAATTGGCCTAGTTAAACCACTATCCTAAGTTTAATTGACATCAAGGAGCATTAATTACCATCATCCCAGTCACTCCCACGCCTACCTACAGTCAAGGAGGCTAACTGGAGCACTCCAGGGGTGATCTGGTTGACATTCATGCACCTAATTGCTGACTGGGGGTTACTTTCAGTTCAACCAATCAGTTACAGTCAGTTAAGGCGCCTCCATGCATTAAATATATTATTTAATCATTATTTATTGATTATTTTATTATTATTTAATGAACTGGAGTGAACTAGGCGCTTTCACCAACTTCTGATGGTCATTTCAGCTTCAGTTAACCTCATCAAGGTTTATTGGAGTCATGCAGTACTAGCACTTGATGGTTGGTTGCTATGACATGTGTTTGATCTCCTTCAGTTGAGATTAAGTCATTTATTGCACTCCAACTTCAGTTAGGATTGGTGAGTCAATTAAGGTTTTTTTGTCAAGTGGTTAACTGAGTGGTATTGCATGGCAAACAGTCAGTTAAGCTAGACTCATGCATGGGAATTCGAATTGTCCCTTAGTTATTTGAATTCTTCATTGAGTTAAGCTATGGCTCATGCATGGAATTGTAATCCTTTATTGTTTATATAATATACAGAGAGGAAAATTATTTGGTTCCTGAAAATTTCCAATTCATGAGTAATTGTTAATAATTCTTTGATGAGATTGAATCTTAGTTCCTAGATCAATGTGAAGAATTAATATGTAGAACAAGCAACTAGTGAGATTCCAGAAGAACCATAGCCAAAGGACCCCTTCCCTTACCTTAAGGCCCTCCCGATGATGCAAGCCATGGGATACTTAGAAGAAAAGGGGTTGGGAAAATAGGGCCAAGGAATTACAGAGTCCATCACCTTAGAAAAAATATCAATACTATTAGAATTGGGGGAAGATAAAGGTGGAGTCCTTGTCTCACGAGTCACATTACCCAACAATTGGGATAAAGGTGGAATTGTTGGCTCTAGGCGTGGCTATAGAGGTTTTAAGAAGATAGGGGAAGGGAAGGTGAAGCTCTACACCACACATGATGGAGAATGAGTACACACACTGCTCAGTTATTTCAATTCTTGTAAGGGATGAAAAAGCATCAGTTTGGGACTGCTTCAACTCTGACCTATCACTATTATGAAGCTGCTAATTCATTATTATAGATATATATCAGCATGTCAAAACAACCAGCAATCATAGCCTACTCCAAACAGGCCTATTCAAAAACTTCTATACAAGTCACATTATCATTCATGTGTACTATGTAATAACTAGGACCCCATCTATATGTTCTCTTATGTTTGGTCTCCAAAATGGGATGTGCTCAAATTAGAAAACTAATAAGAATTCGCCTCCACCAAATTCCTTACCCCTGCACTCTACAATAGCATCCACGATCGCATATAAAATTCTGAATAGAGAACTGAATCATTCTGCTGATGCTACTGGTAGGAATGTGTGGGTAAAGGGCCCATGGGATAGAAGTCAAGGAATAATAAATAAAAAGAGGATGCAATCCAGTAATGGAAGGTCTGAAATGGCCTAGCTATTTCCTTTGGACGGAAGCTAAGAAACCCCAATTACTGAAAAACAACAAACTCTCCCAGCTATTTTTTTTAGACTGAAGCTATCTGGTGATTGCTACAAGGAACTAGTGTGGAGGTTGTGATTATGCATGGTGGGAATTGAGAAAGGGATCTCAATCAGCAGGAAATGTCTATATAACAACTAGCTTTGCAACTGGAAGATATAAGACTAGAATAGTAGGCTATTACAGAACCCTTTTGATTGTAGGAACCCATGCTAATCCTGGAACTATCAAAACTGAACTACTCCCTATCCATAGTGTGTGAAAGGTTGCTGAAAGGACTCTTTCAAATTCATATTTTTGGATATTTTACTTTAGTTATAAATTGAATCAACAATGAGCAGGCTATACTAGGGATTTAACTTCATAGATTATCATAATAGCTTTATAAAAAAGAAAATGAATTATGATAATTCCTTCCTATATATTTTATATATATTCTAGCGAAATGGGACAAAGGGAGAGGGCTTGGAAAGATATCTCCTCATATTCTTCTCCACCAATCTATTAGTCAGGGATTTCCCCTCACACCCTATCTATATTTTTTTCTGCTGATGCCCTTGAATATTTGTTAGATTCAGCCTATCCCCAAGTGAAAATTCGAGGCATTTCATTTCCAGATGCTTTAGAAAATTAGAGATGGTGAATAGATTTGAGATATTCAAGTATATAATCAATCATGGTGAAGTACAATGGGTGAATTCCTGCTGAATACCGGACGAGTGTGGACGAGTGTGAATCGTGATGGTCTAAGAATCGAGACTAGAAAAATTTCATGTTGAGTCAGCTTCAACCTTCTGCTATAAACCAGAGAAGAAATAATTTAAAGAAGATTCAAGAAACTAACCTGTAAAAATCCTACAGATAGAAGAAACCTTGTGAAATTTCTTTCCATGAATCCACTCAGCCACTAAAAAGACACGATTTGAAATTGAAATCGAGCTTGATGTTGAGCCTGACTCCTACAGCATTATATAGGTGAAAAGCGTCCTAAGTTAACTAAATAAATCCATGTTTTTCTTAAATAGAGACCAAATCCAGTAAAAAAATTCCCCCAATTCACTTAATCTCCACGTTTTTCTCAAATAATTGTCGACAAGCCCAAATCCATGATGATTTACCGAAAGATCCATAAATCCCACTGAAATATCAATTTTTTAACCTATTATCCATAAAATTGGGGAGAACCATCTTCATTTATCCTCCCAATCGAAAACATTCGGTGAATATGGGAAAATATCTCCTCCCAATTGGAAAAATTTAGGCAAATATGGGAAATTATCTCCTCCCAATCGGAAAAATTCGGGTGAATGTGGGAAAATATCAGTATTTTCCTGGGCTAAATTTCATTTTCCATTTTTTCCCTCTTTCATGATGAAGGTGATTTAACTTCGGCTAGCTATATATAAAATAAATAATGGACTAATTTATTAAATAAAATAAAAACATTTTAATATAAAAATTCGCCTACCTTTTGTTGGCTACCCCTTAAAATTCTCCATTGGGCTAAAATTTGCCCTTAAAATCATCCCTGCTCATGTGTTAATGTGGACATCCATTGTAGAGGTAATTATTTTCATGTCAAATAATTAATGTTGTGTTATGTATTACTAACCATAGACATTCAAGATGGATAAGTCTATTTAGTCTCATATAAAGACTAACCACCACTAGAGTGAATTACCTTAGTGTATGACCACTTGGAATGAGAGTATTATAATATGATCATGACATTAGACAAATATTATTAGTATGATATGATATGATAGATAACTTAAAGTTAGAAAATATTTACCATGAGGATAAGATAAGAGATAAATATAAAATGCATTGAGAATAAAGAGAATTTGAAATTGCTCATGAGAATACTTTAGTTGATTAAAGTGAACTCGACTTGTTAAGCTTCAGTTTAATTAACAATGTATGGATCAAAAGGAGAACACACATTGGTCACTTCAGTAATTCAATAAACATAATGTCAATTAATAATAGTTAACTTAAGTGTTAATGAAGAGTCAAGATGAAGATACGTGACTTTTATATGAAGAGGCACGACTGAGGGTATGTAATCAAATCTTTAAACTTTAGACAAGTGTCTCTGTACATTCAATTGGAATATATAAAGGTGTACAAAATTCAGAGATCAAATTATCATGTGAGGGAGGTTTAGAGGCTCAAGGATGAGATGCAATCCTGTAGGGGGGCGTGTCCTCCGTTTAGTTGTTGTTGGTAAACATAGTGTTGGTGCATTATTCAGATGTAGCAGAAAAACCTAGGTGTTGGTGCATCCAACAAGTTTGTGCTTGCAAAGTATTTGTATATATAATTTTTGGGTAATAGGAATTATTGGTGGTTTTCCCAATTGGGGTTCCATGATAATATTGCGTGTTAGGTATTCATTGTTGATTTTGTTTTAAGTGATAAAAATTTTAAATAAATTGCTTAATACTGATTCTCCTCCCTACTCAGTATTACTTGATTTTCTAACAATTGATATCAAAGTGGGCTCTTCACTAAAATTTTAAACACTTGAAGAGAGATGTTTTATCACTATGGATCAACAAGTAAAAATGTCCTCCAGGGTTCTAATATTCAATGGAGAATATTTTTGTTTCTGGAGGATTAGGATGAGAAGACACATAATATATATTGGACTAGATGTTTAAATGTCTATAGAAATAGGGCATATATATCCAAAATATCCTCCCGCATATCTTGAAGGAATACAAAAATTAGGAAACAATGCTAAAGTTGTTAATGAAATCTTGGGTAGATTAGCCAAAACAATCTTTGCCAAAGTGACACATGGCAAAAAAACAAAGGAGATATGGGAAAAATTGTATACCATCTATGAAGGAGACACCATGGTAAAAAGGGCCAAACTCCATACTTTTAAAACTCAATTTCAAACTCCAAACAGGAAGGAAGAAAAAAAATCAGAATACTTTGAGAGAATTGATGAAATCATTAATGCAACTCAAGGGCTAGGAGAAAAATTGAAAGAAAAAGAAATAGTTGAAAAAGTACTAAGATCACTTCCAATGATTTCCTAAGAGCACTACTTTCAATAGTAGAACCCAAAACATTTAAAGAAATATGCTCTTGAATCGTTCAATATATAACATATTTGAAACCTTTCATAGTCTCCTCGACACCTCTAAAGTGACAAATGAAAGGGTAGAAAAACATGGGAAGCACAAACTCGGCCAAGGTGGATATCAAAAACTAAGAGAACGAATTGTAAGAATCGAACGATCATTATTTGTAGCCAAATTTTCTCCATTAAACATCGGTGGTTTAATTTTGTTGAAGTCCCCAGATATTTCCTCCTAGGGTTTGCATTTACTTTTCTTTTTGTTATCGTCACCACTTTCGCTTGACTATTGTTGTTTTATGTGAGTTTTAACTCACTCTTCACTTGAAGTTTCAGGTTTATGGATGGAAAATTTCATTTTTCGTCCTTTATGTTTGTAAGGTGCAATTTTAGGCATTTCTTATTCAGATTCCTTATTTTTGTCTTTTTCATCCTTATGGATCTTAGCTAACATAATAGAATTTATTTCTTCCTTTGAATTTAGAATTTGCTTGTTATCTTCTTTAAATTTTCTCAATTCAGAACTTAACTCTTTGACATTTCTTTTTAGTTCAGACTTATTATATTGACTATCATTTAAGTCTACCCAGATTTCCCCATCCTTTAAGTTACCCTCTTTGTTATTTAAAGTATTTTTCTAGGTGGCGTTCCTCTTCTATAAACATCTTTGCATATTCCATGTTTCCTACAAAATATAGTTGTTCTTCTATTTTATGTTTGTAAGAGAATTTAACCAAAATAAAATACAAGTTAGTTTTTTTGTTTTCTGTAGCAGTTCTAGTGTTGAGTCGATTCTGGACTAGTGTTGTAACTGTGCTTTGATACCATTATATAACACGCCGAAAAATCATTAATAAAAGAACTTTTACATGCATTACTTTTACATTTATTTAGCAGAATCCTGTGTTTTATTGTTGCTATTTTTAGTATCTTTTTCCTGCTGGTTAGTGACAGGTTTGTTGATGCCTACAATGGCCAGTTCCTTCCGGAACATTCAGCCATATTCAGACAGGTGATGTACTTTTTTTCCCTTCTCTTTAGTTTTTTATCTTATACTTTCAAGGCTTTTTCCTTAACATAGTTTATACTATGTATGTAAAGACCTTCCCCTAAGCGTGAGAGGCTTTGGGTTTGTAAGTGCATGGTACTCCATACAACTACCTCTTAATATTAATAAAAGTGAGGGTTCACATACTAGCTCATTTCCATGACCCTACATGTGTTGTTTTTAATGTATTTTTTTACAATCCTTGATATGCATGAGTAAATACTATCTCATATGATTTTATCCATGATTTATATATTATAATGCATAACCCACACTATGAATGCAATATGGTTTTAATATGATTATAACATCTTAAGGTTTTTATTCCTAGTTCTATGTTATGATTAAAACCCTTCCAAATACCTTCTCCTAAACTAGAGCTAAGGTATAATCATTTGTAACAAGCACATGTTTATATTTTACCATGGAAGAGGTATGGATCTAGCCATAACCCATGATGGAATTATGTCCCAAAACCAACTTCATGGATTTTATAGCATAATCTTATATGATACATGGTGTGGTTTCGCAGCAAGGTTTGACTTGACATGTTATAAGGTTGGTATATAAAATGCCCCGATGATCCAAGGAATATGTTATGTGTTTTTCCATTAAACGATATCCATGGTTGGGTTCACAATTATTTAATTTGTAATGATTTCATCCATGCAATTAATTTGTACCTATGGTTAACATTTAAACATGTTCTAGTTACGATTTGGTAGCGCAGGAAGGACCACGAGGAAGTACAAGATTTAATCCTTGACCTACACTTGAATGATGAGATTGTTAAAGTTCAAATAGGGTTTTGAAAAGGGTCTTTACTCTATCTAAGTTTCGCATTTGGGTTGATTTTACTTGTCAGAGGTTGGTCCCGAGCATATCTCTTCTCTGTGTTGTCGCAACTCAATTTTCACATGCTTAATGATACTTTTTTGGTTCCTCTATGGTAGAAAATGATTCCCCGTCTACCCTGATACATTTTCAACCACACCAGAGCTCCAACAATAGGTCGATTCTTCTGAATACATGAATAGTTTGCTAAAATGGGTAAGCATTAAAATGGTACTTCCATCCTGCAATTTGAAAGGTTTTTACTGTATACTTTACAGTCTTTGCTTTCCAGATATATTCTTGGTATCTACAGACTATGGAGGGATAAGGGTTCTTGGAGAAGTCGACCCCTGGCCCTCATTTCCAAACGCCAAGGTAAAATTTCAAGACTCTGTAAGGGTGACTTCACAAATTTGAGGGACCTTTTAGATGCAATGGTAGAGTGAAGTCAATCAATATTGATCCATAAAATAGAAATCATCCCAAGCAATCCTGACCCTACCAAGCCTAGTCCAAAGGCTACCAACATGCATGCTAATAAGGATATGTTGCAGCTACAACTGTTTCCCCAAATTTTCAAATTTTGGACCCCTTTGTTAATTTTAGCATTGCCTAGAATCGTTTGAATCCAGGAACTCTTTTTGTTTTGTTTTAATTTTGGACTATTTTGAGGTTAACTCTCTTCTAGATTTTTGGAAAATTGCTTATGTTTGAAACCGCTGTGGGTTACAGAGTTTGGAGTCTGGTTTGTTTCCCTTTGAGCTGCATTTTCTTTTCGGAAGCTTATTTCCTTAGGGAGCCTCCATTGCGGAAATCGAATGATGATTATTCTGCAGGAGGATCTTGACTTCTTTATTGTCGCGTCGTATCATTTGACTTGTTTATATTATCAAAGGTTGGTATAAGTTGAGTCGGGGTATTTGGTCTTTGTGAAGCCACTGTTTTAGAAGTGAAACGGGTTTTTTGGAGTGCTGTGAGACCTTAAGTTGTTATGAACACTTAGCGTTTTATGTTGATCTTGCGCCATAGCAAAAGTTATGATTTGGATCAGAGGCTGTAGTCTGTTTATCTTCTGCCCTTGCGGCTCCCAAACGAACTAGGTATCCGCCATATAATTGCTCCACTCGTCGATGCTCTGTCGGGTTTTCGTCGCTTTGTCTTTGGACCTGGGGGTCTGTAGTCTTTCCTCCTCTGCCATTGCAGCTATGTAATGCACTAATTGTCCAACGTTGATGTCTTTCTTCCCACCGACTGGGAACTTTTCCGCCCAGAATTTGAGTTTAGCTCTTCCGACTCTGATAGACTTAATGGTATCGCGGATCAGGTTGCCTATTTGGGACTCGCTAACGGGGCTGTGAGTGAGACTACACGGCTGATGTTTCAATGTTTTAAGCCACCGATAATTTTTCTCTTATTGTCGCATTGTGAGTTTTTTAAACCTCTATGTGGGCGACAGTGGTTTTGGTACTTGTTAAGGTTTTCATGACGAGAGCACAATGCAAGGCCTCTTTTGATGACTATTCATTTTGTTGATGTAGTTTGATTGAAAAGATATAGTCCTAATTAATGATAAATGTTGTTTGATTGCAGACGGACTCAAGAGACTTTTTTTTTAATACTACGAGAAGACATAGCTAGGAGACAAGGTAGCAAAAAGTTGGCTGAGCATTTTTAGACAGAGTTCGTAATGAAATCAACGGAAGCTCAAGGAAGACAAACGAAAAACACAGAAGAATCAATGGTGACAAAGACCAAGCTGGGAAAGATCCATCTGTTATCGAGCGAATCCCGCTTTGTTAAGTACTCATAAGTTGAAATCTGAAAACGTAACGCATGAAGTGAATCATGAGTACTCACAGAAAAGACAAAATAGTAATATTAGACGGTTTTGAGGATCCCAAAGGTCACAGGGTTGGGGGCAGCCCAAGGGGTTGGTTGATTTGGTTTAAATATAGGAAAGTTAGAGTTTACAGGGGATTTTTCCTTGAAAAAACTTGTGAACTATTGTTTGTAAGAGGAACTACTTCGTTTTACAATAAGAAAATATAAATTTTGCTTGTTGGAGAAGGTGCTATGTGGAATTTTCCAATATGATAAATGAACAAGGTTGAAGGGGAACTATTTCATTTTCGACTGTGTTTCATTAACTGTGAGAGCATTCTAAATTTCTGAACCTATGTTCTTACCTGAATGTTCTCTAGTATATTCTGTGATGTTTTCCACTATGAGTAATGGAAGTTTTAACTGTTGATGAACTATCTTGTCATGTATACTTTTATTCATGTTTGTATGTTTGGTCTAGGAACAACTATCTTTGATTTGCCGTAACATGTGAACAGTATTACATTACTCATGAATTAATATCTAGTTCTCCAGAGATAGCCTAGTTAGTATTTATTTTCTAATTGTGTGTGATTTAGATGTGAGGGAGTTTAAAACGAGAGGTAAGAAGCCACGCATCACATTGTGAACACTCCTTGCATTCTCAATCAATCTGAATGTTAGGTAGGCACTTGCATATCATACTTTAAGTCAAAAATACAAAAATATATACGGTGGATCGGGCCACAACCGGTAAAACCTTTTATTTTTGTTACTTGAACTACGGTAGCCAGACCGCAAACCGAACGGATTCCCTACACGAAACAGTCACATGCTAGTTGGGAACATTGACTGGGGAGAATCCCTTGCTGTTCTTTCCTGTGAATTTCCAGGCCTTAATAGTTTCTGGCACTATAAGGAGGGCCTCCAGTGCATGGCTAGCCAAGGAAACCTATTTTCTTGAGATCATTCCATCAGTAACAGTTCAGAAGGTAGTTTGTTTTCCAATCCAATTCCTTAAGAGTGGGGTAGAGAACATTCATATTCTGTTGACAAAGAAGTTGTTAATGATCTGAGAAGACACACTAGGGCATACATGAAGAAGATTGGAGGATTGTCGATTATCCCTGAAATGCCAAGAAGAGAATATAAAAGGAAAGATCGTCCTATAATGGAAGACTCAGTGCTGGTTGGGGATTTGGAAGAAATTGTAGAAACTCCCTTACAGGAAGTTGTACAGCCTTTGGATTAAGTAGGCCCAAATACTCCTCACAGTTCTCCTATTCATACTCCTATTCTCTCACCCCCTCACTCTCCACCCAGACTCATGGCAGGCATTAACTCAAATCAACCACCCAACCTACCGAATCCACCACCTACCTAGAAATCCAGATCGCCTTTAAACCTAACACCTCCTTTGCATGATTTACCTCAATATCTTGAAAAGATGCTGCCTAAATTTGACCCAAATGAGAATATGCTAGTAGACGACAACTTGAAAAGTTTCTATTTGGAAATATAAGGATTAAGGGTTGGGGAATATGAGGATGTAGTTTGTAGACTTTTCCCACACACCCTTAAAGGAGCAGCAGCATCGTGGTACTTTGGTTTGCCTGGAAATTCTATCCCTGATTGGGATGCCTTTGAGAGGATTTTTAGAAGTAAGTATGTGACCCAAAAAAATCATGCATCTCTCATGAGAGGACTATGTGCCTTAAAGAAAGAAAGAAAGGAGAAGGTGCATAGTTTCACCTAAAGATTCACAGCCTATCTTAAGAATTTTTCTGAAGCTGACAAACCTTCGGATAAAGTCCTGATTGAATATTATACCTCAGCCCTAGGACCCAAGTTTGCCATGTTTTCCAAAATGAAGGCCAAGCCTACGCTAGCAGAGACCTATGAGGAGGTGGAGAGAGTAGAGGCTGAGAGGAAAAGTATCGAAGATTATCCTGAATGGTCAGGAGAAAAAAGTGCATGGAGGAAATCTTTGTTGTTTACCAAACCTGAGGAAGAGCAGTCACCAGATTTCGAAGGAATGGAAAAAATGATGCAGAAGCTTTATAATAGAATCATAGACTTTGAAAAGGAGAAGGAAGCCCAAAAGTTATACAAGCCTTATTACAATAAAAGGGAATATAACAATCAATCCCAACCCCCTCCACACAATCCTGCATCTATGAATTTAACAGAGGTAGGAATGGACAATTTTTGCACTTTCCACCAACAGCCCCACTCTAAAAAGAATTGTCCTCAATGGATAAACTCAATGACATTGGTTATGAATAAGCTGTTGGATTCTAAATTGACAGAAGATAATGATGAAGAAGGAAAATACAGCAATACATCAATGAAAGAACAAGAGGATGAGACCATGGTTTCATGGGACTGTGTTTTGTTATTTGACACTAAGGAGGAAAAGGTTTTGAGGCACGAGGGAATCCTGGAAACAAATGTAACAACAAGAATCCAAGGGCTGGCTAAAGAAAATAGTCTCATGCTCCCAAAGATTAAAAGACTTCAAAGGAATGTTAAGAAATTTCAAAATAACTCCTCAGCTAATAAAATTCCATAATTTACCATCACCAGTCAATGTCCTAGACAGACTAACATGTTTGCCAAGCCCAATGAAGAAAAAATAAATAATGATAAACCAAATCCTACTGAACCTAAGATGGATTATGACATTGTGGAAGATATAAAGAAGGTAAGGGAGAATATCTCATTATTTGAAATGTGCAAGGTGCTGCAGCAGAAAGAGAAGCTATTGAAAGCACTTGAAGCATTAGAGGAGGGGCTACCCACCGACAATAATCCCAAGGAAGAAGAAGAAATTAGGGAAGCAAGCGTATGAGGTAAGCCTAAGAGCAAGAATCAACCTTTTCTCCTTAATTTTGAAATTTTTAACCATAATGTACATAATTGCTTGGTAGACTCAGGGGCATTGGTTAAGATCATGCCGCTGTCGGTCTGCAAAAGGATAAATGGGAATCCTAAACCATCCACCTGGAGGGTTGTTTGGTTGGATACAACGAATGTGAAGCTAATTGGGGAAATGGAGGATGTTCCGGTCCGCTTGTCTTCAAATGATAAGGTGTTTCAATTTATTGATATTGTGGTGGCTGACATACCAGAAGCTTATGGGCTTGTTCTGAGTAGGGACTGGTTGGAAAAGCTAAACGGATATTTCACCTCGGACTAGTCACATATGTGGCTTCCATATAAAGGAAGCCTGAATCAAATTAAAATTTTGAGGGAGCCCCACATGAAACACAACGTTACTCAGTTCGAAGAAAAAAACAAACCAGTGGATCCTGTTTTGGGAAATTACTTTATTGAGTTAGAACCAGGAAATTACCAAGCAGAAGAAGCCAGTGACACATCAAACGCTCAGCCTGATCTCGTTCAGTTTTCACAGGCTGATGAAATTGATTGTAAAATAGTAGACTTAGCAGTAGAAGTAGATGTAAATTCCTGCACAGTAGTTAGCGATTTCTAGACACTTTTTTTTACAGTTCTAAAATGTTAGAAGGGTCATGAGTCGGCTATGTCCTGATTGACCCCACGAAAAACAAACATTTTCTTTCATGTAGGTTAGAGTTTGAATGTACAAATAACACAGCTGAATATGAAGCATTGGTTCAAGTTTTAAGGAAAGCAATTGAATTAAAGGCAAATAATCTGAAAGTGTTTGGAGATTCTGAAATAATTGTAAAACAAATTCATAATTAAATACATTGCATTTCTCCTCATTTAAAAGCTTATCGAAATGAGGTATGGGATTTAATCAAATGTTTTAATGCATTTAATATTGTATCGATTCCAAGACTTAAGAATGCAGTAGCTGACTTGTTGGCCACATCAGCTGCGAGGCTTGTGCTCTCTAATAATCGGTGCTCTGTTGAATTGCTTTTCAGGCCCTCGGTTCCGGATATGATTACCAACCTACGAGTGTTCAACGATGATCAAAATATTATATAATGCTTAACGAATTATGAGGCATTTAAAGGGGTGATTATTGATGATGAAGAACATCATGCTGAGCTGAAATTCAATAATTTCATCCCTAAGGGAGTCAGAAATTTAGAACGAATGTTTGATTTAAATGAAAAATTTAGATGACCAGCAAATGTGAAGACTCATAGCTCATCTCTATAGTTTGAATTGATTAATTTGGGGACTGAGATCAAGCCTAAATATGTGAATCTTGGAAAATGATGTTCACTAGCTGAAAGAAACAAGTTCATCATTTTTTTCAATCAATACAAAGATGTTTTTGCCTGGACGTATGAAGATCTGAAGACATATGACACCAATATTATCCAGCATGTTATACCCATCAAATCTGGAGTCAAACCTTATTAGCAGCCTTTAAGGAAAATGCATCCAAAATTAGAACCTCTAATCCAAAGTGAAGTTAAGAAATTATTGGATGCTAGAATCATTTTTAAGGTTAGACACTCGGAATGGGTTTCAAATCAGGTACCAGTGAGGAAGAAATCTAGAGAAATCAGGTTATGTGTGGATTTTAGAAACTTAAATCACGCTTCAGATAAAGACAATTATCCTGTTCCACCCATGGAACAACTACTACAAATGGTTTCAAGTTTTGAACTATTCTCTTTATTAGACGGATTCTCAGGCTACAATCAAGTGTTAGTAGACGAAGAAAATCGATTGAAAACGACATTCAGGACTAGGTGGGGAACCTTCGCTTACAGAAGAATGCCCTTTGGACTTATAAATGTTGGACATAGCTTTCTGTGGTTTGATTGGCCGTAGTGTTGTAGTATACCTCGATGACATGATGATATTCTCGAAGAAGAGAGAAGGACATGCATTTCATCTAAGGCAGATTTTTGAACGCTGCCGAAAATATGGTATCTCACTAAACCCCAAGAAGTGCCTGTTCGCTGTTACGAAAGGTAAGTTGTTGGGTCACGTGGTTTCAAAGAAGGGGATCTCCATAGACCCAGAAAGGATCAAAGCCATTGAACAGATTCCCTTACCCCATAATAAAAAGGGCATGCAATCATTTATGGGGACAATAAACTTCGTGCGAAGGTTTGTGCTAGATTTTGCTCAAATTGTCAAACCTTTGCAGCAAATGGTAAAGCAAAGTGTACAATTCAAGTGGACTGATGTTGAGAAGAACGCATTCAATAAGATTAAAACTTCTATTGCACACGCACCCTCCCTCAAAATCCTGGATTTTGATAAAGATTTTATTCTGTACACTTTCGCATCTGATGATTCACTAGTAGTTGTGCTTACCCAGAAGGAACATGGGGGAGAAGAGTTCCCCATATCATTTATGAGAACAGGTCTACAAGGGGCTGAATTGAATTACCCGGCTATAGATAAACAAGCTTACGTAGTGTTCAAAGCGGTGAAACAATTCAGGCCATACATACTAAAGAACTGGACCAAGGTAATCATCCCACACCCAGCTGTGAGGTCTCTTTTTGTATAGAAGGAGTTAGGAGAAAGAAGGGGCAATTGGGTAACAACTCTTCAGAAATATGACCTTGAATTCAAGCTAGCTTCTATAGTGATTGGGAAAGGGTTGTGTAGACTGATGACTGAAAGTAGGAACAATGAAGAACATTCCTGGGAAGACGAAGCTGAGTTACATTTGATGGATGTATGTCCTCTTTTCACAGCCCTGGAATCTTGGTATCGATACCTTGTGCATTACCTTCAGACAGGATCATTACCAGAACATTGGAATTCTAATAAAATAAGAGCACTGCGTCTTAAATCAGCCTCATATCAAATTATTGAAGGAATATTATTAAAAAAAAATTACAACGGAGTTCTTCTTAGATGCTTAGAGAACGAAGATGCGAAGAAGGTAATGACAGATTTGCATGATGGGCCTATTGGGGGACATTTTTCTAGAGTTACTACAACTCATAAAACTCTCAGAGCTGGATATGATTGTCCCACGCTTTTCAAAGATGCACACACCCATGTTAGAAAGTGTGACATTTGTCAAAGGTGTAGTGGAAGACAAGCTAAAGCAGGAGGACCATTGAAGCATGTGATGATAACGGAGCCTTTTGAGCAATGGGGGTTGGACATTATTGGGGAGATAAAGCTGAATTATTCCCTGCAACACAAGTATATTCTAACAGCAACCGACTACTTCACTCGCTGGGTCGAAGCCATTTTGTTGTGCAAAATAAATGAGGATGCAGTCATAGACTTCTTGCAAGACCATATTATGACCAGGTTTGGAGTTCCAATTTCTATAGTTTTTGATAATGCTACTTACTTTTCCTCGATAAGATTAACTGCTTTTTCTCATGAGAAAGGGATTAATTTGCATTACTCTGCTAATTACTATCCATAGGGAAATGGTTTAGCTGAATCTACAAACAAGAATCTGATTAGGATTTTAAAAAAGATGGTGATAGAAAATCAGAGGAGTTGGCACTCAGCATTACCAAACACCCTTTGGGCTGATAGAGTCACCCCCAAGTCTTTGGTAGGAGTGTCTTCGTATACCCTTGTGTATGGTAAAGAGGCCATTCTACCACCTAATATCATGCTACCCTCTTCCATAATAGCTCAAGAAATCCAGAGGATCAAATAATGAAGTCCTTCAAATGAGGATATATAATCTCCTAAAGGCAAAAGAGTCTCAATCTAAAGCGAGAGAGCACTTTAAACAACCACAAGAGGTAGTAAAGATATGGTTTGATAAACACAAGGCTGGAACAAAATATTTTGAGGTGGGAGATTTGGTTCTCAAGTGGAACCACCCCCATGATTAGAAAGGAAAACACACAAAATTTCAGCAGTTGTGGGTAGGTCCTTTCCAGATTGTGGCAAAGCTTGGCCCCTCAACTTATAAATTGCAAGATTTACAGGAGTGGGAAGAGAAATTACCAGTAAATGGTTTAGTTCTCAAACCTTATTTTTCTTGAGTTTTGTTTGTGTTCTTTTATCTTGTATATAAATAATTTGACTTGGCTGTTTACTTTGAATTATATAGTTCTGTTTTTTTTTAGTCTTAATTTTGACTGATTTCAATAAAGGAGGCAAACTCACGGTTGCATGGACAACATCATATTTTTGGAATGATTAAAGTTCTTAGGTATAAGACTGTATATTATTGTTTATCTAAAAGAATTTCTTCTATTTTAGTAGTTTTCTCGAGTGGCTATGAACACATTGAATTCCTACTTAACCCTTGTAAAATAAACCAAAATCAAAAGGTCTGGAATACTATTTTGAGGTTCCATCCATATCACATTTAAAATGTCCCAGGGAGTGACAACAAAGGGCCCATGGAAAGGAAGCAGGGTAAACATTATATTATATACAAATGATCCCATGCCAAGAATTGAACACCAAAAGGCAGATAAGAGTCAAAAACTCCTATGAAAGCACTATGTATCAAAACAAATACTGAACCATATAAGTACTAAATCGCCAAAAGTTCCTCTTCATCCATGAGCTAAAAATTGAATGCATCTCTCACACAAAAGGACACTATGGATAGAGGAGCCTGAATCAAAATTCAGAAAGAAAGGCATGCAGGAGGACTCATATGAAAAGACAAAATCTCAAAAGCACAAAAGGTGCAAAATGGCATGGGAATGAGGAACAAATGAATATTTATGTTTACCATATGCTACAATCCTGTGGTGTCCAAGATGGCAGCTACCTGAAGATAGAGGTAACAAATGAAATTCATCTTCCTGGCCTCAAAAGAGTTATCTTGACTTGAAAATCCTGGTTTCCACTCTCCTAAATTGGACTATCATCAATGAGTAAAAGTACATACATTTTCCATTTGAGAAATCCAGATATCTAGAAGAATTCAACAGGTTCGTTGTTATTAAACAGTCTGTTACTTAATAAATAATCGTCCAAAGATCTAGGTCCACCAGGTAGTCGCCAATTGTTGCAGCTGCAACTGTTTCCCCAAATTTTCAAATTTTGGACCCCTTCGTTAATTTTAGCATTGCCTAGAATCGTTTGAATCCAAGAACTCTTTTTGTTTTGTTTTAATTTTGGACTATTTTGAGGTTAACTCTCTTCTAGCTTTTCAGAAAATTGCTTATGTTTGAAACCACTATAGGTTGTGGAGTTTGGAGTTTGGTTTGTTACCCTTTGAGCTGCGTTTTATTTTCGAAAGCTTATTTCTCATGCTACTATTTCGAAGGCCATTTAAACAACTTATCGGAGCCATGTTTCCTTAGGGAGCCTCCGTTGCGGAAATCGAACGATGATTATTCTACAGGAGGATCTTGACTTCTTTGTTGTCACGTCATATCGTTTGACTTGTTTATATTATCGGAGGTTGGTCGAAGTTGATTCAGGGTATTTGGTATTTGTGAAGCCACTGTTTTAGAAGTGAAACATGTTTTTTGGACCACTGTGAGACCTTAAGTTGTTACGAACACTTAGCATTTTACGTTGATCTTGCACCATAGCAAAATTTATGATTTGGATCGGAGGCTATAGTCTTTTTATCTTCCGCCCTCATGGCTCCCAAACGAACTAGGTATCCGCCATATAACTACTCCGCTCACCGATGCTCTATTGGTTTTTCATCGCTTTGTCTTTGGACTAGGGGGTCTGTAGTCTTTCCTCCTCCGCCCTTGCGGCTATGTAACGCACTAATTGTCTGACGTTAATGTCTTTCTGCCCGCCGACTGGGAACTTTTCCACCCAGAGTTTGAGTTTAGCTCTTCTGACTCCGATAGGCTTAACAATATAGTGGATCCCATTGCCTATTTGGGACCCGCTGATGCGGCTGTGAGTGAGACTACACAACCGATGTTTCGATGTTTTAAGCTGCCGATAATTTTTCTCTTCCTGTCGCGTTGTGAGTTTTTTAAACCTTTGTGTGGGTGACATTGGTTTTGGTACTTGTTAAGGTTTTCATGATGAGAGCACAATGCAAGGCCTCTTTTGATGACTATTCATTTTGTTAATGTAGTTTGATTGAAAAGATACAGTCCTAATTAATGATAAATGTCGTTTGATTGCAGATGGACTCAAGAGACTTTTTTTTCAATACTATGAGAAGACAAAGCTTGGAGACAAGGCAACAGAAAGTTGGCTGAGCAGTGTTAGACAGAGTTCATAATGAAATCAACAGAAGCTCAAGGAAGACAAACGAAAGACAAGGCAGAATCTATGGTGACAAAATCCCAAGCTGGGAATGATCCGCCAGTTACCGAGTGGATCCCGCTTTGTTAAGTACTCATACGTTGAAATCTGAAAACGTAACGCATGAAGTGAATCATGAGTACTCACGAAAAAGAAAAAATAGTAATATTATACGGTTTTGAGGAGCCCAAAGGTCACACGGTTGGGGGCAGCCCAAGGGGTTGGCTGATTTGGTTTAAATATAGGAAAGTTAGAGTTTACAAGGGCTTTTTCCCTAGAAAAACTTGTGAACTACTGTTTGTAAGAGGAACTACTTCGTTTTACAATAAGAAATTACAAATTTTTCCTATTGGAGAAGGTGCTAAGTGGAATGTTCCAATGTGATAAATGAACAAGGTTGAAGGGGAACTATTTCATTTTTTACTGTGTTTCATTAACTATGAGAGCGTTATAACTTTCTAAACCTATGTTCTTACCTGAATGTTCTCTAGTATATTCTGTGATGTTTTCCACTATTAGTAATGGAAGTTTTAACTATTGATGAGCTATCTTGTCATGTATACTTTTATTCATGTTTGTATGTTTGGTTCTAGGAACAAATATCTGTGATTTTCCATAACATGTGAACAGCATTACATTACTCATGAATTAATATCTAGTTCTCCAGAGATAGCCTAGTTAGTATTTATTTTCTAATTGTGTGTGATTTAGATGTGAGGGAGTTTAAGACGAGAGGTAAGAACCTGCGCATCACATTGTGAACACTTCTTGCATTCTCAATCAATCTACATGTTAGTTAGGCACTTGCATACAATACTTTAATTCAAAAATACAAAAATATATATGGTGGATCAGACCGCAACCAATAAAACCTTTTATTTTTGTTACTTGACCTACAGTAGCCAGACCGCAAACCGAACGGATTCCCTACACCAAACAGTCACGGGCTAGTTGGGAATGTTGACTAGGGAGAATCCCTTGCTGCTGTTTCCTGCGAATTTCCAGGCCTCAACAGGATAGTACACAAAAATGTGCCCACGTTTTATTAAAACAAATCACACCCCTGTTTTACTTTTCAAAAATGCACTCACGTTTACTAAAACTTGTTTTATGGTTAAAACAGGTCAAGCCCGCCATTTTCGCCACAACGTTGCGCTGATTGGAGATTTGAGAGGCCAGAACAAGTGAGGGAGAACATATTTTGGGTGAGAAAAAGGCAACAAAATCCACCCTGGGATCAACCTCTTATTTGTGAGGTATTTATTTCAAGTCTTCTAATGTTATTTTCTCTATATTCATTATTTTCTTTTCCCTAATTTGAAATTAAACCAAAATATTTTAATTTATATGGCCAATGGAAACCAATGGAAACCAAAACCCCAATGGAATTTACATGGGTAATGGAAGCCAAACCCCAATGGGATTTACATGGGCAATGAAAACGAAAAAACCCAATTTAATCATAAAAACCAAATAATTTTGACTATTTACCAAAATTCACATGCCCAATGGAAACCAAAACCCCAATTAACTCATAAAAAACAAATCAATTTCACTATTTCCATATGCATATTCACAAGATTCCTTGTTAATCCATACCAAAATTCACAAATATGCAAATTTTTTCAAGCACATTGCAAGTTTGCATAAGTAATTTATATGCCCATTGTAAACCAAAACCCCAATTAACTCATAAAAAAAATGAACTTCACTATTTGCGTATGTATATTCGTAATCATCATTGTGAATCCAAGCCAAAATTAACAAATATACAAAGTTTGTCAATTATATTGCAAGCTTTCATACAACTAAACAAAAATCAAGTATAATTCATATCTTCCTAAAATACATAAACAAGCATGGTAAATCCCTTTTCTCTATCCGAAATATCGAATTTGGTCGTCCCCCAAGAACATCAATAAACACCTTATATTTTTGATGAAACTTCCTAATCCAAGTGTTAAAATAAGGTATAGAAGCTATAATGTCCCCAAAAATCGAAAAAAAAAATTATTAGGCTAGTAAATACTACCTATATGGAACATTAGTTGACTTGCGTAAATGTAACGCACACTACATGTACCACTATCTACTCATAAGATTTTATTATGTTCTATCCTTTTTACTTTCAGTCATTATTTTTAATGTGTTTTACTCACGATGTTGTACTACTATTTACTGCTCAGTTCATATGGTTATACATTTGTCGCATAGGTGTCGTTACTTGATTTAAATGCTTTGTCCTTCCTACATAGTGCTACTTTTTATTTAAAAAGTCCTAACTTAACTTTGTTTATGGAAACAAAGTGGGCATAGTGGTGGGACTTGTTCTCCCATGATGATTTGAAAGGTAAAGGTGTTTACTTGTTTGCATGCTTACTTAGTTCTCTGAACTAAGGCACCTATATTATTTCATATGCAGTTCATACTTTGCAACGGGGTCTTATTTAAAGAGTACTGATTGTCTTTATCCTAAACGAACTACTGCTAGTTATTACAGTTCCTTACCAACTCAAATTTATAACATGGTAGGTACTATCTTCATCAATTTAGTTATCACAGCTAAGTTTCCTATGTACTACTTATACTTCATTATGGTTTATATTTTGTCGTTTACATCTAAGTATATTTTTATGTTCTACATTTATGGTATTAAACTATTAACATATCCTATGTTTTTCTTAATTGCAGGTTATGTTCTTGGCTTAAAAACTAGACCGTTGATAATAATAAATTTTAATTACTAACATGGCATATTTTATATGCCATGTTTACTAAGCATTAAGCTTAGGGAAGTGCATTGTGTTAAGGCTTCAAGCCTGTGGTTTATATGTTATCTATATGTTTTATGCCTTGTGGATTAAGCCTTCCTATATAATAAAAATTGTAATATGTTATGGGTGGCAAACATATCATATACTTGAACCATATACGTTGGGGTTCAACAAATTGCATGCTATTGGAGACTATCGTTTGGCAACGTTGTCAAACTATGGAAAAGTGGGTTTTTGGCTTTGATATTGGAAACCAGTTGGTGCCATTAATGAATTTTGGTTTTCGTGGAAGCCCAAACTTAGGCTTGGTTCATGATGGCTTTTTCATTTTGCTTGTCATTCGGGGTTTGGTCTTGGCTTTGCACAGGATTAAAATGGAGGCGGCCTCCAAATGTGGAAGGTAAGCTTCGCCTTGGGTTTCATGCCTACATTTTTGTTTTGTTTTGAAGCCTATATCATTTCCATACTTCTAAATTCTGATTTCAGAGAGTATTTGCAGGTGCCGAGGTATGGTTTAGAGAAGCATGGCTCAATCTTTGTTGTTGGTTTTACTGTGGAGCCAAGTGCAAGGTAAGTCTTGCCAAACAAGGTCATGCTTGTTGTCTCTCCGCCTGTCTGCATTTTGTTTGAGTAGTTTGGTTTTGGGGATTCTCTATGGGGTTTTGAATTCGCCTTCGGGCTTGTGATGAACAGACTTGGGTTTTGTAAATGTTAAGGCTGTTAAGCCATGGAGTGAATCCTTATGCCCTTAAGGGATCTATGTATAAATTTATGTTTATTTGTAAATTTCGTATTTTGGATCTAGGCTTAGAGTGCCTTTATTTGTCAACTGGAATTCATAAATTAGTATGTCAACATATTATAAGTTCAAAATGTCAATGCGATGATGATTTACATTTTGACCCTTTCTTTTTCTCTTTTTTCAAACCCTTTTCTCAACCACCATCTCTGGCTTGTACACACCATCAAATGGGTGTGTGTCTATTTCATACCAATGTACTTCAATCGATATAACTTCTTCATTTTCTTTATTGACCTTCATAACTTTTGCAATTCATAATTGATAACTTTGTGGATCTTTTGTAGCCAACACTGCAATCATACAACCGCCCTTAATATCTTGTACTAAGCCTCTGAAAAGGTCTTCCATTTCCTCACGTTGTGCATACGATCTTCTAGACCCAATATACATTTCCCTTTCCTCGAAAAGGATAAACAACTTCTGGTTCAATAATTATTTCCTCGTTTTCATTTGATATACTTTACAGCCAATGAAATTGAGTCTTCAAAAAAATATATCCTTTTGTAGAGTTTGAAATTATGCCATTTTGCTCGATGAAAAAATACTCTCACCAAACAATATCATCAACATCAAAATATTCATATGTATCTTTGATAGAATTTTTTATTTCTTCCAATCATCGAGAAGAATAAACATCTCTATTGTGTCGGCGTGCATTTTGAATCTCGATAGCTGATTGCAATAACAACAACTTTGAAGCATACATTTGACGAATTGGGATGAATTTTAGAAATGCTAAACCTGATGTGGGCCCCGATTCTGCACTTGATGAGTACCTCTTACCCCATAATAGTTTTTTCCCATCAATCCTTTTTATATGAAATTAATGTTGGAAGAAAATTTCATTAAGTTTTTCAATGCACCTTTCTTCACCATGTGATCCGATAATAAATATTCGCATGTCAATAGTCTCCTCCAATGTTAGTCCAACTGGATCTGGATTGTATTTCTTTCTAATAATTTAAGCTAATGATGGCAGATTACCAACATTCTTCCTCCCCATTGTCATTGAAAAATGACTAAACATTTGATAAATATGGTCATGCGTATGTCCAACAAGAAGAAAACCAACTTTAACCTTATGAAAAATTCCCAGTTCAACAAGCATGTTTAGATAACCAAACACGGTATGCTTTTTGTTTTCCCGGCTAGTGGTGTCTAATTGCAAATAAAAAACTCAAGGAATATTGCAATACCAATGAGTAATCACATTTTGAATTGTTTTGATGGTCAAATTTGCATCATTGTGAATATTTGGAGCTGTAAAGTGAACCCTTGGGGACATCTGACCAAATAAACCCATAAAACCAACCAAGGGAAATTGAATAAAACTTTGACTCATGAGAAAATATTTTCTAGACCTTGTATAATTGGAATGCTTTCGATAGATATAATATGGTATAGTCCTACATTTAATCTTGCTAATTGGTACAATTTCCCTTTGTGTTTCATGTACCATTGCATCATCCTTGTTTGAATGAGTGTCCTCATAACTATGAGGAATGTCATCTCTCTAATTGAGATTATTATCACCAAAATTAGTAGGAGATTGATTATCCTCATTAGTATCATGTTTATCACTTGAGTTTAAATCAACATCATAATCAATATTGGTGTTTTCACCACTGGAAGGTTCATCCTCACTAAAATCATCATCTTTCTCTTTAAAATCTTTGCTTGGAGAAAAATAATCATCTATGGCATCAAAATCATTGCTTGGAGGAAAATCACCATTAATATTTTCTTCATCCTCACCAAAATAATCATGTGTCCCATAAAAATCCTCAATAGGAGGAAAATCATCATCACTGCCATCAAAATCATCACTTGGAGGAAAATCATATTCACCATTATTGGTGCCTTCCTCCTCACCAAAATCATCATCTTTCCCATTAAAATCCTCACCTAGAGAAAAATAATCATCGGTGCCATCAAAATTCTTGCTTGGAGCAAAATCATATTTAGGTACATAGTTGTTTCCTTCATCCTCACCAAAATCATCTTCTGTCATATTAAAATCCTTGCTTGGAGGAAAATCATCATCGGTGCCATCAAAATCCTTACTTTCAGGAGAAACATTATGAGTCCCATTAAAATCCTCACTTGGAGGAAAGTCATTAGCATTGCCAATAAAATCTTCTCTTGGAGGAAAATCACGAGTAGTTCCAATAAAATCCTCACTTGGAGGAAAATTAGATACACCATTATTGGTGCTCTCATCCTCACAAAAATCATCGTCAATCCCATTAAAATCTTCACTTGGAGGAAATTCAATTTTGGTGCCTTGAAAATCCTCTATTGCAGATAAATCTTAGTTAGGAGGAAAATAATCGTTGGTGCCATGAAAATCCTCGCTTGGAGGAAAATAATCGTTGGTGCCATGAAAATCCTCGCTTGGAGGAAAATCATCGTTGCTGACCTCAAAATCCCCACTTGGAGGAAAATTTTCATCATATTGCTCAATTCCTTCAAAATATCCACTTAGAGTATGGTATTGATCATCATCATTATTTCCTTTAAAATCTTCGCTAGGAGGAAAATCATCATTGCTTCCTCTCAAATCCTCACTCGAAAGAAAATTTCCACCATTTTCAGAAATTGAGATAATTTCATATGATTCCTCACACTTATCTATAATGGTGCATCTCCTACTCTCTTCACACAAGAAGTAGAATGATGCAACTATCAACCTCCAACAATCATATAGTGAAAATAACTATTTTTTCCCTCCAAAACATTCCCTCCAAGATATTACCCCAAAAATTTACCTCCAAAATTGTGCTACAAAAACAAATTACACATTTGTAATGTGTTAATACAATTAATGAAGTTAATATCATATTTCGTATAGACAATTGTAACAATATTAATTAAATCACATGTAAACTATGCTCTATAAATTTTGTAATAATATATATGCTATCTACATTAATTTTTCTATCCCGCACTCATAAGACAAGTAAAATTTCACTTACTTCCATCCTATTTAAATTTAGTAATAATGGATTAGCCAATTACTATTTACATTTTCTTTCTATTCACATTTGAATTTGGAGCAATTGAATAGTGCTTTGCAGGTTAGTTTTCTTATAATAATTTTGTCTATTTTTTTATCTTGTTAGTTTTTTTTCTTTCATCGTTCTATTTTAATCCCACATTCATGTATCGGTTAATTAAACTTAATCTATGCAATATAAGTGTAATTTGGTTTCTGTAGGCACCTCTTGCAAAACAACTATTATAAACATTGCAGCAATCTACAAGGATTTTAAAGACCATTGAGGCAATTTTCAAGGTTAGTTTAATTTAGATTTTTGTGCAATGTATTATGTTTAGACTGACATTCACTTTGGATGAACAAGGGTTAAATTTAATGTTATTTATTTTCCTTTTTTGGCTTTTCGGCTACGCGTGCTTATTGGATGCAATGTAGTTAAATTTAACGTAATTTATTTTATTTTATTTCGGTCTTGGCCACGTGATCCTGAATATTACACAACCATGTTGGGAGAGTTCTTTGGGATCCCAAAGGGCACCCAGGGGAGGAGCACAAATCCTCCTCGCTACCTTAGGAGCACACTGTGCACCCCAATGGATAGCGAGTAGGAGTTACACTCCTCCCTCGAGCGCCATTTGGGCACCCAAAGTGTGTCCCAATAGGGCACAGAATTCTCAGAATCGTGCTGCCCTTTTGTGGTGCACTTTAGGAACTGAAAGGGATCCCGAGGGAGGATTGCAACTCCTCCCTGTTTCCTTTCGGGATCCCAAGGGAGGAGTTGTGCTCCTCCCCTAGGCGCCTTTTGCACACTCAAAGCGAATGCCCAATAGGGTCACACGATTCTGAGAATCACACGACCTTGTTTGGTATGCACATTCGGTTACCAAAGGGCGCTTGAGGGAGGAGAACAACTACTCTTTATTTTCCATAGGGTTTTGCAACACGTCGTGACGGGTACTAGGGAGCATTTGTGCTCCTCCCACGAGCGCCCTCTAGGATCCCAAAGCACGACCCTGTTGGGCGCCCATAAGGCGCTCAAGGCAAAATCCAAGCTCCTCCCTACTTCCCATAGGGGCATGTTGTACGCCTCTAAGGGAAACAGGGAGGAGTTGTGCTGCCCTGAGGAGCCCAAAGTGCCCGCCAAAGCCCAACCTCAAAATAAAATAAAAATGTAAATTTTGGGTGCCCACCCAAGGCTCAACCAAAACAAAAAATAATTACATTAAATTTAAGCACAATGCAACCAAAGGGAACGTGAAGACAAAAGGGTCGCGCGATTATAATTATGTTGTTTTTTGAAGATAAACTAAAAATTAGCATTTTCTTTTATAGGGTGAATGGCATCAACAAAGGTATCTATAAACATGTATGGATCAAGATCAATAATGAAGCCATTAAAAAAACAATTAAATCATCACATAATGTTTCACATAACGAAGTCATGTCCATTGAGGATTTAATAGAAAAAAATGCAAGGGAATGGAAACATGCGCGAGAGGAAGAGAAAATAGACAATTCTTGGTTTCTGAAAGAGAAATATCAATGGAACCAATATAGTATTCATTTATATTGTGCTACACTTGCTTATCTGAAAAAATGATTATCACTCATTAGGATTATTGCGAGATATTTGTTTGGTTCCACGTAAAGACTTTGTTTATATGCACTAGTGAACAAGCTAAGACCTATGTCAAAATCAAATATTGTTTGAATGTTTGAAACTATAAAATCGATGAAATTTTCACTGAATTTTGTGTTGGAGTTGTGCACAATATTAAACACAAAAGTGTAAGTTTCTATATTTTTATATGTTTTTTAATTCTTCATAATTTTGATGATATGACAATGTAATAGTTTTAATTTATTTTGAAGGATTTTTCCATGCCACTTTCTCATGTTGTAAATGGAAATTTTCCACTAAAGAAAACCCTACAAATGTCATTAATGGTACTCTTCAAAAGGGAAAAACACCAAAGAAGAAATGAGTGAAAAATGTACAAGCTGAAGAAGTACAAACATAGAAAGGAAAGGACATCCAAAATTCAACTAAAGTACCTAAGAAGGTTACAATTAAAAAATTTCTCTCCCAACAAAACTTGATCAAGAAATTGTTGCTGAAGAAGATGTTACTTCTACTGGTAAGAGTAAGAAACATTCTTCTAAAAAAAATATGGATGAGTGTGCTTTCATTTCTAATTAACAAGTTGTTCATTTAGTTACACCAACTTCAAAATGCAAAAGGAGGAGACAAGATGTTGAATCAAATGTTAGCATTGGAAAGCAAAGTGAAATTTTTGGAGATAGTTTGGAAATCATCACTCCAAGAGGTGATTTAGATGATGGTGTTGTTAAGACATCACAAAATTCCATTCATGATCAATTGCAGGGGATAAGTTGGTTCAAAATGGACATACATTTGATTTAAATGTTAAGCAACTTTATAGATCGATGGAAGGCCAAGAAAAGTATCAAACTAGAAAACCAAATTGCTTGTGTGTTCTAGCTTGAAAGCATTAATACGGCTCAATCCTTATGCACATGTGGTTGACTACCTAGCTCTTGTTGACCTGACAGATGTTCCTGTTAGAGATTCATTTGATGAATCAAGGTGTTTTGATTACAACTATTATGCTTTGGGGGGGAATCATTCTACAGAGGCTAGAAGAGAATTAATGCAAGCATTTCTCAAAAACTCCATTTTTCAAAATGTCAAATGCATAATTTATGTTGGTTTAACATAGGTGGAAGAAAAACTATTAGCAAGGGATCATAACATAGACACTAACTATAGGACATCAATGGCATTCATTCAAAGGGTCAGATTTATCCATAATGAATTTGAACAAATACTTGGTGGGGATAGATTGAAAGTTTATGTAGATTTCCGAAAACAATGTTGTGTGAAAATAGGTTTCCCAATTAAAAAGGATAAAACATAAAGTTTTGAAAGGAAGTGATGCTTTGAGAGGAGTAGATAACTATTTTCAATTGACATTTAGAATGGGGTTAATATGGGATTTGATTGAAGATATATTTAACATATGGGATAATATTTCCATAAAAAATCAAAAGGTAAAAAAATTAAAATAGTTGCATGGAGTAGTTGTCAAGGAGGCCCTAACATCAAGAGTGCTCAAAGGAAATTAAAAAATTGAATGAGCGAAAATCACACAAAAACTGATTGTAAGCATTTATTTTTTCAATCCAAACTTTATCTACATTTTGTAATCTAGTATTGATAATATATCAATTTGACTAAGAATCTCTAACAAAATCATATGAGTTGGATTAGAGAATAAGTAGGATATGGAACATAAATAATAATCAACTATTGAATATCAACAAGAAATGTAATCTAATGTTGAAGGCTTTCCTTGTGTGCAAGATTGTTGTTAATTACTTTTCAATTCATTGTGTTTTAGTCACCTTTCCTATGCTCTAGCATTTTGTCTTAAAAACCTCAAACACAGCTCATCCAAAAACAATCAACCACAATCATAATACATTATCAAAAAAATCAAAAAATCAACAACCAAAATCATAATAGATGGCATGATTGAGAATGTAAAATGTTATAAATGGTCAAATATTTAATACAAATTTGATGATTAAGAATGTAAAATGTTAAGAAAATGATCGACATACAAAAAAAATTAGAATTATAAAACGGTTTCATAAAAAAAATATCCCCAAAACAGTCCAACTAGTTCTTTCTATGAACAACCCATTACAGGCATGTGTATATATTTTCATGAAAAAGTAACAAAGAGCAAAGTATGTAGATGACAGAACTTGAGAACTCACCATTTCTTATCAACCGACATTATTTAAGAATCCTAAAGTAAGTTCCAATACGTCTAACGAGGATAATGCAGAACGAAGTTCCAACGCCAACCAGCATGGATGTTTGGTACATGGAAAACAAACTAACCACGATATCACACATCAAATCTTCCCGGCTGAATTTGAGAATCCAATCACGGTAATGCAAGGCTCACTAGAAAACCTAATTCAAGCAAAATAATTCGGAACTATTTTGATGAGTTTCAGTAATAGTAAGGGCGATATCGCATGGAAGGCCTGAATCTAGGCATTTTTCCATACCCATAGCCATACTGTGGAGAGGGAGCGTAAAAATAAGGCTGAGCATAGGGCGGCCACGGCGGTAGGGGATATGCACAGGGCAGCTGAGCATTGGGTGGTGGGGGATATGCACAGCGCGGGTGAGCATCGGGTGGTGCGAGATATGCATTAACGGTGGGATTGAACCGTGGTCCTCGATTGCGATTATGCTTCATTCCTGGGACGTTTGTTCTTTTGGCAGAAACCTTCAGCTGGCGATTATGAAGTTGAGATTGGTTAAGAAGAAGTGCATTTTGAACAGCCTTGGCATTCATAAATTCAACATAAGCAAACCCTTTTGGGTGACCAAACTTGTCTGCCTTTATAGTAACCCGGCTAACTGTTCCGCATGATTGAAAAAGCTTCTGCACTTCTTCTGGAGTGCACGAGTAATCAACGTTTCCAACAAAAACAGAACGTGAATCCATTTCTTGTTTGCTCGCCTGATCCGCTGCAGGGTACTCAGGGATGGGGACCTGCATTTCCTGAGCAATCTTGTCTTGCATTTCCTTGAGCGCAGCTGCCTCTGCTTCCTTCTCCTTCAGCCTTCTCTTCATCTCATCAAACTCTTTCTGGCTGCTGTCCGTTTCCGTTTCCATTTCTCCTACTTCTTCATACTCAGGAATGTCGGCGCGATACATTTCATGCTCGTCCTCCATTATTTCCGTGATCTGCCTGGAAAACATAGAAGCCCTGAAATTTCACTTTTGATCTGCAGTGAGTTCTTGACGTTTCTACTGTGTGTTAAACGTTTGTAGGTATATATATATAAATAAAGTATTTATTTGACCTGGCCGACATGATTGAATGGAATTTCTCATGACAAATATCTTTGAGAAAACTCAACGGTGGTGACAATAAAACCTTAGTTTTTTTTGCCCAATTTTTAATATTACCGATTGCCTCAAGAAGGTGTAATGATACCATGACAGGTCAATGTTAGATTTGGAGGGGCTAATTTTTAGTAGTAGCGATTGCTCCAAGAAAGTGTAATGATATCTTGATAGGTTAATATTGGAGGTGAACTAGTTAAAAAAATGAAACTAAAATTAAATTAGTGTTTGTAAAGGAGGAGGAATTATGGAAAGCTGTGAAAAAGATGTGATAGGTCTCATAATGACTGTATCTCATAATGACTGTATTTAGATTTATTTTCTTGTTTAAAAATAAGAACAAAAAAGTCAAAGATAAACTATTGATGGTCCAGAAAGAAAAACAAGACATTAAGAAGCTAGTTGGTTAGATAACAATCATGAAATGATCAACATGAACATTAGTTCTTTAAAGTAGCTCATTGCAACATTAAGGTGCGAGGTGAGTATCTTTTATTCTTGTGGAATTGTTGAGAATTGAAGACCTTAGTAGCCATTTTACAACAACATAATATATAGATGGTGTGTAGACATAGGTAATTGCAAAGAGAAGTTGCACTAGAGAAACAAAAAAATTGTTCACAGAGACATGGAAGTAAAAGTGATTTTTTTCATTACTTTAAAAATGATGCTAAGGCTTCATGTCTAGATAGCCATGGGTTTTGACCCAAGGTGGGGATGACCACAAGTGATCACCCCAAAAACCACAAAAAGTGATTGTAAAAATGGTTGAGCATAGAGATTTTGTATTTGCTTTACATATAACTTTCATCCATGCATAAGCATTCAATATGATGTTTTAGCCTTTCTTTAAGTTCTTGGCAATGAAATGTTTGACCCATTACTTCTATGAAGAGATATTTTATTGTCATTTTATTTCTTATGAATGGATGTTGACATAACAACAGTTGCTTAGGAAAGCAACACGAGAAAGCATTTATTCCCAAAAATATCTTAAGAAAGCATTTATTTTGAATTACAAATGAAATATTGACGGCCTTATATTAATAGTTGTCAAAGTTTATCAATTCTATATATCACAAATGCACTTTAATTTCATCCTTTAGACTATCACTTGTTAATAGATAATAAATTTATTGAATTTAAACTTAAATATATATTAGGTATCCTAACACATTTACAACATTTTTTATTACATGAAAGATCTTAAAGTTAGAAGAGACATCTCAAGAGTACATCTCTAGTGATAGATGTGGAGATGAAAACATTTCATCAATGTTTGGTTTTATAGAAACAAATGTCTTTCCAGATATAGATTGTAGTACTCATAAGTCATGAAATGGAGAAGGAATAATATCTTGTTAGTGATAGTCTCGATACCTTGTTCAAGTATGATTTGGGCTTGGATTTTGAACATATGTCATCTATAACTCCACCTTGAAGTCAAACATTGGGACAAACATCAAGACTTGGTTCCTTTCGTTAGAGTAATTTTCTTGGTGCTTGTTAAGATGTAAATATCCATTGACTATTTAGAAGCACCCTAGTAGAAAAATGACATTTTACTTAAAACTTGTTTTGAAGGACTATGTTAATATCGATTACCATTTTATGATTTTGGATGATTGGTATAAGTTTTGATGGACAGTTAGAGATCTTTGTAGGGGAAACTACCAAATATGCTTTGAGGAGCATACAATATCAAGGATAGATGCTGAATTCTATGCCTATTTATAGAGTTAGATTTTCACCATTAGAAATGCATATCATGTAAGAAGTGTGGTTTATATGTAGTGTGATTAGGTAGATAATGTGAGCTTTAGACTATGGTGAATGTTAGTCAAATTTAAATGTGCCAACTACCTCTCTCAAACTTGAATGGGAATAAATATCTTAACATCCATGCTTTAAGGAATTTGCATGCCTATGCATTTCAATGACTATTGGGTTTTTAAAACATAATTTGATATAGTAGACTTGTCAAATTTTATATCTTACGCATAATATTTTGGCTTCTTACCTCTAGATTTCTTTTTGCATTTTTTTTTGTATTGGATGCATTGAATCCTATGCAATTTTAGATTTGAGGCAACATGCATATAATATATACTATGAAATGCCATGACTTACTGTTCAATATAATGTGCTAAAATATGTTATTTGCAAGTTGTATAATGTTTTAATGCGTGTATAATTTTAAATGGTGCATGTGTTGTGAATGTCATAATATTGTCACTTTTGCATCTATTCTAAGATGATATATTTATGTTAAATTCATTTTGTGTATCTATTCAATTTTTCTATCGCCTCTTTAGTTTTCCCTTTCGAGCTAAGTATTTATTACATAATGATATTTAGACATGAAATGTAAAAATATCAATGTCCAACAATTTGTTTGTTTTGAATGTGTATGGACAACACAAAGTTGAATATTTATTACAAAATTATATTTAGACAGAAATGTAAAAAATATCATTATGGAACAATTTGTTGGTTTTTAATGTATATGCTTAATACACACCATTACGTAGTTCAATCTAAAATGCTATATATGAGAAAAATTATACATCATAACCTTCAACTCACTATAAGGCGTTTTCCAAACAAAGTAGTTAAAATAGCAATTTGCAACTTCAAATAGAAAATAAAAATAAGTGTGCTATAGTGAGCATGTTCTAGTTAAATAAGAAGTCTCTATAGGTACTAAATAATTATTCTACTTTGTGTAGACTTGTGTAATATAAGCTAACATAAACATTGTCTTTGAAATTAGTGTTCTTGGTATTTTTCACATTAGGTTTGAAAACCATATACTTAATACACAATGATATTAAAGCATAAGCATAATACTTAAATTTTAAAAATTATATTTCACAATATTTTCTCCAAAATTACTGTTCTCAATATTTTCACATTATTTCATATTTTTTTTTAGATTTCAATATCCTTATACATATATTATCTATTTAATAGTGAATTCATATACACATGGATTTCAACCAAAATATTAATAAAACCAAAATATTAATAAAAAATATGAAAAATGAAATACTAGAAATGGGGATAATATGTGATTTTCTAGTAATTACAAAATAATTAAAGTACTCTCTTAGTAATTGAAATAAAGATTAAAAAATTAATTAAAATAATTTTTTTTTTAATTTAAATAAAGAATTAAAATAACATTTTTGTAATTTGAAATAAATAATTAAAAAATTAAGTAAAGCATTCTTTTGTACTTTTAAATAAAGAATAAAAATAAAAATATCATGATGACTGCAAATTCCCTAAATGGAAAAAAAATTAAACATTCACCCAACAATTGTATATGAGTCATCAACATATAAAAAATTGTGCCATGAATAACTGTTAACTATCATACACTAGCTTCCCATAACCATTCTCTAAACAAATTTTCTCAACACATCCCAAAATAACTCTTTTATGTGCCTATACACTAATTTCTGATATTCAATGAAGGCACACAACAAACTTATGATACAAAAGAGATTGTTGGTGAGAAGTTGAGGAGTGAATCGATGATATTATGGTATATCTTGCTTAATTATGACAAAGATAAGGAAGTTCAAGAGGAAGTGGTAGAGGATATTCACACTACAAAAAACACTAAGAGAGATTATTCTTTTTAAACCAAGCAGAATGCTACATTATGGTATACCTTTCTTAATTATGAAATAGAAATATAAGTTTAAGAAAAAGTGGTAGAGGATATTCGCACTACAAAAACCACCAAGAGAGATTACCTTATTTAAACTAAACATAATGTTACATTTTCTACTCCACCCACTTCTCTTTACATGGCCACAAAACCTTCATCTCTAAATTCAACACCAACATCATCCACTCAATCCACTCGTGTGGTCCAAATATTCCCTATACCATCGACATCAAACATGACTCATCTTTTGTTGTGTAAAAATCAAGTACAGCCCCATAAAAACAATGCCATATATGGATGCAAGGTTGATTGGAGGCAGATATCATGTGCTAAATCCCTACCTTTCTGTAGATAAATCCCTCTATATTCACGAATCATCTGGTATGACACCCTTCTAAATTTTAATGAATATATGATATCTTGGAAATCTAACAATATGCTCAGAATGTGCATTTTCTAACTTTCCATTCATAATGCATTCCATATGATACATTTTCATTTAAAATCCAATCTATCATTTTTTACAGTGCATTTGATACTTCTCATCAAATAGAACATTTTTGTTGCACATCCTTGCATAATCAAGGTAACACCACTTCTCTGACACTCAATATATAACCATGCCATTGAATTGAACTTTAGCATATGAAAAGTCTCTTGGAAAGACAATGGACCAACTACAAATGCTTAAAATTCATAGATATGGTAGAATCCTTGAACAAACCATTTATATGGACCCACCAAAAATTCAGTAATTTTTCTACTAGAGTAATATGCTTTTTAGGTTAGGGATAAATGTTAAAAAGATATATTAACTAGAGGCACTAGGTGATGCACCTGATGGAGGAGGTGGAGCACTGGGTGCACCTAGGGAACTGGGAGGTGGAGGCCAGGAAACATATTCAATTGGTGGTGGTGGAGGTTGAGAAACATGTGCCTTAGGAGGGGGAGGGGAAGAACTAACAAGGGGTGCTAGAGTTGCAGGTGGTCCTCAAGGGATAAACATTGTATGTCGTGATGGATGTGTCATCTCTGCTTGAGTGGTGCTGGAGGCATACCTTGAGGCTTAATTGAAATTTGGGGTGGTGGTGATGGTTTTCTTTCCCATCCACGTGGGGGCCCCATACCCATAAGAGGAGGTGGTATTGCAGGGAAACCTTGTGGAGGTAGTTGTGTCATTATGGGTGGAGGTGGTATTTGTGATGCTCTAAACTGCTGCTCATGATGTTTAACCCTTGGTGGAGGTATTACTTGTCCATGTAACGGAGGTTGATTCAACCATGGTGGAGGTGGTCTAGATGCCTGCATTGGTGGTGGAAATGAGCCACCCAATGGTTATGGGGGCCGGAAGGGATGGATTTTCTCATTTTGTAGAGGGTCATTGTTGAATGGTGGTGATGGGATTGGAGGGCCCATATTACCATTTGCATGTGGAGGTCCACTTTGGAAGTGTTGGTGGCCAACTTGCAAACAATGTATGTGGTTTTTTTATTTTGAGCACCAGGATTGCTTGCAACAAGCATTCGTTCTGCATCATGAAAATAATTTTTCAGTAAGATGATGTATACCGTTAAAATAGAATAAAATTAAAAAAAAACTAAATATGAGATAGGAAAATACATTTCAATATAAAATGTAAGAAAATAAAAAAGTTACTCCAACCATCAATGAAATGGCAGTTTTTTATTAGTCTCCTTTTATGGAAAGAATTCCGAACAACATCTATGAAAAAAACTAAACAAAAAGATGGGGGAATCACCTGCAAGACTCTCATGATGTTCTCCTCATATATCTTTTTTAAATGCATATGATACCATTATTTGACGATTGTAAATATACGGACCATTCTGCACAAATACTGCAGTAGATGGAGTTTTGTTAGCAAAATGTCTGCAATTCTACAATGCAGCTGACATGGAGAAAATTTGGTAAATGGGCCTTATACAGACACTCAGATCCCAGAATTCGTATGCATGAAGGGAAAAATATGTAATGCACGGAAAATTCCTAGTTTGAAAAAAACACTGTACTGAACGAGATCATAGGCAAGTAAAATTTGGAAAATCCATGTTTTGGAAGTAATATAAATTTTGTTCTTGTTAAAAAAATATAATAGCATGGATTTTGTGATCTCTGCACATCTATGATATCAACTACCAACTAATATTCATTTATCAATATCAAGAATGCAATTATAGTCCTATTTTAATAACTTCGATAATATTCATTTATCAATATCAAGAATGCAATTATAGTCCTATTTTAATAACTTCGAAATTTAAAATGTGTTGCACCTATCTTGCCATAACTTCAATGAATTGCATCTCTGACAAGAGCAACTTCAAATAATGTTGTTGAAATGAAAACTTGTATTTGGAAACAACATACCTCAATAACAGACTCAGATGTCTCAACACAATCATATCTAACAAATCCAAAACCTTGTGAATTCCCAGTATCAGGATCTCTCATAATCTACACTAAAAAGAATCGAAATATTAAATGAAATATTAAGACCTCATAAATCGCGTCTTCACAAATATATAGCTAGATAAATAGATTTGATTAATTCCAACTGGACAGCAATTGTCTAAAGAATTAACCATTGGATCAGAGAGTGACATACACCATAAGGCATACGTTAAACCTTAAAATGATAACATGAAACTGAAATTTAAAAATTTGACTTACATGTTTCATTTCATAGAGTTACAATTTAAGCTCGTTCCTAAATTAAGTAATTGGGAAACCTACAAAGAGACTTTGGTAGCCCATAAATTCTCAATATCATAGGTTGGATACATGCACTACCATTCTCCATAAAATATACCTACAACAATCACCAGCAAGGAAATAAATTTAATGTTTAGAGGCAACAGTAGTAGAATGTATATAAACGAGATAGGTGATGATTTGAGGTCATGAGGAGGTAGTACTATACAATATTGAGACCTACGTAAACTTCTCTAAGGCCACACCAGAGATTGAGCAAGTATAGTTCTCCAATTCTGCAAGAGGAGGCAGGTAGTCAATCTAATTCTATGGTTTTAAACTCGAAGTTTTGATATTTTCTTAGCAACAATCAAGAAATCTTCGAAAGAAAAAAGATTAATATGCTTATGACAACATTCTACTTGCAAATTCAAATAAAATACAGTGAACTTACCTTACAATGTTGACAGAATGAATCCAACGAATATAAATATAACATAATTACAACAAAGTGTAATGAGCGGATATAAGCAGTTCCTATTATTATGTCTTATGTTGAAACAAATAATTCGAAAATAGAATACGGTTGTTTTTTATTTCCTTGGAGATCTAATTCTGGTTGAAGGATGTAGTAGAAGGTCATTTTGGTGAAGCGATATTTGTTGTTCTATCCGTCGGTCTATAAGTTTCTACGATTCTGGAAGAGGTCAATATCAAGAATCACTCATGAGCAATATGGATACATGTGCATATTGTGTGGAGAAAATGATACAAATATACACAATGAAGAGAGGAGACTCCAGGAGCTGTCTATCGACATGCGAGCATGTGGGGAGCCATTGTGTTACAGATCTGTGATTTGGGGAGCCACTGGACGAAGAGAGACATGTAAAGTGTCATGTTGGAGATTAGTTTCCTATGTGCACTATGATCTGATGGGATCCTACATGTGAACATGTGAGGAACCATTATATCATTGGTTTGGATGAAGAAAGGGAGTCCATTTGCTGGATGCGATTTACCTTGTGAATATGTATGTCGAACCTAAACTATTTGGAAATATCGTTCGAGCTTTAAGTGATCATCACAAATCTTTCACCTCAATGTCGATGCTACGAAGGGACTGCTACAGCAGACGTCATATCGATGTGAGCATGTGGCAGACATGGAGTGGTCATAGTGACGATGAAAATGAACAGTAATTCTAAAACCCCACCCGGTGAAAAAGCTACTAAGGACATAAAAGTGTAGTCAAAATTGTTCGTGGAAATTGCTATTCCGACAATTTTGTAATTTTAGCAATTAGGATTTTCTATTCTGGATTAAAATCCCGATTTTAAAACTATATAGGTCGCCCAAATTTCTATTTTAAAACTAGAAATTGGAATTTAGACAAGATTGACAGATTCCCACGGATTGGCTACATTTTTGTTAGCGCTTATACTACTTCGAATGAAAGTCACCACAGTACCCAACTGGTTCTCTAGCAGTTTTGGCATACTCATAAGTTTAATAAAGAATAAGTTTGTATGCATAATTTAAGTGGTTAGCCATCAACGTTGAAATTTAAACCTTGCATGTAATATCTCGAATTTTGGACCTAACACTTATAGGCATGTGCCTATATATTATGATGATTATCTTGATGTTTTATTTTTATATTGGGTCGAAGACCCGACTGCATATGAACATGATGATTTGTTTTATATATTGGGCGGAAGACAATTTTTGTTTATATATGTATATGCTTGTTTGTGTTGGGCGTGGACCCTGAAGCATATGATTGATGAGATATTTTGTGTTGAGCGAGAAGCTCTTGAGCACATGAGTACTTACCTTTGTGTTGAGCGAGAAGCTCTGGAACACATGAAAAGATAATTCGATGTGTTGGGCATAAGCCTTGGATCCTTCCATGTTGATGTTGAGCATAAGTTTTAGAGCATCAGATCCTTGGCCATTGTATCCCTAGGTATATCATACAAGTACATCCTAGCACTAGTGTTGAGCGACGAGCTCTGGAATTGCACCGAATTGTAATTCCATGTTAAAGCATTGAGTATGGACTCTCGTAAGCGCTAGGGGTTACTGAAAATAATTTAATAACTTCCGAGTGAAAATGACTTGAGAAAAATATTGATCTCATCATACTTATTTATAAGTGATTAAAAAGAAAATCAAATTTTTATATTCTCATCAAAGTACTAAAGAGCTACCACATTATACGAGGGAAATCCAACATGCAAGGATGTTTAGAGTTTTCTAGCCTAGTAGACCTAAACCATCTATATAATTGATCTTAATGAAGAAGTGTCATTAAGACTAGGGATCATGGTATATGATGCCCAGCAACAAATGTTAACAAAGTATTATATTATTATGTGCTTTATACATAGTGTGTATAAAAAAGTAAATAAATTAATAACATAAATAAATGAAAGAAAGAAGAGAAGCTCCATCAATTATTATTTATTATTAAAGATTAATAAATAGTATAATGTCTAAGAAAGTCCAACTAGGAACTAGTAGAAAGTTCTTAACTTAAAATATTAATAATTACCCGAAGTAATTGAGAAAGGTTAAATCAAGAAACCAAGATTTCTTGATTTAATCATCCCTTTGACTAAAAAGTATGTTTATAAAGACTCAAGCCAAGGAAATTATTATGGGGTTTTTATTTTATCTAGGGAAATTATTATTTCTGTCTATTCTGCTCTCAAGTGATTTCTTGGAGAAAAAAATTTATGCAAGAAAAAGGAGAAATGATTCAGAACTGAATACCAATTAGGAAACCTACCTTAGGAGCTCTAAGCTGCTTGCATGTTGGAGTCCAGCTCGGGGGGATCCGAATTTAAACCAAGAATGGTTTCGAGTCATGGTTGGGTGGAACGTGGTTGTTCCCAAGTGATTTGGTCATCAAACAAAGGTCATATCTACATTGAATTGTTAATGCTGGTTATTTGAGTGTGCAGGATTAGCCATTAATAGATCTTCAATTGCAGGTATGAAGCCCTAGACTGTCTATGTTAATTTCAAGATTTATTCTTGGTTATGCTAGGTATATGATTTCAATACCTTTCCTAACCCTATGTGAATGACTTTCTGATTTGAATCTACTAGGATTTGCACTTCTCGTTAGAGGAAATTTGGGGTCTAAAATGGGCCTTATAAGAATATGTGGTAACAATAAATTCTTGTGAGATGGAATTCAAGAACCAATAGAATTTCAATAAAATGAGTCAACCATAATGGTTGAATTGACATATTTGTCATAGAAAAAACTAATTTTTTTGTTCGTATTTTTGACATATCTACCTATGTTTTTACTCAAATTTTGAGCAGGAGAGATCGTTGGTTGCGGAATTAAAATTTTCATCCAACGAGTACACCCACTGCATGCTTTTGAAGCACCCCACGACCCCAAAAACAAGGAATACCTTAAAAAAATGTGATGATGATGTCATCATCATGTTTGCCAAGGTATTTCTTATTTTTGGGGTAGTGTGGGCCATGAAAAGTATGCAATGTGGGTACTCGTCAGAGGCGGAATTTAATTCCACATCCAACAAGCTCTTGTGCTTGAAATTTGAGTTAAAACACAAAGAGATATGTCGAAAATATGAAAAAAAAGCAGTTTTTTTCTTTCTTCCTCCAAAATGAATTAATATTATTTTATTATTTTAACTATTATTTTATCATTTTCCTTAGGAGGCCCATTTTAGACCTCAAAATTCCTCTAATGTAAATATTAATCTTAGGCTGCAAATTGTATCATATGCTGTATATCGCCAAGAATTGTACTTTCAAGTTTGTTTTTGTGTTATTTCAAATACTTGGATTATGTTTACTCTAAACTAGGTTTTGATTTCTCGTAAAATATATATATTTTGTTCTTTAGGCTTTATTACTCTTTTGACATATTTCATTTGTTAGTAGAGGATTACCTTAGATTTTTTTTAAAGAAAACTAGTTCAAAAGTACAAGTTAACTATGAATATTATATATATATATATATATATATATATATATATATATATAAAGAATCCTATAAATAGTGTTATAAGCTAATATACTAATTACATTTAAAATCAACTAAATAACATACTATAAATAAAACAAATTTAATAAATCATTAAAAGACCTTTCAAGGTCTGTCTCCATAATACAAACTAAATACCATAACATTCTATTTAAAATAAGTACCATCATAAATATCCAAACAAAGAAGATATCATGACCATCCATGTGGCCCAATACCAAATCCTTATACTCTTATAAAATCCACAGTCCAAGTCGCCTCGTCAAGAATCGGATCCATTCACATAACTCATGGCTATAAAATAAATCCACATTATTATTTAGCCTATGTAAATCACATATCATTAAACAACTAATAATTAAAACTCTTTTTATTCCAGCAGAGGTCACGACATCAAATCTCATGGATGTTCAGACCCAAGGCAAAAACAATAATAACAACCATAGTATAACATATTAAACCTAAATCCAAATCATATAACCATACTGTTGGATTTTAAAAGCAAATAAAAGCCATGACATAATGTAATGAACATGAATCAACCTTTTATATAATCCATCATTTATACCTTGACACAAGCCATGCTATACAACTAACGTATGGGGGCTACAATTTACAAATACATCAAATGCCATATAATAAATAGTGCATACACTAATGGTGAAGTCTTAAAGATCATAGCTACAGCACGGCCTCGACCAAGAAAAATTTAAATACTCAGTCCATTAACTATAAATCTACAGTAAGCGTTGGTCATCATGGTTTCCAACCCATGGCTGCCCACAGTCCAATTTACATAAGGACCAATAACCATAAACAAAATAATATACAAGCTATCGAAACACTATGGGAAAGGCTCATGCCATTCACGACATGGCCCTCTACCCACGATGTCAAAGTATTTATAATATCCAAAATAACTAACAGCATTACACATAGAGCATCCATTTAGGAGAATGTCTCCTACAACCCTAGCTCCATTTATTTTACAATGCTTTAATAAAAAAGAAGAGGGAAATCGCATACATAGTACATCAATTAACCATCACCGTCATACATATAGAAACAATACATATATGTATTATATAGAGATCACCAAGTCTGATACATAGTCACCATTAAAGACCGAGTTTAAAGCTTACACAGGCGTGCCAATGGGCTATGGCACCATTGCAAGAAATGGTGCAGCCCATGGCTAAAAGGACCAAATCAAATTAACGATTTACATAACCCGGAAAATTTACATAGAGCCAAATGGCCTCATATTTTGATTCATGGCTTAATGCCTTAACATTTAAAATAAAACCCAAGTCTATAATCTTAAGCCTGAAGGAAAAATAAGAAACGCTACAGCTAAACCCCAACCAAGCATCAAGTTGAAAACACAGCTCTGCCCAAGGGCCGAGAGGTGGCAAACATAAAGCTTGAATAACAGGCTTACAGTGGCCACTTAGTAACAGTCCCGAGCTAGCAGCAAAATCCTAAGATATCCCTCCTTGACTCCCCTGTCACCTGTAAAAATAACAACATGACATTGATGAGAAGTATGCAGTGAATAAGAAACAAACCCAACGTAGTGCAGACTCAAAGCTAAAACAAAAACTTATCTCCATCGTGTTGGTCGTTTCCTCCATTGAAGCACAGAGTCGAGACCTCCTTCCTCATCAAACCCAAATGAAATGCCAAATGCTTCGTGATCCAAAGCCCTAAGCTTGGGATGGCCACGAAACCCAAGAAGCATTAATGTCACAACTGATGACCATTATCGAACTTCAAAACCCCCTTATCTATAGTTCAAACTTTGGTGCCAACTATCGTGTATCACTATCCATGCAAAATCTTAAACCTTGCTATCATATGGTTCCACTATAGGTTATATTCTCCACCCTCAATATTAAACGCAGACCATATATTATTACAAGCTTTCATATCAAGGCATAGACCATGTATAGTATGTGCTAACCCTAAGAAATAACATAAGACTTGTATCACCTAACTCTTAAGTTTAAACATGGGGTGTGTTTCCTAAGCTTAAGTTTTTAGAGAACCATGGAGTATGGGATATGTCATGGTAAGTATCCTAGTTTTAATAAAATCTAAGTTGAAATCGATTCCAAGATATAACCTGTAAACAAAATTAAGAGAAATGTTAATATGTATCATTAAATAAACTAAAGTATGATTACATAATGGAATAAAAATACGACATAGCCATTTTAACTGTGGTAATAAAATAATGAGAGGAGTAATTTCACCTTGTTAAACTGAGTCTGTAATGAAATATAATGATGAATAGTAGGTATACTTTTAACAAATTTGTTTAAGCGCTCTTCAAAACTCCGTCGCTAGGTATAATCCGCTTATAGGGTAAAAGAGGTGCCTTAGTTCAATTAACCAAGTAAGCCTGCATGTCAAGTAACACTTTACCTCTCAGACCGTCATGGGAGAACAAGTCCCGCCACTCTGCCCACTTTGTTCCCACAAACAAAGTTAAGTCAGAACTTAATAAATAACAAAGTAAACAATGCGCTGAAGTAAACAAGGTTCTATGCAAATCATTAACACATCGACAGTAATGTCAAACGAGAGAATAATTTAATAAATAGACTTATGACGTCGTAAGTAAAATGTACTAATAATAAATGACCAGAAGTAAAGGACAGGACGTAAGGATAGCTTACAAATAGACATCAATACAAGTAGTGTACATATATTCTGCAAAAGTAATAATGTTCCATTCAGGTAGTTTTACTAGCCTATAATTTTTATTTTATTTTCGATTTTTGGGGACATTACAAGTGGTATCAGAGCCTAGTTTCAATACTGAGAGACCTATGGGCACACCAAGCTATCACCGCAGAGGAAATAAAGTATAATATTAAATTTTGGTTTCTAATGGAATTTTTTCCCGTTATTAAAATTTTTTGCAGTTACAGGAATTTTTACAATATTGTTCAGTTTATGAATACTGAGGAAGAAAGCAGTCGGCAAGGAAATATGATCACCCCCACTCTGGAAGCGAAGCTGGTCATAGAGCTAGACTCTGATGTTTTGAAAACTTTACACAGTCTTCAAGCTGAATTGAAAAGTTTTACAGAAGATAGCCTGAACGGAAGGAAGGAGCAACAAGCTATAAATGAAGACTTACTGAGAAATATGATGGGAGGAATCCCGAAAGGTAAATCTACTCAATCCACAAATAGTTCCAAAAGAGAGCCTTACCCAAAAAGGGCCAGCATCCCAAGAGGAGAGGAAAAATAAGAACACACCCCTAAAGCACCAAAAGGATACCATCATAGTCCTTCTAGTGGTGACTCACTTTCTCCACAGAGAAAGAAGCAAAGGAGTGATGACAGTCTTAAGGGGGAGTTTCAAAAAATAAGAGCCCCGACCTATGAAGGTGAAGCAAAAGCTGGGGAGAAGGCTGGAGAGTGGCTACTGGGCATGAGTATGTGTTTCCAGGTTCATAAGTACTCAAGTGAGATGAAGTCTATGCTTTCCATTTATAACTTAAATGGTAAGGTAGTAAGATGGTGGAGGAATTTAAAACACACCAAGAAAAATGAGCTACGAGAAATATGCTGGGATACTTTCCGAAAAAAATTTCAAGAAAAACATATGTCAAAAAGGTTCTCTGACCAAAAAGTGAAAGAGTTTCATGAACTACGCATCGGATCCATGACTATGGACATGTTTATTAATAGATTTCTAGATCTATTGCATTATGTACCATACATCAAATAAGAAAAGGTAAAGATCCAACACTTCCTAGGATGTCTTCCTCCCATTTTTCGAGACACGATTGAATTCGACATGCCTAAGACTTTGGATACCACTCTGTACAAAGCTAGGCTCTTTTATGAGCATGGACAGCTAAGGCAGGAGAACCTGAACTGAAACCGAGACAAGTCTAATAATTTCTCTGATAACCACAAACCTGGGTCCAACCCATAACCATACAGAAAGAAAAATAATGGCTTTCAAGCGAACAAGAACTTTAATAGATCTGATACAAAGCCTTATGTACCAACTGCTAATGTTAGGAAACCAGTAACAAGTGGAGCCAATGCTACCCCGCTACAGATCAAGTGTTGGAAATGCAACAGGCCTCATTATGCCCAAGATTGTAAGAGTAAGACCGGTGGGGTATTGCAAAACTTACAAGAAGAACCAACCGTCGAGTACATAGCTGGAATACCCCGGATCTATGTAGCATTGGATGGCCGATAGGTAGATCATCAAGCTACGATGGTTGAGATAGAAGGTAATATATTGAATGATTCTATTTCAATACTTATTGATCTCAGTGCTTGCTGGAGCTATGTTTCACCTAAAATTGTTGATGAATGCAAACTAGGAAAAGTAAAACATGAAAAACATTGGTTGATTCAGTTAGCCACTAATACGAAATGGAAGGTTTCAGAAATTGTTAAAGAATGTGAGGTAAACCTGAATGGTTTTCTTACGAAATTAAACTTGAACATCCTACCTTTAGTATCGTATGATGTACTCCTCATCATGGACTGGCTGGAATAGTACCACGTCATGCTCGATTGTTTGCAGAAGTCTATCTTTTGTACTGATATCCTAGGGAACCAAGTGAAGGTTCAAGGCATTCCAAAGAAAGTGTCTGTAAGACAAATATCTGCCTTACAAGAAAAAAAATGTGTTAGGAAAGGCTGCAAGTTGTTTGCAGTAAACATCTAAGACATAGAGTGTGATAGGGAACAATGCATAGAAGACTTCCCCATTCTTGAATAATTCAAGGATGTGTTTCCTGAGGAAATCTTCTATTATATCATATCCCATTTCTGGTTCCACTAGACTTTTCTTGTTATTATCTGATTTATTCTCCACAACCTTTGCTAGTTTACATACTGTTGGATATTTCTTCTTTTCTATGACCTTTTCAAGTGGGTTTTGAGTCTTATTAGCAAGATTTTTAATACTTTCTTGGAACTTCTTAATATTGGGTAATAAACTCTCATTTGTTATTGGTCCTTGACTTCTTGTTGTGATGTTTACTGCCAAAAGTTGTATCTCTTTAGTGGTTTCTTCTTATTCTAACCCCAAAATGGTCATACAATCCCATAAGACTATGGTAGTTTCCTCCAAAGTTGTTTTTGTTTCAATTTCCTTTTCTTCCTTAACTTTAGGTTCGGTTAGTTGAACATCTAATACCTGATTCACGACTAGGTTCATTGAATTAATCCACTGAGGGCATCTTTTATCAGAGTGGGGTTGTTGGTGAAAAGTACAAAAATTATCCATACCAACTTCAATGGGATTTAGCATAGAAGAGTTGTTGGTGGGTAGTTGGGATGGACTATTTTCCTGTTTCTTCTTGAAAAAATTCCTAAATGGCTTTCTGGAAGAACTTGTTTCTTTATCCTTCTCTAAGTCAACAATCTTGTTCGAGATTTTTTGTACCATTTTAACCACATTTTTTAATTCGTTTGAACGTTTCTCTTTGGGTTTAGTTAGTGAAAAAGGATTCTTATTAAAAAAATTTGTATCTAAATCTACAGTCTGTTTATTTCTACTCTCGAGTTCCTCTTACACCTTCTTAGCTACCTCATGGGTTCCTAACAATGAAGGTTTTACTGACCACTTTACAAACATCGCTATCTCTGGCGAAAGTGCTGAAGAATAATATTCTATTAATGTCTCTTTAGTAGGCATTATGGTAGCACTAAACTTATTCAAATGGTGAGTGAACCTATGATTAATCTCAAGAAATTTCTCTTTTTTCTCCACTTTAGAGCAAGTAATTCTTTCACCAGAGTAGTTGTGGTTCTTCGGCATCCAAAATTGCTCTTAAACAGTCTTTCAAACATATTCCAGTTTATGATTGAATTCACCTGCAGGACAAAGTACCACGATGTTGCTTTTCCTTTGAGGGTATGCGAAAAAAGTCTGCGTACTACATATTCATGTTATGTTCTAGATAATACTTCGAGGGCTAAGAAAAAACTTTGTAAATGATCATCCACATCAATGCCTTCTGTCAGGTCAAACTTAGGTAATGACTTGTCAAAGTGGGAAGGTAAATTGTGCAACGAAGTATCCTAGTTAATACTAGTTCTATCCCTCCAAGATGGAGGTGGAGGTGGCTTATTATCATTTGGATTCATAGGTTGATTTGCATTCACATTTCCATCCATGATTTGGGGTGGAGACTAAGGTGGATGCTAAATAGGGGTTCGAAAAGGTGAACAAGAACAAGAATTCGGTCCCAACTGGTCGAGAGGTTGAACAATTTCTTGAAAGGTTAAATCTATCAGCTCTTCAAAATCTCCCACTAACACTGAATCTTCTATGTAAGGGCGTTCTCTTCTGTGAGCTTGTCTTCTAGGTATGTCGGGGATATTCGGCAATCCTCCAAGATTCTATGCATACAACCTTGTGATTCTTCTTAAATTTTTAACTACTTCGAGAGAGACAGGATAAATGTACTCTAGAACTTCTAATTTAGGATTAGTTTTTCTTTCAAAACTAGATTCCTTGGGAAAACTGGTTTCAGAACTGTCACCGGTGGAAAATTCTTGAGAAAATGGATTTCCTCGGCCAAGCATCCACTGCCAGCCCTCCTAGCGCCAAAACTGTTGATGCCTGGAAAATCCTAGGTACCGATAGTAGGAATTCTCCCAAATAACCATTCCCAAATAGATCCTTACCATTTGGTATGGGGAATCTGTCTGGTCTGTGGTCCCCCATAGAGTTAAAATGTATTATTAAATCTCTTTTACCGGTTGCGGCCCGATCCCCCGTTTATATATTTTATCTTTTATGTATGAAATGCAAGTGCCTAGATTAAATGCAGGTAATAGAAACATGACAACTAATATAAACCTATTCTAGCCTATCCCCACGGAGCAAGATTAATATTAAATCATATAAGTGATGTACTGTATTGTTTGCATAAAGAACTCTATAGATAACTGATAAATTTAGGATACATACATACAACAAAAAGTTAACACTGAGATAGCTCAGTAATGTTAAAACATTCATCATTCATTAATGCATTAGATTCAACACATAACATAAAACCAATCATAACACATAAATACTTCAGAGGGTTAGGAACGATCTCACAAAATTGTATATCATGCTAAGAAAGAAATAGTTCTTCATTCATATTTACACAACATGCTTTGAGGTTTATGCAATACTCTCTCCTGTTGATGTATTTGTAACTTCAGATGTATTCATCTATGTATCTTATGTATTGTAACCCGATGTTTATTCCGAGATGTATCTATAATGTAATTGATTCATGTTGTCATGCCCCAATATTCCGATCGAGAGGATCAATAATGTAAACAAGTCATGTTAAGTCATTGTGGGCAACCCTCCGATTGTCTACGGATTAAAGTCCCAGCAGTTCCGGGGCACTAGGGTTATTAGACTATCCTAGTAGAGGTCATCCCTGGTAGGGTTTTAGTCATGTTAGGATTAGTATAAATAGAGAAATAGATTCTCTATTTATCACACAACTCATACACACTCAAGTGTAGAGCATAGTTGACGAAGGAAAAGACACTAGGGCTAGACAAGAAGAATATTACTGCTATCGAGATATCACTTATTGTTTTGGGATTTTACTGTTTTGGTGCTGATTCTATCTCTGAGGAAGTTGTGGGGTTTTCTCCATTTATGGTTTCCCCAAGGAAAAACACTGTGTTTATTGTCTCTTGTGTTTGATTGTTGTACTTGTTATTCTCTCAGTTAAAGATCCTACTAATGCTAGCTTAATGTTGAAAAACTAACATGGTATCATAGCTAACCTAAGAAGAAGACACTGTGCAGCTACGGGAACTAGGGCTTCCTAGTTTGTGGATATTCCTCCAAATATTTTCAGCAAAATTAAGGTGGAATAACTCTCCTCCTTAGGATGCATCTTTCTGTCGAAGCAGATTCAGTTTTGGACCCGACACTACTGTCGGAAATTAGGGCTTTTCACAAAAGAGGAATTTTTTAGTGATCCTAGGCCTAGATTTATCTCCTCCCCAAAATCAAAGTTAGGGACAAATTTCAAGACATTTGGGTGGATAGATCTCTAGAAAAGCAAAACCCTAATTTGCTCCTGAACTAGCTCTGCAAGATTTTAGCTCAAGTTTCAGATCCAACATATTGACCTGGTAAGATCTAAAATCTTTTGTATTTCCATTTGAGGTTCTTAATTAAGATGTCTCATCATACCAAGCTTGATGAAAATCTTGAGGGAGATGATAACTTTCAAGCCTGGAAGTATAGGATCTCCCTGGTCCTGGAAGAGAATGTGTTAGACTCCTATATCCATGAGAAGGTTCCAGTTATAGAGGGAGATGAGGCAAAGGCCTTACATAAAAAGAAGATGGTTATGGAAAAGAGGATCATTGCTGATTCTATCAAGGATCACTTTATATCCCAGGTATCCTCTCTCAAGACACCTAAAGCTATGTTTGATGCCCTAACCAAGTTGTTTGAAGGGAAGAACATAAACCAGAAGATGACTCTAAGGAATCAACTAAAGAATGTGAAATTTCAGAATGCAGAGACTATCCAGTCTTACTTCACAAGGGTTTCTCAAATCAAGGAATAATTAGAAGCTATAGATGAAGAATTGGAGAATGCGGAGATTGTGATGACAACACTGAATGGCCTTCCTAGGTCATGGGATTATTTCATCCAAGGAATCTGTGCTAGAAAGAAGTTATTCAAATTCAGTAGACTATGGGAAGAATGTTCTCAAGAAGAAGCACAGATAGCAGCTCGAGAAGAGAAGATGGGAAGTGAAGATCAAGCTCTCACAGTTCACTCTAAGAAATGCAGAAGAAAACATCATCACTTCAAAGGTAACAATCCTCATCATAGAGATAACAATAGAAAGGACCCATCTAGATTAAGATGTTTTACATGTGATGAAATATGACACTTTGCAAAATACTATCCTAAGAACAAGGTCCACTCTCATAAGAAGAAGGGGAACAAAACAAGACATCATGCTCATGCTGTAGAGGATGATGAACCATCCAAGAAAAGAACCAGATATGAAAGTGAAGATTCTTCAAGCGAGGATGAATATGTTTTGATTTCCACTCTCACATGTAACATTACTCATGGTAGTGATGATTTGCTTATAGACAGTGGGGCTTCCAAACATATGACTAGATTCAAAGAATCCTTTGTAAGACTGGTAGAACATGAATCAACTCACAAGGTGAAACTAGGAGATGACTACCAATATCCAATAAAAGGTAGTGGGGAATCTTCCTATAAACTAGACTCTGGAAAGTCTCTAACAATGAAAGACATATTGTTTGTGCAAGGACTCAAGAAGAACCTTCTCTCCATATCAGCATTGGATGAAAAAGGAATGAGGGTTTCATTCATAGATGGTCAATTCATCATGTGACCAAGAGGTAAGACTATCGATGATGCAGTGGTGATTGGAGAACAAGAAGGAGGTTTGTACAAATTGAAGGGCCATCCAGAACAAGCCTTGATCCATGACACAGTAGAGCCAAATGAGCTTTGCCATAGAAGGCTTGCACATGTGCATTACAGAGCACTACCTATTGAAAGCAAAGATGTTGAAGGTCTTCTAGAATTCCAAGCAAAACATGATGGGATATGAAAAGGATGTGCGAAAGGAAAGAATACAAAGAAGACATTTCCTAGCAACGAAAGCAAATCCAAAGGAATCCTAGAAATCATCCACTCTGATGTATGCGGTCATATGTCATCAAAATCACTAATCAGGTATGCATACTATGTTTCTTTTATTGATGATTTTTCTAGGAAGACATGGGTTTACTTCATGAAGAACAAAGACGAAGTGTTAAGCAAATTCAAGGAATTCAAAGCCTTGATCGAGAACCACACTGAAAAGAAGATCAAGACTTTTCAATTAGATAATGGTGAAGAATTCACCTTGAATTAATTCAAAGAGCTATGCAAAGAATTAGGGAGTAAGAGGGAGTTGTCCACTCCTTATAATCCACAACATAATGGGATTGTAGAATGGAAGAACAAAACTATCATGGAAGCTGCAAGAGCCATGCTTCATGATCAAGATCTTCCTATGCATATTTGGGCGGAAGCTTCCAGAACAGATGTGTATGTACAGAACCATAATCCACATAGAGTACTCAAGAACAAGACTCCTGAAGAAGTCTTCTCCGGTAAGAAACCAGAATTCAACCATCTCATAATATTCGATTGTCCTGTGTATATTCACATTCCAAAAGAGAAGAGAAAAAAATTAGATCCTTCAGGAAAGAAGGGTATATTTGTGGGATACTCTAAAAGCTCGAAGGCTTACAGAATATATTTTCTAGGGTACAAGAAGATTGACATCAGTAGGGATGTGACATTTGATGAAGACACAGCTTACAACAAATCCAAAAAGAGACCTGCTAAAGAACCTGAAGAAGTAGAAGCAAAAGCACCCATAATTCATGATACAACCATGAACGAAGAAGCTCAAGAAGAAGATCAAGAATTTGAAGAACCACAAAGACCTATAGATCCACCTATGGAGAAGAATCCTCATAAGAGGAAACCTGCTTTGGTACAAGAAATTATCCAAGCTGTGGAAAGATATGGGGCTCCAGAAGAGAATCATAGAGAAAGAAAGAGAACCAGATCCTGCTCTGGGTATGTAGCTTTACTATGTGATTTCATTGATAAAGAACCTTCCAGTTACGACGAAGCGACAGAATAGAAAGAATGGAAGGATGCTATGATCGAAGAATACCAATCGATCATAAAGAATGATGTTTGGTATGTTGTCCCAAGACCAGAAGGGAATCCAGTTGTAACTTCCAAATGGATCTACAAGATCAAGCATGTTGCAGACGGTAGCATTGAAAGATATAAAGCAAGATTTGTGGCACGGGGTTTCTCTCAGAAAGAAGGAATAGATTATGAAGGAACATTTTCACCTATAGCTAGATACACTTCCATCAAATTGGTACTTGCTCTGGCTACAGTGATGAAATGGAAGATACACCAAATGGATGTCAAGACTGCTTTCTTGAATGGTGTCGTAGAAGAGGAAGTGTATGTAGAACAACCACTCGGTTTTGAGACACATGCCAGAGAGTCTCATGTATGTAGATTGAAAAAAGCCCTGTACGGTTTGAAACAAGCACCCAGGACCTGGTACGGTAGAATTGACAGCTTTTTATCCAGTTTGGGCTTTACCAAGAGTAAAGCATATTCCAACCTTTACTACAAGGTTGAAGATGGCAACCTAGTGATGCTTCTACTATATGTAGATGATCTATTTGTAATAGGTATGGATGGGTTGATTGCTGATACAAAGAGAAAGCTTGTTGCTGAGTTCGAAATGAAGGACTTAGGGATGATGCATTACTTTCTAGGTATGGATGTGTGGTGGAATACAGATGGAATCTTCCTTGGACAAGGGAAGTATGCAATAGAGATCCTGAAGAGGTTTGGGATGATGGACTACAAGGATGTGGCCACACCTATGGCATCAAACATGAAGCTATTGAGAGGTGCTTCATCAGAGTCGGATGATGCTGTGATGTATCATCAGATGATTGGGTCATTGATGTACCTGATGAACATGAGACCAAAAATTTGCTTTGCTGTGAACACCTTGAGCCAGTTCTTGACAGATTCGAGAAATGTTCACTTGATTGTTGCAAAGCATATTATGAGATACCTGAGGGCTACAGTTGATTATGGGCTCAAGTACGATGCAAATCAGAATATTAACCTGAAGGGTTATGTTGATTCAGATTGGGCAGGCAGTTCCATCGATAGGAAGAGCACTTCAGGCGTGATCTCTTGGTTTAGCAGGAAGCAATCCTGTGTGGCACTAAGTATAGCTGAAACAGAGTATGTCATAGCTTGTTTAGCTAGTTGTGAGGAAGTATGGCTATGGAAGCTACTGTCTGATTTAATTGATCTCCAGTTGGATGCTACTTATATACATTGTGACAACCAGAGTTGCATAAAGTTGTCAGAGAATCCAGTGTTCCATGATAAGTAAAAGCATATCAAGATCAAGTACCACTATATCAGGGATATGGTGCAGAGTGGAGCAGTGAAGCTCCAATATGTTGTGATGGAGGAACATATAGCTGATGTCTTGACAAAGCCATTGGCTAGGGTGAAGTTCAACTACTTCAGGGAGAAGCTTGGCGTTCTCTAGATCGAGATTTACTCCAAGGGAAAGTGATGAGTCCCATATCTTTTCTGTCATGGTGAGAGGATTGGTTCCTTCCATGGTCAGATGTAAGGGCTAATCCATTTTGTCATAGTGAGAGGATTTGGTTCCTTCCATGTCAAATATGAGTGCTGAGATCCATAGCCATTCTGACAAGTAGGTTAGATATAAGGGCTGAGCCATTTTGTCATGGTGAGAGGATTGCTTCCTTCCATGTCAGATATGAGTGCTGGCCATTATGTCGAGTAGGATAGATGTAAGGGAAATTGCCATTCTTTGAATGGAGCTACCTAGTGAGGTACCAGGAAAAATCAGTATAGAACTGAGAATCCATTTTGATGTGATAGAGGGATGTGTTCCCACTTGATCAAATGTAAGGGATGAACCATTCTATCATGGCTAAAGGATTAAGCTCCTTCCATGTTAGATGTGGTTGTTGGCCATTCCGACGAGAAGGTCGGATGCAAGGGCAACTTCCATTCTCTAGGAGAATGGAGGCACTTGGTCAGTTACCGGGTAGCTTAGTCGAGGAGGATTGGGGGCCATTCTGATATGACTGTAGGATTGGTTCCTACAAGATCAGATGTGAATGCAGAGCCCTTCCATCATTGTGAGTAGGATGTGTTCCTGCCTGGATAAATGTAAGTGCAAAGCCCTTCCATCATTGTGAGAAGGATGTGTTCCTACCTGGATGGATGTAAGTGCATATCCTTTTCATCATTATGAGCAGGATGTGTTCCCACCTGGATGAATGTAGGTGCAGAAATCTTTCATCATTGTGAGAAGGATGTGTTCCAACCTGAATGAGAGTCTTTCATCATTATGAGCAGGATGTGGTTCCGGCCTGGGTGGAAGAACAAAGTTATTCCATCATTGTGAGCAGGATGTGGTTCTGGCCTAGATGAAAGTGAGAAAATATTCCATCATTGTGAGAAGGATGTGTTCCGGCCTGGATGGAAGTGCAGAACTCTTCCATCATTGTGAGCAGGATGTGTTCCAGCCTAGATGGATGTGAGTATTGTGCCTTTCTGATGAGTAGGTCAGATATAAGTGCTGAAGAAGGCCTACATGGGGGCTAGGCCTACAACCAGCATGAAAAAGGGTTGGCTCTGTAGAAATTCCTATGACGAGAAGAATCATGAGATAGCACCAGTGATGATCCAGATTGAGTGATGATCCATATCTAGTGATGATGATCTAGCAGTGATGATTCAGATCAAGTGATGATCCAGATCCAATGATGATTCCCAGTGATGATTCAGATTGAGTAATGATCTAGATCCAGTGATGATGATCTAGATCAAGTGATGATCCAAATACAGTGATGATGATCCAGATCGAATGATGATCCAGATCTAGTGATGATGTCCCATGATGATCCAGATCGAGATATTATCCAGATTCGAAGATGAATATGACTTAAAGATAAAGATGATTTGAAGACGAAGATGACTTGAAGACTCAGAAGACTTGAGATGCAGATGACGAGATGATCCAGCTGATACAGAGAAGAAGACCAGTACTAAAAATTGTGTCGAAAGAATACCTTCCTAGTTAAGAGGGAGTGTTGATGTATTTGTAACTTCGAAATGTATTCATCTATGTATCTTATGTATTGTAACCTGATGTTTATTCCGGGATGTATCTATAATGTAATTGAGTCATGTTTTCATGCCCCGATGTTTCGATCAGGAGGATCAATAATGTAAACAAGTCATGTCAAGTCATTGTGGGTAACCCTCTGATTGTCTACGGGTTAAAGTCCCCGTAGTTTCGGGGCATTAGGGTTATTAAACTCTCCTAGTAGAGGTCGGCCCTAGTAGGGTTTTAGTCATGTCAAGATTAGTATAAATAGAGAACTAGAGTCTCCATTTATCACACAACTCATACACACTCAAGTGTAGCACATAGTTGAGGAAGGAGAAGACACTGGGGCTAGACAAGAAGAAGATTACCACTGTCGGGAGATCACTTACTGTTTTGGTGCTGATTCTATCTCTGAGGAAGTTGCAGGGTTTTCTCCATTTATTGTTTCCCCAAGGAAAAACACTGTCTTCATTGTTTCTTGTGTTTGATTGCTATACTTTTTATTTGTGGAAATTGAACCAGGTGATAGATTAATTTTACTCACAACAATTAACAATTGATCATGCAAAATTACTCACAAAGAGACTGAAAATTGGAGTTGAACACTAAACTGTATTAACTCAGTGTACAATAGCCAACCCTGTATCATAATAGGTTGCTGAATAAATAACATACATCAGGGATTTGAATGCACGAGGATCAATTCGAATCTAGCATAAAGCAGGCTTACCAAAAATAAGCAAATCCCCCATAGGTGTAAAAAGTTGATCCCAAATCTGTCATGGAGCTCACAAATTAGCAAAGTGGCTTAGGAAAGATAAAGAGTGGTGGAATGGCAGCTCATACATGCTTTCACATGGAGAAAAGAGTGGAGGATGAAGAGGACAAAAAACTAGTTCACCTCACCTAGTCTAGCTTTTATATTTGCCTTAAAACACTGAAAAAGCAGGGAATAAAGCAGAAAAAGCAGAAGGGCCCCTAGGAGGCTAGGAATAAAGTAGATTTGATTCCTTGGGATTTCCCATGCGCTACATGAGTCAAATAAGGCATGTTTGACCACTATGGATAGGTAATAGACAACTTGCACAAGGTGGGACACATGAACTAGGCTAATAAGACAGAAATAATTAAATTAATGTCTAAATGGGTAAACTATGGGTTGATTATTCTAACACCCCCCCTTAAGCCTGACTTATGAGTAATATATCAGAAAATTATGGGGCCTAGCAATAAGGCTTAGTCACCCTTTACATACTGCATGTCCATTTAAAATAAGGAAAGAGGCAAAACCAACTTGGGAAAATCCTCCCTTAAACATGGACTATAAAACAAAATTGTAGAATATTGTCTTCACTCATCCTTCATAGCATGATCAGAAATCCCCAGTAGTGATTTGAGATTGCTGAAGGTCTTCTCACAAAATTCTTTGGTGAAGATATCAGCTACTTGTTCTGAAGATGAACAGAAGAGTAGGTGAATGGTGCCATCATGCACAAGTTCTCTGATGTAGTGCATATGGATATCAATGTGTCTGGTTCTCTACTTCTAAACTGGATCTTTACAGATTCTAATGGTAATCTGTTTATCATAGTAGATGGTAGTTGAGTACTCAGGTTCGAAGCCACACTCTCCAAGTAAACCCTGCAACCATAAACATTGAGTTGTTGCATTAACAACTCCTCTGTACTCTGCTTCTGTAGATGAGAGTGCAATGGCATTCTGTTTATTTCTTGACCAGCTGATTGGCCCTTCTGCAAGCATGAACACATATCCTGATGTGGAATTTCTATCTGTGCTATCACCTGCCCAATCACTGTCAGTAAATCCAATCAAATCAAGATCAGATTTTGCTTTATAGATGATCCCATGTGTCCTTGTTCCCTGAACAAAGTTAAGGATCCTTTTAGCTACTTTCCAATGGATCTCTTGAGGCTGATCCATTTATCTAGAATCCACACTTATTGCATAACAAATATCATGCCTAGTGTGTGTCAGATACAACAAACATCCAATCAATTGCCTATACAGTGTATTGTTTACCATAGGTGAAGAATCAGCTTCTTCCAGCTTCACTCCTGAAAGGAAAGGAGTTTTGCTTGCTTTGCAATCCTTCATTCTGAATTTGTTCAGCATATCCAAGGCATATTTGTACTGGTGCACCTTGATTCCAGCTTTGGTTTGAGCAATCTCAAGCCCCAAAAATTGACTTAAGAGCCCCAAATATGTCATGGAGAAGGCTTGGTTCATAGCTCCTTTTAAGGAATCAATATCAGCCTTTGAGCTTCCTATAATGAGGAGTTCATCAACATATAACACAATTATCATTAATGAACCATTAAATAACTTCAAATAGAAATTTGGATCTGATTTGAACCGAAAAAAATTCAGTGATAGCAAGAAGCTATCGATCTTGGCATACCAAGCCCTGGGGGCTTGCTTTAGCCCATACAATGACTTTCTCAACCTGCACACAAGAGAAGGGTTAGTAGAAAAACCTTGAGGTTGCTGCATATATATCTCTTTAGTGAGATCTCCAGTCAGGAAGGCACATTTTACATCCATGTGATGTACCTCCCATTGCCTTGAGGCTGTAATGGCTAAGGCTAGCCTGATGGAATCCATGTTTGCCACCGGGGCAAAGGTCTCATTGTAATCTATGCCATGAACCTGTGAGTAGCCCTTGGATACCAATATAGCCTTGTACTTTAGTGGTGAACCATCAGCAACAAATTTGGTCTTATAGACCCACTTACACTGTACTAGTTTTCTCCCTGGAGGAAGATCCACTAGCTCCCATGTGTTGCTCTTCTGGAGTGAGCTGAAATCCTCCTTCATGGATGTTTGCCATCTTGGATCTCTTGCTTCTTATTCATATGTTTGAGGATCAGACTCCACCATCAAATATCATTTTTCAGAAAACATAGGATCCTTCATGTACAGACCACTCTCAAACTAAGATCTAGTCCTCCTTGGGTCATTGGGATCCCCAGCTAGCTTTCCTGCTGCATGTAGTGTCTTGGCTGCCCATTTTGACCTTGTAGGGCTGTTAGGGTCTACAATAAACTCATGTCCATCATACAAATCAGAATCATCATGTTCAACAAACTCTTTACTTACTTCTTGAGGTTCAGGTGGTTAAGAGGCTTCACCAACTTCCACTGCTGCAAGGGATTCTTCTTTAAACTAAACACACCTTTCGATGAAGGATTTATTTGTGCTCAAATTTATCAATTTGTACCCTTTTGAATCTTCATAGTATCAAAAAAAAATACACTCTTGGCTTTGGGGCTGCAAAGCCTTCCTCTTCTCTGTTGGAATCCTATCCCAAGCCTTTGAGCCAAAAATCCTGAAATGGGTCACATCTAGCTTGTTCCCACTCCATGATTCAAAGGGAGTCATGCCATCAAGATGTTTGTGAGGCACCCTATTTTGAATATAGGCTGCACATTTTATAGCTTCGTCCTAGTACTTTGGTGGAAAATTTTTGGCCTCCATCATGCATGTTGCCATCTCCTTTAGTGATCTGTTCTTCCTCTCAGCAACACCATTTTGCTGTGGTGTGTAAGGGATAGAATGCTGCATCTGAATACCTGCATCTGCACAATAATTAATAAACTCAGACTTGACATACTCACAACCATTGTCAAATCTGAGGGCCTTGAGTTTCCTTCCAGACTGGTTTTCAACCAAAGCCTTAAAGACTTTGAAAAGGCCAAAAACTTCAGACTTGTGTTTTAGGAAGTGAACCCAGCAATACCTGGAAAAGTCATCAATGAAATTCAATGCATATTTGGCCTGACTCATGGACATATGAGGGAATGGGCCAGCAACATCACTGTGGATCAGGTCGAGGGGTGCAGAGGTTCTCTCATGACTAGCTCTCTCAAATTTGTGCTCTGGGTGTTTTCCTAGGATACAACCTTGGCAGACTCCTTTGGAAAATTTTATCTGGGAAACCCTATGACCATCTCTTTTTCACTAAGATCAGAAAGATATTTGTAGTTTAGGTGGCCAAATCTTTCATGCCAAATATTTCTTGCTTCATTAGCATGAATCAGAAGAGAAGAGGGGTTTAAGTAAGGTAGGAAGTGTGAGAACATGTATACCTTTTGAGCATGATTCACAACTCCTTTTACAATGACTCTACCAGTTGAGATCTCTGTGATCTCAACTTCATCAAGTGAGAATATGACTTTCTTAGGAGACCCATTGTGGGTCATCTGGTACACTGATAGGAGGTTGGAGGTAAGACCAGGCACATACAGCACATTGCTGAACTGACCATGATCAAGATCTATCCTTCCTTTACCCAAAATTTCAGTGAGAGAGTCATCTCCCAGTACTATAGATGGTCCTTTTGACTTTTCCAGTGAGGAAAAGGCCTCCTTAGTCGAAACCATGTGTCTTGAAGCTCCAGAATCAATGATAAAACTAGGTGAACTTGATGTGCCAGCAACTAGAGCATGAACTCTCTCTCTGTCATCTGAACTTGATCCTCCTTCTCTCTTGTTTGAGCTTTCTGGAAGGGAGATGCCATTCTTCTCCAGGATTTGGGTCAGCATATCTATTTGCTTCTTCATACAAGAGCTTTCAATGTGATTGCCCTTATTACAGTATGCGCACTTGCTCATTTCACCTTTGTTTTTCTTCTTCTGGTAGTTCTTCTTGGGACCTTGTGGATCCTCCGGAGACTGTTTCTTGTCTCTCTTTTGCTTAGGTGGATTTTTAGCTTTCTTTTTGCTTTTTGAATCCACCCTCGAATCTCCAGCAATCAAAGCTTGATCTTTGGATGGTTTGATGGTGCCCATCATCACCAGCTTGTCCTGTTCTTGTGTGAGAGATTCCATGAAATATGCAAGGCTATGCATCTTCCAGGTTAGAGCTGTCAGTTTTGTGGCATAAAAGGTCGAAAAAAACACTGAATAGTCAAGGCCTAGCTTCGAGAGGATGGCCAATACGAGCTGATCATCTTTCTTTTCGATCCCACACTGTTTCAGCTGCAAAACTAGTGCTTTGAACTTGGAGAAATATAGCTGCAGGGATTCAAAGCTATTTGGACTCAGAGAAATCAGCTCATTTTCGATTTGATGTCCCCTCATCTCATCTGTCTTCCCAAAAAGATCAGGAAGCTTCTCCCATACTACATTCGGTGATGTCAATCCATCAAGATGGAAAATGAGGTCTCTGGAAATACTCAAACACAGGAGACCATAGGCCTCATCCCTCATGTTGTGCCATTTTATCTTCTCTACAGCTGCATTGGGCTCTGCTTCTGTTTCCATAGTCACCCTGTAGAGGCCTTTTTCTCTCAACAGTATCTCCATCTCTGCTTTCCATTCAAAGAAATTGAAGGGAGTCAAGATAGTTTTCTGTGATTGATCCATAGCTTAGAAAATCTATCTCGACTGTCAGTAGAAGGATCCCAGTCACTGATGTCGAACCTGCAAAACAATTTTTGAAGGAGAGAAACAATATACAATGGCTCTAATACCATGTGGAAATTGAACCAGGTGATAGATTAATTTTACTCACAACAATTAACAATTGATCATGCAAAATTACTCACAAAGAGACTGAAAATTGGAGCTGAACACTAAACTGTATTAACTCAGTGTACAATAGCCAACCCTGTATCATAATAGGTTGCTGAATAAATAACATACATCAGGGATTTGAATGCATGAGGAGCAATTCGAATCTAGCATAAAGCAGTCTTACCAAAAATAAGCAAATCCCCCATAGGTTTAAAAAGTTGATCCCAAATATGTCATGGAGCTCACGAATTAGCAAAATGGCTTAGGAAATATAAAGAGTGGTGGAATGGAAGCTCATACATGCTTTTGCATGGAGAAAAGAGTTGAGGATGAAGAGGACAAAAAACTAGTTCACCTCACCTAGTCTAGCTTTTATATTTGCCTTAAAACACTGAAAAAGCAGGGAATAAAGTAGAAAAAGCAGAAGGGTGCCTAGGAGGCCAGGAATAACGCAAATTTGATTCCTTGGGCTTTCCCATGCGCTACATGAGTCAAATAAGGAAAGTTTCACCACTATGGATAGGTAATAGACAACTTGCACAAGGTGGGACACATGAAATAGGCTAATAAGACAGAAATAATTAAATTAATGTCTAAATGGGTAAACTATGGGTTGATTATTCTAACATTATTCTCTCAGTTAAAGATCCTAATAATGCTAGCTTAATGTTTAAAAACTAACATCTCCAACAAAATTCCATCTCCTTTATTATAAAAGGAAAATAGTTCTTCTTACAACAAGCTTCAATAAGTATGCTAGTGAAAAAGTCCTTCTCTCATTCGATCTACCTATATTTATACATTACAAAATGACCTTTGATCTCCCTGCCCTTTTGGATTCCTTAACTTTCAATTACATAAATTTTGTCTTTAGTGCTCAAAAACTAAATACAAAATATTACAAATATGTCCATGTGTGAATAAGAAAAACTACTTAAGTGGACTTAGCCAAATTATCTACAAATTGTTTCCAAGCTGAAGCACATGAGGCAACTGTCTCGAACTCTGTGGGTTCTAAAAATATGATTGTGACTTCATGTTTGTCCAGCAGGCCCTTTATGTCTGCTACTCTTGCAGGAGTCACTCTCTGCAGATCTTCTAGTAGATAGTTACTAATCGTTGCTTAGGCCACTAGACTCTTTACCACATTTGTATATAAACCTTTGACCATCTGAATATTTAAATCATACTCTTGTAGCTTATCATTCAGTTGTTTTAAGTGCTCTTCATGCTCTATAAATTATTGTAGCCTTTGTGTTGAAGGATTCAAACATTTGTAGTGAGTTATGAGCATCTTCCTGAAGAATTCTACACACTTTTCTATTGTCGTTTCCACTGCCTCTATCAACCTCTTCTCATCTCTACTGCTGAAATTTACAATATCACATCCGATCTACAATTTTTTTGGACATTTTTCAGGCATGTTTTCTAGGTGCTCTGTATTTTTTTCTAACCATGTGAGCTAGCCTTGTAGGATCTCAGCAATGTCCTGGTTTCTTTCCTTGAATGTGGTAGCCACTATTGATATTTCTTGCAATCGGTCTTCAGCTTTCTTTACCTAAAAATATTCTTTCGCCAACTTGACCTGCACTTGATAGATATTCATTCTCTTAGAGGTTCTATGTATGTTTTCCTTTCATTGGCTTCCTTTAAAAGAACTTACAAGGAACTCTTCTGCGCTTCAAGTTCTGAGATTCAAACTCTGTACTCCTCTACCTGCTAGTCAGCTACTGATTTTTGAAATCCCATCTCCACTACCTTGCTCTCTAACTTCTTCTTTTCCCTGTCAATAATCATGTTTGACTGTTTAAAATTTTCCCTCTCTTCCCCCATGATTTGGTAATATTGTTGAAGCTTTTCATAATCTGAAAGGGTGGCCTCGTATTTTATTTTAGACTCTTGCCCTACTTTTTCCTCCTTTCTCAGAACTTCTTTCATCTCTTCCATCTTTCCTTTATACTGATCAATGGTTTCAGTAAGTCTGTTGATATTATGAGCATTTGCATTGGCAGTTGCAACAACCATGGAAGCCATTTGCTTGGGATCCTCTTCTACATTTCTCACAACCGTCTTCTCGGTCACTATGGTGATACCAAGCTAATTCCCCATATTTAAAGTATTTTCTATTTTCCATACTATGGCTTTCTTTTTGGCATCAAAATACACATATTCTAAGAATGCAAATTCATGTTGTTTAGATGGGCTATATGGCGCTAATCCCATTTCAACCATCGAGAGATTCCATCCCGTGACTATATTGCTAGAAGTGGATGGCATATTCTCTGGATTGTCCCGGGAAGGACTTTGTCTTTGATTTTCACCACCTAGGTCCTCTTGATCTTTATTTCTTTTCTCTTATGTGTCCTTTTCTTGATCTTGTATCTCCTGACCTAGATTGTGAGTCTCCTGAGCTATTGTCTTTTATAGTTTTGCATTATTTTCTAGAATAGTCTCCTCTTGTTTTTTTTTGGAAACCTCTTCTTCTTCTTTCACCTTCTAGGATTCATCAGCTAAAATATTCCTTTCTCCCTCTTCCAATCTACGTGCAGTTTCTTCTTTTTTATTCCTCGCGGCTTCTTCTTCTTGATCCTTTGACTCTCGGAGACTGTTGCTACTGATTTTCACTATAACTGTCATGGCTTTCCTTCTTAGTCATTTTTTTAAAGATGACATGCTACATAAATTTCTGTATACCTCTTCCTCCTTTTCCACGTGGTCAAAGTATTCAAAATGAGTGCTTGGTGGGTTGCAACTTTTAACTGTGAGTCATTCTTGTGAAATATTTTTTCTCCAAAATGGAACCTTTCCAGTTCTTTAACGAATTCTAGATCATTCTTAACTCTGGAGAACTTATAAATCCCTACATAAAACGATAGTGGTGGGAACACATCTTTCTTAAGATCAAATAAGTGGCTTCCATAGCCATCCAAGAAAATTTGTCTTACAGCTTCCTTATGAACTATGCAATCCGTAGCATATCTGGGTGTTATACCAAAATCCTGTCACCATCATGTGATAAGACATTTGACATACCTAGTTGCCCTGAATCCCAGCTCTTGGAGTGGAAACTCATGCTAATTGTCAATCTTCCATGAAAATTTCCAGCACCGCGTTTCCTCTGTTGTCCAGGAGTGGTACCTTGTTTGAACCACCTATCCCTTGCTGTCCACAAGGAGTGCCATCATTTATGGCCCTTAATCCATAAGCATTTCTTACCAGAACCGCTATGTCATTTATGGAGAAAGGCGGTACCCTGGCTATAAAGGGAAAAAGAGAAGTTTCTCGAGGCCTCTAGATGATAAGCCTTGTGTGCTCCCTTATCCCTACCATTGTGGGTCAGTTGAGCTTGAGATCCCTCGTCCTAGGATCTTAGAGGCCACCTCATCCACTAATCTCTCAACCTACCCTATCCATTGATCGTTACAAATACAAGCTCATATCCATGGTTGAGGGGAGGGAACTCTTAAGGTATTATTATGTTGTTGGATTGATCACTTGGCCCAAGATCATTTGGAGAGCATAGAGAGCTAGAGTCAAATCTTATGTGGATGAGAATGCTTGGTTTGATGGAGATGCATGTCAACACTAAGGCTTGGTTGTAAACTTATTCATATTTCTATATTAAATCAAGTTGATTTTTGTCCCACATATATTGTTGTTGTTGTTTGATTTCACATGTATGTTGTTAGATTCCTTAGTCACTAACCTGGATCAGTAGATTATATTCTAGTAGTTTCGATTTGTTTGTGTGTTGAAGCTTATTGCAGGTACATAGGGTAACTATCGAGGCATTACGTTCCAAATATCTATGGCGTCCAGGGAGAGTCGTCAACCTATGTCCTCTATTTGTTCTGGATCTGAACCATTCAGACCAGTGGAACACCTTGCTGTCCACAGGAGGTGAAATATTCCATCTAACAAATCTAGCGACTCCACTGGGGAATAGATATATGTATCAGTTGCTCTGATCTTCCTCAGTTCTGCAACTCTTGTCCGAATCCAGGCTCCTTCTCCAACTCTCTTCAGTTAAATCCACTTTCTGACTTGATCTATTTGGGTTTGAAACTTTCAGATCTGAGTCATCGCAACCTTTTATGCCCTGTTTGCATACTCAATCTAGCAGTATTTACCTTGATCTAGTCTTTTTTCTGACTTGATCCATCATTATCTTTGTGTTTCGGTCATCTAGAGGGAACCACACCTATGCAGTGTACAAGGAGCGGTGCCACCGCCTAAACAGAGTGGGAAGCACGTGGTGCCACCAACTGTAATCCATTGGCGAGAAGCAGTGCTGGGATAGAACCGCCCTGTCAATGCCATAGAAGCGTAGTGCCAGGTAGGCATCATTCCAAGACCCTTTTTTCTCATTTTTTTTTTTGTAAAAAATTGAGTTGTGTTGCTTTCAGTTCTGCACTGTCAAACTTGTGTCATAGAATCTTATGCTTGTGGTTTGAAATTTTATGGTTTAAGATTGGTTTGATTAGGAAATTCAAAGGCTAGATTATGCTTTTTGAGTGTTCATCTGCTTCTATGCTTGTTGGTTGTGTCTGCGAAAGGATTTCTTATTTTTTGAAAAGCTTAGGGTGCTAGTAAGATCTCTTTTCATTTCTACTGTATAGACTAAACAAAGAACACTAGATTAGCTTCTAGGTTTCATTTCTTGTTTGCATAGTAAACTTGTTTTTCCTTCCTTCAAAAAAGAAATTTTTTTACTGAGACTAGGATATCATCATTGAGTGTTGGACATTGGTTTTCTGATTGGCTTTACAAGCTTTCAGGCTCTTCATGTTCTTTCGTCTCTTATGCATTTAGAACTATCTCAATCAAAATAAAAAATATGGTAGTTTTAAGTTAGATTTGCTTATGTTTTGAGAAAATTGAAAAAAATAGAGTGCATTTGCATATAGTTGTGTTTCTTGTTTTTCTTTTAGGAAAAGAGAATATTTCCATTCTCATTGCTTTCAAAAAAGCGAAATCAATTTGGAAAATTATTGCTTGTCTTTGATTTGGTGTTCATGACTGTTGTTTGGAAATATTTTTGGTTTTGAAACAAAAAGAAAATACTGAACAGTAAAGTGAAATATTTTGCACAAGCATACTGCATGGTTTTACTTTTCTGTCAAAACATCATGCATTCACCTAACTGTCCACTTTAAAATTAACGGTATTTATGGGTTAAAATTTACGTAGCAACTGGAGTGATAGGTTAGAGATGTGTTCGGGCATTATTAAGCGTAGGAGCTGTCATTATTTGTCAGCATTACATTTCGAGACTAGTGTGGTTATTCCATGTACCGTCGGTATATCAAACAACCTTTCACGTACCCTTGAAGTATATAGAATGTAATTCATGTACTCGATTGTATATCGGAAGGCCTCTTGTGTACGGTTATGCATTAGATAGCACTACTACTGATTCGAGCTCCCACGTACCTTGAGTATATGGGGAGACCCCACTAGGATACCTTATCTATCTGAGAAAATCCCTTTGGCTATCTTGCATGGAACCATACACCGAAAACAGCATTCAGGGAGATTACTAGGCACGTACCCTCGAGGTATATTGTGAGTGGCACCTTCAATGACAATCCTGGTGAGAGACCTGACTTTTTGAACTCCTCCTGTCATTTTGAGTGTGCTTGTTTTGACCTATAGTTTGTGTAGGGAATTTTTTTTGTGTGTTTTCTAGATTTTCAAACCCTAGGTTAGATAGGAACTATACAAATTGGCCGATTTAAGACAGTCTAGAGGAGTACAGGGCTTGGCACCCGATTTTATTCCTGGTTCAGGAGAAAATCCAATGGAAGCTATCGACCAAGGAGCTGCTACAACCTCTCAAGTGGGGGATAATGTGGTTGCCGAAAGTGGAGTACCATATTCTTCACACTCGCCTCCCTTGGTCCAACAACATTCTCGGGGAAATACCTTGTTCCATTCTCCCACGGAAGGCCATGTTGATGATACAACCCATCCAGATTTTGGTCCCAATGCTCCATTTCGGGATACCTCTATAGGACAAGCCATTGCCTCATTTGGCACCCGTTTAAATTCTTCTAAAGATGAAGAAGAACATAGGAAATACCGTGCTACCATTCTCCATGCACATGAGATTGATAAGTAGATAGATAAAATATTAGGCCCCATGCCATCACGTTCCATGTCTGTTCCTGTGGGATATTGTTCACTTGTCGATTCTATGAGACCCATTGAACTGATTATAGATCATGCAGTAACACCACACAACCCAGGTCAAATTGCCACCCCTATCACCTCTCATGTTATGTATGTTCCTAGTCCTCCTAGGACTTCTGCACCTAGGGCCCAACCTTCAATTCCCATTTCATCAGTACCTTCTAGTGCCGAGGGGAAACCCCCAGCACGACCTACGTTATCTGGCACCGAAATTGTACCTAGTCAATGGAATACCTCTAACATAGAACCATCTACAGTTTATGTCCCTCCCACCCATACTAATGTGGTGAATATCCCATCTAGTTTAGGTCAGCCCTTGGGGGCACAACCTGTAACCGTTCAGTATTCTTAAGGTTATGGTTATCAAACAACTGTAGGTAATCATCCACCCAATCCTATAGGAATGCCTTATGTTGGAATTCCATACCCTAGTAACACTTTTACACCATGGGGGGAAACCCAGCTGGTCTTACATGCCAGCTATGGGGGGGATACCTATACATACTGTAGGAGGTGCCGAAGGACCACCTTATGGAGGTCCTCCCCCTAGGGGATGTAATGGTTCTAGAGGATCTGGAAACTTTCCTCCTTATGATTCTAGTGGTCCTAGTGGTAATTGGGGGCTTGGTGGCTTTCCTCCTTATGGCTCTAGAGGGTCTGGTGGCCCTCTGCCTAGTGGTTTTGGAGGCTCTGGACGGTCTGGTGGTCTGCCTCTTGGTGGTCCTAGTGGTACTAGTAGTCCTGGTGGTCCCAATGGTCCTGGCGGTCCCCGTGGCCCTACTGGTCCTCCTTCTAGAGGCCCTAGCAGTCCTAGTGGTCATGATCCTAGAAATCAACCCTCTACGGGTAGATTTTTCGTTAGTTCTTCGTCACAGCAACCTGTTTTTTAGTCAACTTATGGTCCTACTGGTAATTATATGCCATATCAATATTACCAGTATGTGCAACCCAACCGACAGTTACCTTTCCTAGCAACTTTGGACTTGCCTGATTTTTCCAAGTTGATTAATGACCCCATTCGACACAAATCCCTTGTGGCCTCCCATTCCGGTAAACTTACCATCGGATATCCCAAAATTCGATGAGAAGTAGGGAGACGATATGAAGAAACATGTTATGACATTCTATTTGTGGTGTTCTTCAAATTCCCTCATGGATGACTCCATTCAGTTACGACTCTTTTAGTGAACTTTGATCAGTATGGCCACGAAGTGGTACATTGAACTCCCACAACATTCATTTGTGGATTTTGGCTCATTGGAAACCGTGTTTCTTACACACTTTCAGCTCCCTATTCGTTATGAAACAGGCACTGATCTTTTAACCTCTCTATGATAGAACACCTACACCCACATTTCCAATCATATTCATGAGTGGAGAAGGCGGAGAAGGCTTATTAAGGCCCCTATTCTAGATCAGTTACTAGCTGATTGGTTCACCAAATCCTTGTTGCCTCCTATTTCTTGAGATGTGGCTATGGGTGATGTCGTTACTGAAGAGAAGGCTATTAGTTAGGATCAGTACCTATAGTTGGTCTATTCCGAGTCTGGAACTCTTTATTACCTGATTCCTCAAGCTCCTCGCCCTAGCACCGATCCTACCAAGCCACCAATAGAAGTACCTATTGATGGGATTATTGGTTCAATCTAGTCCCTGCCAGCAACAAAACCTGCCAAGCAACCCTAAACTACCCCCCCTACTCCTTTGAATCCTAAGGTTTCCGCCAAGGTCAACTCCATTCAAAGTACTCAAACCTCAAGAAAGAATAAAATGAAAGGTAAAAATAGAAATAAAAAACTTGGAAACCAACAGGAAACTCCAATACCAACCAACAATGATAACGACAAAGGGAAAATGAAGGAAAAATATTCCTATCTACTATGTGGTGGTGACCACTTTTCAAAGGAGTGTCCTCGTTGGGATGAAATCTCCCAGTTTTTGAAGTCCAATCCCGCACCTGCAGTACTTACAGATCCTTTTCCCTATGAACAACAACTGATAGACCACATGTCTAATCAGGGTAACTCTAGTTTGTCTAAAGAAATTTGTATGATGTCCTCAGATACCATCAATCTGCAAACTCGAAGTCAGAATTATGAGAACCCGCAAACAAGAAAGAAGATCATTCTTCTTTAGGGAAAGCTCCCTCTACTAGTTCTCCTGAATCCTTGTCTATTGTCCCCTTATCTATCAAAAATCCTACTCTCAACATGATTTTGTGCCCACCTAAGAGTACTCCTCAGAGGGCTATCTTTAATCCCAATGCCCGAGATGCTCAATTTTATAATGTGGTTGAAGATCTCACTCAGGCACCTTGTGCAATGTCTACCGTAGAGGTACTCCAAAGTTTCCCTACACAACGTAAAAACTTGTTGACAGCATTAGGAGATTTAGACCCATATAATAATAACTTGGTTCATTTCAATGTTGAGAACTATAAGTCTAGATTACCACATAAACTTGCTTTTCATATCATTATGAAAGTAGTGAGAAAGAATTTTTTTCTAATGGTACTAGATGAAGGAGCTTCGACCTCAGTTTTGTCTCTGACTTGTTGGAAGGCTCTTGGCTCTCCTGAGATTGTCACATCACCTATGACCCTCAAGGCCTTTGACGGATGGGATTTCCAACCCCATGGTCTCATATCAGCCCTAGCAGTCAAGCTGGGGGGAAAAACTGTTTCCATCCAAGTAGAAGTGGTAGATGCCCCTTTAGATTACAACCTCCTTCTAGGAAGGAATTGGTTATATGCCATGACTATTGTTGCCTCAACATTATTTTGAACAGTCCAATTTTCGCATCTAGGGAGAATTGTTACGATTGATCAGCTTGATTTCTATACGCCGGATGTTACTACCTCTATGGATAATAATATCCCCATGTTAGGCTAGTCCCCTCCTCCTTACTAGTCGATTGGGGTAGGCATGTTGAAGGATTCATCCCTTATGGGGATTTTTCCATCCACTCCTCCTAGCATGGATACCACGACAGTCCATATGATCACCTCATTTGATTATGAGCCTAAGGGTAAACATTTTTTTGAGTCCACCTCATTGAGTCCACACAAAGCTATGTATGACACCATTCAAACCTTTTCCGATGATCACACAGATGACCTTCATTTAGTGGCTTCAGATCCTTACCATTTACCGTACTAGTTAGAACCTTCTCTTCTCGTTCTAGATTATCTCTCTAAGACTTTTCCTTCCAATGAGTCCATTTTGGAGATCATGAATATGAATGAGCCCATTTGTGAGGATCACCATCATAGATCCATGTTCCTCCCCAACACCAGTTCGGTTAGCCATGATTTTGCATCCTTATTTGCTACTGGTATTGTCAACGTTCCCCAAAGTCCTATATTGTTGCAAGATACATATTTTGAAGGAAACCTTTGCAACATTTCTCAGACGAACCCGATTGACATATCAGCCAAGCCTGATACTATCGAGCATGTTCATTTTGGGAAGAACTATTCGACAAATGAATCTGAAACATATAAGGCACTTTTTAGGGAATTTTGTGATATTTTTGCGTGGTCCTATGAAGAGATGCTAGGGATTGACCCATCCATTTTGGTCCATGAGATTAAAACCTATCCCATAGCTAAACCTGTCAGGAAAAGACTTAGGCAATTCCATCCTCGGAAGGCCGCAACTATTAAAGCTGAAATTGAGAAACTTCTCAAAGTTGGGTTTATTTATCCTGTACCCCTGACAGAATGGGTATCAAACTTTGTCCTTGTCAATAAAAAGTAGGGCACCATTAGAGTCTACATTGATTTTAGGGATTTGAATAAAGCTTGTCCCAAGGTCAACTTTCCTACTCCGCACATCGATCATATTATGGACAACTGTGCTGGAAGTGTCATCTTTTCATTCATGGATGGCTTCTTTGGCTATAATCAGATTGAGATATTACCTGCCAATCAGCATAAGGTGACATTCATTTTCCCATGGGGAGCCTTCGAATATAAGAAGTTACCTTTTGGCTTGAAAAATGTTAGAGCCACATTCCAGTGTGCGATGTCCTATGCGTTTCACGATATTAAACATATTGTTGAACCATACCTTGATGACCTCCCTGATCATTCACAGGGATGGGAGGACCACCCTGGTCATCTCAGAGACATATTCCTGAGATGCCATCATTATAATATATGGCTCAATCCACATAAATGTGTTTTTTGCGTTGAGACGGGATGTCTGCTAGGATTTGTGGTATCCAAAGATGGCATCCGGATCGATCCTTTGAAGATTGCCACTATTTTAGATCTACCAACCCCAACTAATCTCCTTGAACTCCAAAGTTTGCAAGGGAAGGAAAAATTTCTCCGTCATTTCGTGTGCAATTTCGTAGAGAAAACACACATTTATATGTGTCTCCTTAATAAGAACACTCCATTCTTTTAGGATGACTAGGCCCAACGCGCCTTTGATAATCTCAAGCATGCTCTGACTCATTCACCCGTGATACACCCCCCAGATTATTCAAAGGAATTTCTCTTGTATATTGTTGCCTCTGCTACTACCATCACCATGGTTTTAGTGCAGGAAAATCTCCACGATCAGGAGGACATGATTTATTACGCTAGTAAGAATCTCATGGATGCCAAAACTCGTTATTCACATGTGGAAAAGTTAGCATTGGCCACGGTCATTTCTATACAAAAGTTTCGTATCTCCTTTTTTCTCCGCACTACCACCGCATTGGTAGACCAGAACCTGATGTATTACATCCTGACTTGCCAGGTGCTTGGGGGAAAATACTCCCGCTCGATTGTCATCCTTCAGGAGTTTGATCTGGAGTTTTCCAAGGCCACATCAAAGAAATCCTTGGTCTTTGCCGAGCTTATGTGTGATATTCCACATGCGTCGATGGAATCTGAGCCCAGTGATTCATTTCTAGATGAATTCTTGTTCCTGATTAGTACTACTGATCCTTGGTATGGATATTTGCTAATTTATCTCCAAACACAGCGATTTCAGCTGCATTTATCTCACGATGATTACCGCCATATCTGTCATCACATGAAATAATATCTCATCCTGAATGATACCTTGTATAGACATGGGATTGACTGTATTCTCCGACGATGCCTCACCCATGAAGAGGCTGAACATGTGTTGAATGATTGCCACTCTAGAGCATGTGGCGGTCATTTATCTGGGATGGCTACAGCCCAAAAAATCCTTTGCACTGGCTATTTCTAGCCTTCTATCTTCAAAGACTGTCATGAGGCTGCTAAGAAATGCCCACCTTGTCAACACTTTTATCCTAAAAAGTGCACCCATCCTGCTCCACTACACCCCGTCATTGTCGTTGGCCCATTCACCAAATGGGGGATTGATTTCATGCATTGTAAGCCTACCTCAACCAGGGGGCATGGTTACATCATCATAGCCATTGATTATTTTACAAAATGGGTTGAGGCCATGCCTACATATGCAGAAGATGGTAAGACTTCCACTCTCTTCTTGTTTAATCATATCATATCTAGATTTGGAGTTCCACAGTCCACCGTTAGTGATCACAAATCCCATTTTCGTAATCAGATGATGGAGGAACTGAGTGCCAAGCTAGGTTTTCTCCATGAAAACTCTACGCCATATTATCCACAAGCTAATGGTCAGGTATAGGCCATTAAAAAAGTTTTGAAAACTATGCTTTGTCGAATGGTTGGAGATCATAAATCCAACTAGCACCAAGTTCTTTTCTCCGCTCTTTGGGCTTATCAGACTTTTTTGAAAATAGCTACTGGTTCCATGCCATTCCAGCTTGTCTATGGACTTGAAGCTGTCTTACCGATCCAATGTCATATTCCATCCTTACAACTTGCCCTTCTGTAGAGGAAGAAAGATTTTTGTACTTGAGTAACCTTGATGAGACTCAGAGAGATGCTGCCTTGGCTAATGAGGCACATAAGAAACATGTCAAGGGGCAGTATGATAAATCCATCCAGCCTCGTGTCTTTAATTAGGGTGACCTAGTATTGACTTATGATCAGAGATATGACAAACTAGGGAAGGGTAAGTTCGAATCCATGTGGTATGGACCTTTCGTTATTTCTAAGGTGTTAAAGAAAGGAGCTTACGAGCTCATTGATTATGATGGAATCCCTTTGGGGCAACCTCACAATGGGTTGTACCTGAAAAGGTACTATGCCTAGGTCTTGCATGGGTAGTATCTTGTATATATGTATATTGATTGGCTTTCAGTGTGCTTTTATTACTTTCAAGATGGTTTTGAGTTTAGTGTTTGCATCTTTTTATACCATGTTTTGGTCATGCAGATGGCTTTCTACGGCTTCGCTGATGGTGCTTACCGCCACACCTTGAATCTCACCTCAGCTGCTTGGGTCCTCTATTCCCTAGCTAAATATTTGGTAAGTTCAGGAGTGGTTTGTATAGGTCCCGCTACTAATAACATCGCCGAGTATGAAGCAGTCATCGGTCTTTTGACTGAAGCTGCTCCCAGGATGTTCATGATCTAGTAGTCTTGATGGACTTACAACTCGTGGTTTTCCATTTAAACCTTGTATACACCATTAGGAACCATGTGCTCCTCTGCCTCTTCTGGAGAGTACGTTTTCTAGAAAGATCATTTGAAACCATCACTTATAGGCATATCCCTAGGGAACATAATGTAGTTGCTGACTCATTATCTAATTACATCCTAGATTGGCATATTGCCCATTCATGACATCGAAATCAAACATGGTACATTGTAAATAAACATTCAAAGACACATAAAACTCATAGAAAATGCATTTGCCATTTGAAACATATAAACACCGTGTAAAAGTCTATATACATATATATGAAAAATTTACAAAAATAGGTCTCGAGAGCTCATCTGAAGCATGTAGTATTTCAGGCAAAATCATCATACAAAATCCTGAAGCTGTCATCTTTCAGTACATATCTCATACACTAGTGGTGCTCATGATAGCACATCACTGCTCGAGCCACCCTACATAGAAGCCTATTGAATTGACCTGGTACTCTCGCTGTGGATCTCTGGTATATCATCGAGAGGTCCTCAATGTCAGCATCTGGGATATCCAAGGTCAACCTCTCCAGGTTTTCCTCTAGCTCACTGGTGATATCATCACCCTGTGGTACAAAGCGGGATCCATCTCGCCTATCCAATGGAGATGCTCCTCCAGGTCATGCTGCTCCTACATCTACATGAGAATATATAGGTCTCATCACTTAACATAAAAAATAAAAAACATTTCATCCATTTTAGGGTTTCTTTCTTCTTACCGATGTCACCCCATTGTCCGCCAGGTGGGAGTGGTAGGTCAAGATCTCCGATGAAGTCCATACCTATGTAAGCATAATCCTCAACCATGAGGATTTGATCTCAGAGCCATCTAAAGAACGGGTCACTGAACTTCACCCTTCCCCTACCCGCTCTTGTGTGATCCATGAACTGGACCCACCTCAGCATATGGGGGTCCCGTGCTCTCAAACTTCAGAAGACCACCTAAGGTCTCATCTGTGGAACCCACTCGAAGAATAAGTAGGCTAAAATGAAACCAAAGCCAAACTGCTTTAGCTCTCCTTGCCTACACTTAGTCAGCTGATCTTCAAAGATTGGAAGCATAGCTTCCACCCAGTTGAACACCATGGGTGCCATGTCCTCTATGGCATACAGCATGTGTGCCCTAGAAGCTTGATGCACACCCTGACTCCCGACCACCATCTGCATGGTAAATAGGATGGTCCATAGGGCCCTATCCATCACTACTTTGATGGGGATATTCTTCCACGATGTACCTGTCCCTGGTGCATAGTGACGATCTATAAGCTCTCGAGTGGTAATATCCCCTCCACGTGATTCTGTCAGTGAGATGGGGGCACCCCGTCTTGAGAGACCTGTCAAGAAGTAGATGTCCTCTACTTCCACTATAAGAATATGGGCCCCCACCTCGAAATACTGCTGCTATGGATTCCACATCTACAGTATGTGTTCCAGTAACCGCTCATGTGACACCATGCTTGGGGTCCGGAAGAAATTTAGGAGCCCACAATCCCGTAATGCAGCAATACAACCCACATTTCTCTCAGCAGCAACATCCTCATTGTCATGCATTCTTTCTGTCCATATCACCATTTTTTGAGCAACCTAGACCTGCCAAAAACAATCATAGTATGCATTAGAATCATCCATAATCATTAAAAATCAAAGGAATGAATTTATATTGCTCATACTATTAGTTTAATTTCTCCATGGCCGGCATCGCTTGTGCACCATTGGAGACAGGTGGTGGCACCGCTTATAAACTATGTTATAGGCGCGGTTCTCAGGTGGTACCGTGTATCCCGTAAGGGGTATCCATGGTGCCCTCTTTTAAGGTTTTAGGGTTTTCCATATGAGCCCAAAACCACATCAAAACTCAAAATAAATGCTATGAAATGAAAGAGAAGGGTCTTAGCTATTACCTGCAACTGACGATGCTGAAAACGGACGGTGGAAACTCCCGGTATCAGCTGCTAAAGATCTGGCTAAGAAAATCCTCCAAGTTATCTCTGCTATAGGTAAATAGTGAAATGATTTGATTTTTTACTATTTACATGACTTATATAGGCATTTTTGGGTCTGACATACAATAGTTTTGATATAAAATCATATTTTAGTCAAAGTTTATCTGTCGTAATCCCTTAATGCTAGTTATGAATGCATTTAACACTTGTTTTGAGTCGATTGCAGGATAAGAGAACTATCGTAAGAATATTTGGAAGTTTGTTTATGGCTTTTTCGCACTTTTATAAAACGAAAAAGGTCGATGAGTATTTATTATGATACTTTGTAACGCTCGTTAAACTCTAGTATCAAAGTTCCGAGTCCATTTTAGTTTCTTTCTAGGCTTGTTAAAAATTGACATTGTGTAAAGAAGCATCATGGTGTCTTCTTTTCACCTCTTTTTTAGACTCCTTAAACATGAAAAGATCGTCCAGTCCATTTCCAATTCTTTCCAGGCTCGTAAAAAATGACATTGTGTAAAGAAACCTCATGGAGTTCTCTTTAAACTCTTTTTAGGCTCCCTAAATACGAAAAGATCGTCGAGCGATCTTGTCTTCTTCATGCTTGTTAAAGTATTTGAAGAGTCATCCATCCGACGGTAGGTTATCTGTTTTTCGGTTCGGATAGGACTATTTATGAAAAAGGAACACTCCATCCAATCATGATTGGAAGAGTTCCCTAAGGTATGATTTTATACTTTTTTGGGCCTTAGGGACTAAATCATATGAAAAAGGACCCCTTTGGAGTCTTCTTCCGTATTCATTTAGACTCTCTAAACATGAATGATGCTGATTTTTCTTTCAGTGGACTCTATAAATTGAACATTGAGAGACCCGTCTTGGGAATGAACCCCCCCTCTCTCAGGTTCATAGAATATATGAGTCTGGACTTGTCTTCCGACAAGCTATATCGAGTGTTTGTTAATCTCTTTGAACTTGTAAAACCAAAAAGAGGCACTCATCGATCATGATGGGGGAAATGGGAAGGGAATCATTTTGCAAATAATGGCAGTTGGTTGTCATTACCTTTGAACATGGCACTTGTCTGCACATCATGTCAGTCAATTGGGTATTCAGCTGATCTCTGTGACGATCCCCTTTCATGAGTCATATCACTCCTTTGACTCTTTTAAATGAATGCATTGTCCACTGTCGCATTGTGTGTCTGTCCCGTTCAGTCATGCTACCAATTCTTTTTGTCATGCCGCTCGATGTTCAAAGGGAATTTGAAGAAGTGTGACCACTGCAGTCTACACAGTATTTGTGTCAGTATCTTTGAGTCAGTCATATGGTTACTACATTCACATCATTCCATAACTATGTTTTGAGTTTCGTGTCGTCGATGTGGGACTCCTCACGGCCCTCCTTCGACAAGACTATTTCCATCGACATCATCTCATCATCCAGGAAATAGTATTAGAAACAATACTTAGTACCTTGAGATCTGTATGCCTTAATGACAGATTCTCTCGCTCTCGACATAGGTTCACATCATTGACCTTTAATCGATAGAATCAACTGGGTTTTTGACATCAATACATCTATTCGCACTCAGTAGATTGTACTAGGGTACCTTGGGAATCATTGACATCAATGGTGATCTCCCTCGCACTTGTTAACGGTTCACATCATTGGCCGGTAATCAAGTGGTTTCTACCATGTTCGACTTCAGATCATTGTAATCACATGGATAGAATCGTACTTTGTCGAAGACGAGACGAAGACACTGGGTATTTGTTTAAAGCGCTCATTTCTTTTTCCTAGGTTGCGATGGATTTTTGTATATCTAGCATGGATCCACATTTGTATGGTCGTGGCTATGCTCAAATTTGCATCTGTATGACATATATTTGTATTGTATGTCTAGCAGCTATGTCAAGGTTTAAGTCCTCTATCACATGGATCTACACTGTATTCTAGTAGCCATGCTTTTTTATTCCTCTCATGGATCTTCCCTGTATTGGTCTGTAGCCATGAGTTTGGTTACTTGTGTCTATGAGTCAACATACTTATGTACTATAGATTCCTACTTAACGACATGCTCTGATCGAGCCAACATTTTCATCTCATGGGGACGACTTGTTCTCTCAAAGCTCTCATTTATCGTACCCCTCTAAGACTCATGCTTTGGGGGGCATCCTATTATACCAAAATCTTGTCACCATCATGTGATAAGATATTTGACATACCTACTTGCCCTGAATCCCAGCTCTTGGAGTGGAAAATCATGCTAATTGTCAATCATCCATGAAAATTTTCAGCATTGTGCTTCCTCTATTGTTCAAGAGCGGTACCTTGTTCACACTATCTATCCCTTGTTGTCCACAAGCGGTGCCACTACTTATGGCCCTTAATCCATAAGCATTTCTTACCAGAACCGCTCTGTCATTGAAGGAGAAACATGGTACCCTAGGTAAAAAGGGAAGAAGAGAAGTTTCTTGAGGCTTCTAGATGATAATCCTTGTGTCCTCCCTTATCCCTACCATTGTGGGTCAGTTAAGCTCAAGATCCTTCATCCTAGGATCTTATAGGCCACCTCATCCACTAATCTCTCAACCTACCCTATCCATTGAGCTTTATAAATACAAGCTCATATCCATGGTTGAGGGGAGGGAACTCTTAAGGTATTGTTATGCTATTGGATTGATCACTTGTCCCAAGATCATTTGGAGAGCATAGAGAGCTAGAGTCGGAGCTTATGGGGATGAGAATGCTTGGTTTCATGGAGATGCATGTCAACACTAAGGCTTGGTTGTAAACTTCTTCATATTTCTATATTAATGCAAGTTGATTTCTATCCCATATACATTGTTGTTGTTTGATTTCACATGTATGTTGTTAGATTCCTTAGTTACTAACCTGGATCAGTAGATTATATTCTGGTAGTTTAGATTTGTTTGCGCGTTGAAGCTTATTACAGGTACACAGGGTAACTATCGAGGAATTACATTCCAGATATCTATGGCATCCAGGGAGATTCTTCAACCTCTTTCCTCTATTTGTTATGGATCTGAACCATTCAGACCAGTGGAACACCTTGTTGTCCGCAGGATGTGAAATATTCCAGCTAACACTGGGAAGCAACGAAGGTGATTTAGTGCCTCCGTACATCCTGAGGTACGTACCTTATTCGGAGAATAATTAATCTCTAAATTCCTTGATCGAATCCCGTGCTCCCTCAAATAATCATGTGTACTCTTCTAATAAAATTAGCTGGTATAAAGGTATTAGGAACTCTTTTTAGAATAAGTCGTATTGATTGTGGTACTTGTTTCCTGACAGTATCTGATAATTTATATAGATGGGGGTTTTCCCTCCCTTCCATGTGCATTTTATCCTTTCAAATGGGTGGCGACAAAGTATGCAATCTATCAAGAAGGATCCCATGTAAAATTCTGATTTCTTTTTGTGTAAGCCTTCTTGGGCTATAGTAATGGTAGTGGATAGGCTGTTGGCCACTATATTAGCCGAGTTGAAAATTGTTCCTTTCATGGCCACATAGTAAATCATTGGGATCCATCCAAACTTGTAGGTTCTACCATCAGCCCTGCCGAAAATCATGTTCAGCATCAGTACTAACATTCTATATGGGGTACGTAAATGAGCAGTCTCATACTCCTCAAACTGCTTGTTTTTTAATGTCTTCCCCTATGATACCATCATCTTGGTTGTACCGATGTAATCAAATTTTAAATTTTTTACCCATTCGGTTGTCATACTAATTTTTGAGGTAGGTAGGATGTATGCTTTTTCAATAAATGTTGGTGTGAAGGATGCAATTCCTTTGTCCTCCACATTGTTTATTAATTTTCCTACTGAACCCACTTTGGGAAGAATCCATCCGATGACCTTTGCGCAAGGAAACATTTCTGGCCTAGTATCCATTTTGGTGATTCCATACCTTAGGATATTGTCGTATAGGGATAGGTATTCCAACCTTGCCTATGGAACCATTTTTTTGACAAGCATGTGGTGGATTTGGCCCCATTTAAATTCAGGTTCAGCTCCTGTTACTAAATTGGTATCTTCGTAGATCAACTCCACCCTTTCTATGGGGGATCCTTCTATATTTGAATCCTACTCTATGCTCTTTGCATTTTTATTCCCTTTATTTTTCATATTTTTTGGCATGAGCGGTGACTACAAATAACATAAAATTTGTTTCAGCATTTCACATTTTTTAATAAAACTACACATTCGAATGATAAAAATAAATGACTACGATATTCTGGAAAAAAAACTTTGAGCCATAAAACTAGAATTCTTTTCTTTACCCTACTATCTTCATCCATTGAGACAAGAAACATCTCTCGATTTCACGAGGTCTAACTCAGGTAATGAGTCCCCGAACAACAAGCTAGCTTCAGCCCCTAGAATCGGGAATGGAAAAAAAAAACCTAGTTGCCTGTAACTTCTTCTACCAACAGACACAAAATCTCTATGTAGTTTATGGCCTGCAGGAGGTGATTCGGAACTTGACGATGATGATCCCCTGGGTGGGACAAAAAATAATGAAACAACTAGAACTGTAAGGATTTACTGGAAAACCTAGAACCATGGTCTTTGCTAAAACCAATCAGTGAGACCCATGTATGCTCCATGACAGCGAAAATCTCGAGCCTCTGAAGATTCATCATGATCGACTAGGTCATGGGAAAAAATGCCTCCGAATGTACTTGTAAGGATCTAGGAGGAGGTAAGATATCCTGAGCAAGCTTAACTCTTGAGATGAGTATAATATGCCCTTTTAAACCTAAAAATCCAAAAAACCTAACTTCCCTCTATCGGCTAACCAACAACCAAAAGCATGAAAAGCATAGTAACAACACCAATCAAGAGAAAGCATATGCAAAACCTACGTCGAGGATGATGGGTCGAACACCCAATCGATGGATACTTGGGAATATGTGCCACGTGAGCTTCAAAGAAAGCTCCCACCAATCACGTAAAATCTTTACCTGAAAAAAAAAGACCAACAACGTAAAAAACTCTCCGTGAAACAAGTTGTAAAACCCCTCCCAAACAATATATAAATAGCTTTTACGAGTTAAACTCAATTAAAGATTCAGTAAGGCATTAAAAACCCACACATGCGAGGCTCGAAACACGTCTAGCTCTAACACGCAGTGCATTGGGTGACCCTAAATGATTCATCTCGAGGATGACATCAACAACGGCGGGTCATCAATCTCTAATACTGCCACGATTATCGGCTTAAGACCCAAAACCATGCTCACACTCCCTTCCACTGCTCAACGTTCAAAATATCGTCAGCAAGAGAAAGGACAGTAGCCTCGTAGTAGCTCCAAATTAAAACTCCTCCACCAAAACAGGCTGGTGAGGATCAGGTGATGGAGAGAAACATCTCCTCCATTGTGGCAAGGAAAATGCAACACAAAATAAAGACTATCCACCATAGCGGTTCGAAATGAAATCCTTCCACCATGGTGTGGCTCAAAATAAACGAGACCATCCTCGATAATCAAACCAAAAATCCACCCACCGTTGCAGCATGGAATTCGAAACACCTCCATTGAAGCAAACCGAAAACATTTCCAGCGGTGCATAAAAAGAGTAACGTCTGCCGTAGCGACTCAGATTTGAACAACCATCCACTGTTGCGGATCAGAATTTGATAATTTCCCACTGTAACGACCAAAAGATATTTTCTTCTCTTAGAATAAAAACACTTATTGAACTTCCCAATGATGAAACAAACCAGAAATGTTGGATTTCAAAACAGGCCTAAGAAGCAAAACTAAACTTTAAAAGAAAGGGGGGGCTAAAAAATGCTCATTTTTTGGGGGGAGGTGGTTGCGGCGGAAACACCTTGGTGGTAAAGTTGGGCATCAGTATTTAGAACCTAATTTCAAAAATCACAATCTTTCCTCCTGACTTTTGTCTTCCAAAAAATCAAAGTAAGAAATTCAGTACTTGAATTTTTAAATTTCTTAGATAACCATTGATTCCTTATTATCAAAAATATAAAATATGAATTTAGGGAATAAAAAATAGAGGAATTATATTAGGGATATGATCAGACCAAATTTTGACTCTTGGATTCTCTTTGTGCAATGAATCCATCGAAGAGTTGGAATTTTCTTAATGAAGAACTATTTTGCTTTCAATTTTATGCATTTTATAAACCAAATAAAACAACTAGATAATTGAAAATTTATAAAATAAGGGGGTTCCCATGTTTTAAGAAGATTATATCGTTATGGCAAAAACACTATTATATGCCCATAAAGTGAGCTTAATTCCAAAAGGAGTGAGAGGTCTGAAATGCCTCATTTTCATGCTTTGATTCAAATAAAAACCTTTAAAAACAATCAATGACATAATTCCTCACAAATAGGCCATCAAAACACTTTATATTATGTGCCCCTTAATATTTTTTGTGCGAAACAAAATTAGTTGTCTTTTAGTATGCTTAAGAATCGTGTTATATAAAGTGTGAAAAAACCTAGATAAGAAGGTCTAGTTCCCTAGGACACTAAATCCGAGGTTAGATTTTTTTTTCTTTCTACATTAAACCATCCAACTCTTTGTGGAGACAACCCTTGACCATTCGAGGAAAAATTATTTGTCCACAGTTGAGGAAGGTATCTTAGTGGCCAAAACCTAGAATTTTTAGCAGATCAAATTTGTGGGGTTTATTTGCACCTAAATCAAGTTTTTTTAGTCAATGGAAGTGTTACTAATCCTTTGAGAACATAGCCTTGGCACACATTATTATAACTTATTCATTCACACCTTCACTATTAGTCTTATGCAGAGTCATAATCATCTAGTAAGAGAGATTTTTGAAGGATCAGTTACTATATTGAGTGGAAGGAAATTAATTCAATAGGGACACATTCTTGTTTCTTGAATTACAAACAACCCTATGTAATTTCTATTACATACCATAAACAACATTCGCGTTTTCTTGAAACACATATTCATGCACCACAAATTAATTTCTTTATTTCACATTATAGTTAAATTTGGTAGTGTCATTGTTTCCTCTTGCATACTTCATTAACTCATATTCCCTTTTAAATTTGGAATTATAGTGAAATCCCCACCATTGTGACATTCCCTAAGGTTGTAATGATTTCATCATATTAGAGGAGGATTTCCATCCATAACTTATCCTCATCCTAGATGAGGGAAGCCACCACTAAGCACCAACACATATGTGTATATGATGGATCAATCATGCTTGGGAATACCTTTATTAGTATCCCCCATAACACATCTCCTTTCATTTTGTCTACATCCAATGGACCCATTCCCCAACCAAAAACCAGGGAAAGGGTTAATGCTACACAAAGAACCCTTCAATTAATGGATAGTCTGAATCTTCCATATTTATCAAAACTCATAAATGGTCATTTCCACTATGATATAGAATGGATTAACATCCTCGATAATTTACCTTTAAATATCCCCAAATTCAAAGTAAAACAAGGATATGATCTCACTAACCATGTTATGTCATTTCACGTATGGTGTTCATCGAACAACATAGCTTAAGTCACCATTGGATTCAACGTTTCCAATGAATTTTTATGGGAACAGTTGCCAACTGGTACATTAATTTTCTTCCAAACATAAATGTGACCTTTGAGCCCATTAAAATGATTTTCCTTACTTATTTTGAACTCTCAAATCACCACATCCTTGGACTAGAGACCTATTTGATTTTAGAAAAAACACTTCCACACATATCACAAATGGAACTATAGACACACATTATGCAATGTTAAAATATAGCCTGAATTCTTATTGGATTAGTATCTTAAATCACTCCTTCACATGATCTCTAAGGATGTCACTACCACGATTCCAAGAACTGAAGATGAAATTATCTTAAAATATCAATCATTTTATCTAATGTATACATATTCAAGGTATTTGTACACTATCATTCTTTATGCCCCTTAACATCCATTTCTTATGTGACATACCCTTAATAATTCTCACTTTATTGATGGGATTTTTGGGTCCATTACCTTTTAGGGGTCTTATACAAACCCCTATGGGTCATATTCTCCAAATTATTCATATTGTGGCACTCCTCCACCTCTAACTACTAAAATTCCACAAACTATACCTAACGTACCTTATGGACAACTTACTAATGAATCATACAATCCTACTTTCCTCAACATGACTATGCAGGAAGTTACCTGGAACCCTCCTCAACACACCCACAATGCATCTCATAATTCTTTAAATTTACCAATAGGAACCTCTACATCATATGGGTCCCCCAACCCTAATGGAGCAACCCTTCCTCTTAACCAACATTATCCTTTTCTCAATCCTTCACTAGGTATATCAACTAATCAAATAAGTACACCTCATGTAGGAATAGATTGCATTCAACCTTCTTTAGTTCAATATAAGATTCAAGTTTTTGAATAATTGAATGTATAAAACCACCCTAATCTACAAAATCAAGGGAAAAATAAAAGAAAGAGCAAACAACATAATCAACTTTTATATCAAGTGGCAAGAACTATAACGAAAATTATGGTAATAACAACCCACCTAAGTAAGAAAAAAACAATAACCTTAGAACTAATTTCCCTTTCTTCACTGTAGGGAATATTGGAATTACATACATCATTGTCCTAAAATAGTTTATTGTAAGTGCATATTGAAAACACATAATCAACCTAGCATAAATCCATCTAAAGGAAATAACCTTGCCCAACCTCGAAAATTAATCTTACAAAACTACTTCCATCAGCAAGGGGCCATATATCATCAATAGGAATTCTTGAAAACATCTAACCCCCACCATTGATGTGGAGTCTTCATACCAAAACATTTACATGAACTCAACATATATTTATGTTTAAATCTACAATCGATCCTATGAAATTCCATAATCTTATCCCACAATGAGAGGACTCATCATCTTCCTTTAGGTTCCACACCCTAGTAGTGACCCTACTACTCGAGTACTAGATATGCCCCTAGACCATAATATTCATCACCCTCATGCGATATTTGTTCGCAAATAATCATCATAGATTATCTATCCCAATCCTCCATTTCCATGTCCATGATTGAGGTGATCTAGTCTTTCCCCTCCTAGAATAAGGGACAATATCAATACTAGGTTACATAGAGTCATCTAATCCATTCCTAGTTTCCTTTAACTTATATATTGTTGGGCCTAGGATGCCTTCATATATCACATCCCAAATCCTCATCACAATCAATAATATCATCATTCATCAATGTATCATGAATAAAGGTGCTTCTACTTATGTCATGTTCACCACTCTGTAATGATTGGGATCCCAAATATTGTACCATACAGAATCACCTTTTGTGCATATGATGTTCATCCTCAAAACCACAAGGCCTTTTGAAAAATGTGCCTATTGATCTAGGGGGAATGATGGTTGTGCTCAATGTATATTTCGTTGATTCCCAAATCGGCTACAACCTCCTCCTCACTCATAGTTATATGTACATCATGAAGGTGTTTACCTCTTCCATCTTCCATAAAATGATGTTCCCCTACAATGGGAAAGTCATCACCCTTTACTGCCTTACATAGTACAAGCATCACCCCACTAGAATATTAGACAATATCCTACCAAAAATTTGTATGAATGCCAAAATTCCTTATTATAGTGAGAGAGAGGCCCAATTGTATACAAATATTATTTGCCACTAGAACCATATAGGGTACCACCAACAATCACCATACTACTAAGTGATGCCCTCGTGTGTACCATATTTTCCTCTATAAATCAATCACTCTCATCTTCTTTGACTTCTGCATCATTACAGAAAATAGAAATCCCTCTTAAGTCCTAATCCATTGACCCCCTTTCTTCAATTGTGCTAGTTGTAGAGGTACCTTTACTTTCCCCACTCAGTATAAAAAATACACCAGTCATGGATACCATCACCTTAACAAATGTAACCGTTGGGATACCCATATTATAATCTACTATAGGGTGTGTGCAAGATGATGAGGGTCTCTTTTGACTCATTAGATGCAATAGAAAACTGAAAAAACAAGCATCCATCAACTTGCATGGATATTTTAAAACACTTACACAATGAATATTGCGATGAGTAAAAAACAAGAAATGTAGGAAATTGAATGATGTTTCCAAAGATATAATTTTTTATATTGAAAATGTTCTTAACTATCTAAAGTTAGATATTTTTTAACGGACACTTTTTATTTTTGGGACAAATTATAAGGTATATGTTTTTGTGGGTGTAGACTCTAAGTGACTAAATGATGGAATAAACTTACGAAAACCAGTATACATATAGAGAACATATAGTACTAGTGCATGATTATAATATTTTTAATTTTTTTTTAATTATCTAAGAGATCAAACCTTGAAAATGGTACGTCAATTGTGGGTGTAGTGTTTGACTGTCTTAATGCAATTATTTGGAAATGGTTTTTTTATAGCGTGTAGAGGTCGATGTTCTTTAGTGCACCATACAATTTTTGTTTAAAATGGTTGAGAAACGAAAGAGATATGGATGAAACACTAACAATGATTTTTTTTAGTTCAGTGATGACAGAAGATAAATAAGAAAAAAATATGTACTCTTGTTAAAATTTACATATTTCGAATCTGCAAAAAAAACACATCTATTTCTAAAATATCATTAAAAATGGAGGTGTGCAGCATACTCAGATGAACGACTAAACACAAGCATATTGAAAATTTGGATATAATGCTGAATTAGCCATGGTTTATCATACTCCAAGGCATAGGCATGTTGAATTCAAAGAAAAGTCCGAAGTAGACACATAGGCATAAGAATGGCATGCAAGCATGGGTGGAGTCTCGGCCTTATCATTTGGAGGGAATACATTTTTTAATTTAAACAAATCGCCTGATCATTATAATGAACAATAATGCATGCGTGTTGATAAAAACAAGAGCGTGTTTTTATGAATCACAACACGCGTGTGTTTTAAACTACT
>LPNX010432473.1:209778-263818 GCA_001517045.1 Pseudotsuga menziesii | reverse complement strand
CTCCACATCAACATCGCAAGTGGAAATACAAGTAAAGGAAGAGGAGGGTAAAGAGGCCTCCATGTCCTAATCAAGGAATGTGAAGAGACTAATGCAAATCCTAATGATGTCATCTAGATAGTCCCTGGCTGTACAACCCTGAAAGGAGTTGTACAGTGAAGTAGAAAGAATCTAGCAGGGGTTTTCATAATCTGTTCCTTCATCTCATATTCCGGTGGAGGTCTTATTTATGTCAATGTGTAATACAGGCTTATTTTCTTATCCATTTTGTCAGTTTACAGACTAAAAACTCTAAACATCAAATCTCTTTGTTTGCATGGTATAAAATTTAAGGGGATGTTAATGGGGCATTGGTTCACTGATGAGGTTGACAGAGTAACGTGCCATCCTCCAGGACTCCCTTCTTGCTGCAGACTTTCCCACCCAAACTGCATATCTTATGAAATGTTGAATAATTATCCCTCCCAACAGGAATATAAGCCTAAGGAAGTCTCTGTCATGCTTGGAAACCCTCGAATTGAGGTGTGCTTGTTGAAGAAACTTTAAACGGTGGAGAGCACAAACATACCTGGGAGGATTGTGAAGGAAGACATGAGAGAATCCATTGTAAATCTCAGTTTTGGCTCTCTTGGACTCCAACAGCGAGGGAGGGGGCGTAAGAGTGATGGAGTGGGCATTGTTGGATTGCAAACAAATGTGTTGCTCCTCTCCCCTATGAAGAATATATGTCTTGCACTTCTGACGAGTGACATTCAGAATGCCAACGGCCGAGCTCCTCACTTCCTTCATCTTAGCCAGCCGTATATGAAGAAAAACCTGAAGACTCTTCACCCCATTGGTGTTGTCAATTACAAGGCACTGATGATCCTCATTATTTTTCATTCTTTCTTCTACTAGATCATTTTCTTCGCTGGGCTCTTTCGCATCATTTTGTTCACCACACTCTGCCTGATTCAATTGGTTTGAGTCTTTTTCATCCGCAGACTCTGTAGGATTTTCCTGTTTTATATCATTTTCTTCCGGGGCTTCGGCGGGGTTTGAAACTATATTTTCGGACGATGGGAATGGCAGATGTTCTTCTAATTTAGGTCGAGGATCTTCCATCGGAAGCAAGAGCTTTGAAGTCTACGGGCGTTTTCTGGTAGACAGAGCTGAAGGGTCACTGCTATTTTGGCTCTTCGTGGAGAATTTCGTCTAGCTGTGGGTGGAGGGCTATGAGACTCCATTATTCTTTTCCCTTCTTCCACGTTGGTTCTCCTCTTCTTTAACTACAATCTGCTTTGAAGTCTGGAATGGCGAGAGTGAATTTCTTTTGGTTTGTGATTGTTCAATTTATTGAACAAACTTCAAAGCGCGAACATGTCACTCGCCTCATTTGTAATGAACGTCCCCAAAAAGGGAGTAGTGAAAAGTGGGAATGAACCTTGGTTGAGCAATAATGATCATTTATTTCATTCAGAAGTGACTTAATGAGTAGGATAACTTTTTTAAGAAAATTAATTCAATTTTTTTTGGTTACTTTTTTATTTTGATTATTTGAATTTTCAAAATGCGAGTGATGTAGGGTTAGATATATGTGGGGGGGTTGTAATTATAATTTTATTTTGATTATTTTAATTTTTTTCAAAATGTTAGTGATGGATGGTGGAATTGTAATTTTAAGGGTTGGGGTTAAGTAATATTGTACATTGCAAAAAAAAATTGGTTTTTTTTTCCAAGTTATGTGTTAAAAAAAATCATTATATAAAATTGGGTTTTGGTTGCATGCTTTAAGTTGATGTGAAAGCATTATTTATCATTCTAATAGGTAACATTGTTAGTGGCTTCATTGCTATGCTTTGTAAACAATTTTTTTATCTATAATGGATCACTATATTTTGTCATCTATTTTGATACATTTTTAGTGAATAAATTGGTGTCGTTGACTTATAGCTCTTAGTTTAGGCATAGGCCTTGTTTTAATGATTTGGGGCCTCAAAACTTCTAGAGCTCATTTTGGGAACCAAATTATGACTATTTGGGTCAAAATTTACATACAAAATATCAACTCTCCTTTGATGTTCTACACATCGAGAGCTTTCTAGCAACATAAAGATCACTTCGATGGGATCTATATGATAAAGTTATGTTTCTCGTAAGTTGATATATGTTGTTAACCACCATGATAATATGGGTATGCCATGTCATCTATCATTACGCATACATGTTGAGCTAGTCATGTGTGAAATTTCAAGAAGATTATCAAGGGTCTCAAATTGTAATCGAGAGTTTAGGCATGCAAAAATGTTAACCCTGATCTTATACAACTATTAGGACATGTAAAATACTATGTTGTTAGGAAAACAAGGGGTTCCAGTCTTATGGTATTGATTTATTTTTCCATGGTTGAGTAGAGCAAATGAGTGGGATATTGTGAGCATAACAAATAAAGTAAAAGACTTTGTGGAAACTATATAGAGCACAATGTCTAAGGCAACTCCATGGTGAGTTCATCTTTCATTGTATTTGCATTTCATATTTGAGAATAAAAGAGCAAGGCATAGTCCTCATCTTTTGGCTAGGTTTTCCAATATCTAATTTCTTAGTGTACATCTTATATTTATTATATGGATGGTGTGGTATTTGTTTGACTTCTTTTTATTTCATTTTCAATGTATTTCATTGTTTTGAGCTCTTAGTTTATAATATTATTTTGATCTTAAGTAAACACCACATCACCAAGATTTTGTAGAAACATGTAAGATGTACTATGACAAATTGTTTAGTGGAATATCCACGATAATTTACTCATCACGTTGGTATCATAGCAGTTTTCTTTGGGGTTCTGTGGGGAAATGCAAGATCCATAAATTGGCTTAAAAAATAAGACTCAAAACCCTAACCATGGCAGTGACCATCCAAGGGATAACTGAAGAAATGGTTTTCAAAGATGGAAGCACAGGTCTCTAACATCTCTTGCGACATGGAAATCCTTATGGAATATCTACGAAGTGAGCTTAAACCTTTCAAGGAGTTTGGTATGTCTAACTCAAACACTCAATCTAATGGGAAATATGGAAACAAAAAATAAGTTAAAGAAAAAAGAGACCAAGTACCAGCATCACTTTTTCCCAATATTTGTTCAAATTGGACATGAAAATATACATAAAACCCTATCAAGGCAAGTCTAGTGAGTTAAGTTGAACCAATGGTTGCAACAATTAAAAGTCCACTCCAATGTTCATGATACTGGAGAAGAGGAAAATATATCATTTGCCATGTTAATGTTTAGATGGTCATGTTGAAACTTGTTGGGAAAACCACACATAAACAATTAAGATAGAGGGTTATTCCCTAGTAACTAACTCGGAGGTGTTTAAAACCCCTCATTAAGTTCCATTTCTACCTTTTTGGGAGAAAAAATAACCAATAGTTCTATTGCCATTGCTTTCAACCAAAAGCAAGGGTAGATTGTACAAGAGTATACCATTGAGGACAGTCAACAAAAACTTCAATTTGGTAAACAACTACCTCATCTGATCAATAGAACTGTCAACAGCAATCTCAGGCTTGATTTATGCAGTTTCTGTTCGTCGCTTAAGCGACGCTTACTAATGCGCCATCACTTAACCGACGGTTATGAGAATAGTCGTCGCTTCACCGATTCTTGTGTCCACATTTACAACAAAAAAAAATGTATCCTTGTGATTTTTGGTAAGTTTAAAAAGAGAAATCCACGCGCCGTCGGACTTTTCCGTTGGATTTTGGATCGCAATGTAGTAGTGGCTGAGCGTCTCTCTAAATTTGCACTCTCTTTTCCTCAGGGTAAAGGCAGTGTTAAGGAATACTTTCAGAACCATTTGGCTTCTCAGGACACTTTTCAGCTCTTATGAGCATGATAAAGGGATTTCTTCATTTCCATCATATATTTTATGATTGAAAGAGTGCTCACTTTTAGAATGTTGTTCAGATCCCTTTGGCACTCGGTAGATGTGGATGAGAAGACAGTCCTCACTTTATGATGAGACAGTTTTCTGATGGGATCTTTCTTTATTGTTGTTATGCCTTTCCCCCCGGCAGAACTCTTGTGGGATGTTTTGGTATGTAACCCGCTTATGGGATGATTGTACTGATGACCTTTGATTCTTCTAAGAATAACAAGGACAGGCTTTTTTCTTTCTGAAAAAATATATTCTGAATTAGTCTGTTAAAAGGTTGGATTCTTCGAGTAATGGAATGCTTATTTCCATATGAGATTGTTGTAATCCCCAATGTTAATCAATGAGTCTTACAATTCCTGGGGGCTACTCATAAATCTTACAAATATAACAATATTAAGCAGATTACGCAGTTTTAGAGGTATTTGGGAAAGCATTACACTTTATTACAAAAAAAGAGGTGCAACAGCAGGTAAATACTTGCACAACTCCTCTCATAAGTGTTTCTGGAAGGGGTCCTGTAAGTAAAGTAAAGAGTCCAGGTCCCTCCCTTGAACCTTGAAGGGAGGAAATTCTTAGATATTATAACCTTTATTCTGAAATCCTGTACACAACATTTTTGGTCTACCAAGCCTTGAATTACTAGTTCCTGAGTTTTATCTGTAAACATAGCAATATTATAATGAACCTGGGCATGTTTGACCTATTTTCGGGGCTGCAACTTGTGAAAATCACAGGATATCCAATAATAGATTTGATCCTTATGGCCTATTATAGTGCATCTATAGGTGTAGCATTCCTCTGTTACTGTAAGGGAATTATGATCTAGCCACTTCATCTCCACCACATCCACAACAAAGAAAAAAAAATGAATAGAAAAAAAACACAATAGATATTCAAGAAAAACATAGAACAAACCTGAAGGTCTAAACATTAATGATGCCATTCTGAAGGAAGTGGAGACCCAACGTGAAGCTCAATACCAATATTTGTCAATTTCAATTTCTATCCACCGACACCAATCTCATCACCATGTTTATAATTGCCTGAATTCCAATTCCATTTACTCTTCTTAGATGTGTCTTCAAGCATCTTCTTAGATTCAGACAAATTACTTGTAAATCTAGTCCTCTTAGCCTAAGTATTCAACACAGTAGGTCCGCGTCAGAATTGAACTCCCTCTACAGGTACATGCCTGAAGGATAAAGAAAGAAAACAATTCTTTAGGAGCCCAATCCTTTTCAACCAACAATCATATATAACTCAGTGACTGCAACTTGGTGATACCTTTGGCCCAATCAATTATCATGACCTTTGATTCACCAAAAATAGAAAGCTAGAGATTTTTTTTTTTTTGCGAACCATAAAATCCCCCATAAGGCTAAAAGTTCATGCAATTGCTTTGTTGGATCTATGAAGATCGAGGTGCATGGCACTAATATTACTAATAGAAGGTAGACAACTTACAAAAACAACACTTCATTGCCAAATTTGCAATTTTCCATGACACAATTAAAAATGACTAACATAAATGACTAATTCATATTCTTCTAGCTAGTCATTTTTTATGTCATGACTAAATTAATCATTTATTTTAGTCATTTTTAACTCTGTCACTTATTATCTAGTCATATTTGTTAACTGGTGACTAAATTAGTCATTAATTTTAGTCGTTTATAGTTGAGTCAATCAAAATTGCTCATATTTAGTAGTAAATCACTTGGAAAACCTGTGGCGACTAGAATTTTTAGTCACCTAGAAGCTAATTCCTCATTTTGTACTAATGGAGGTACTGGAAAATACAAAGGAAAAATACCCCTAAATTTTTTTAAATGTGGAAGAATTGGACACTTTGCTTCAAAATGTCCTTACCCTAAGTAAGATGGTAGTGATGAGAAAGAAGCCTCAAGGAAGTTAAAAAAGGGTAAAATTGGAAACAAACAAAATTACTATGAGAAAAATAAAATTCTTTACACTATGGAAGATAATGAAGATGAAGATACAAGTGGAGATGAAGAAACCAAAATTCTATTCATGGAAGTAGATACTCAAGCTTAGAATAGTGAATTAGAAGAGGAAGGTGAAGTAGACTTAAAAACCAAACTCATTAGTGCTCTTGAAGAAGTTGAAAAATGCAGGAGAAAGAACAAAATGTCAAACCATTTCATGAGCGAGTTGGAAACTCAACTTCTAGAGGACAAAAGGATTAAACAGGACCTGAATTTGCAGCTCAAATTAAGAATACAAGAATCTAAAAATCTTGAAGAAGAGATCATGCAGTTTAGGAAAAAGATTGATGAAGAAGCTATGAAATCAAAAATTGAGAGCATCTAAAATATCTTAGAAGATATCCTAAATAGCCAAAGACCTTCAAATGATAAATATGGACTAGGATATAGGCCAAACTATTATTCTTTCACAAACTAAGGTGGAAATAAAAAGGGCTATGCTGCTGCACTAAAGAGTCTAGTTAAGAAGGAAGAAAGCAAGAAATCTATTCCAAACAGGTTTAATGTGATGCCTAAGAAACCAATGACGAACATATATCAGCAAATATTCCTTGGTCATAAATCCCTAAATTGCAGATCCTATGGAAAGTTTCATGAATACAAGAAGAACTCACCTGGTGAAAAACCACAAGGAATGAATCATAACCATTTTACACTTCTTCAAAGATATGACCTAGATTGTTACAAATGTAATAACCATTGATATATGGCATGAGATTGTAAGCTGATGAATCCTACAAGGAAGAATGCTACAAATAAGTTTTGAGACACAAAAAAATAAGTATTGGAGGGTAATGGAAGAAAAGGAAAGATCCATGATTTCCCTATGTGCAAAAGAGATACAAAATCTATGGAACTTGGACTGTGGGTGTTCAAAAAACATAACAGGAGACCCAAACAAGTTCATAAAACTATAATATATTAAGGGTAAAGTCACAGTTGGAGACAATATGGCTTGCAAGATAATTGGCAAAGGTATAGTTGTTATCAATACCAAGATCAAAGCATAAAATGTGTTACTGGTAGAAAACATCAAGCCTAATCTCCTCAGTGTAATTCAAACATGTGACTAAGGGAACATCTGTATTTTTGAATGTAAGAAATGTCAAATGATAAAGAAGGACCCAAGAAGAATTGTTGGCACTGATGTAAGAAATTCAAACAATGTATACATCCTAGAAAATCAAAATCAATGCTACTTGAGTATGGTTGATGAAAGTTGGCTATGGAACAGAAGGATGGGACACTTTAACTTTGATAATGTTTTCAAGGTAAGTAATAAGGAAGCCCTGAGAGACTTCCTAAAATTGTGAAACCTCTAAACTCAATTTGTAGACCTTGTCAACATGGGAAGCAAACTAAAGCTAGTTTCAAAACAAAATAACATATCAACTCACATCCTCTAGAAATAGTACACACTGATCTTTGTGGACCAACAAGGACTAAAAGTATGCAAGGAGAATACTATTTTATGTTGCTCATTGATGACTATACAAGGATGAATTGGGTAACATTTAACAAAGAAAAATCAGAAGCTTTTGAAAAATTCAAAATATTCAAAGCAATGGTTAAAAATGAGATAAATCAGAAAATCAAATGTCTTAGATCAGACAATAGGGGAGATTTTACCTCAAACAAGTTCAATGATTTTTGTGAAATACATAGGAATAAAAGATAATTTTCAGCTGCAAAGACTCCTCAACATAATGGTGTTGTTGAAAGGAAGAATAGAACAGTCCAAGAAGCTACCAGAACAATTCTTAATGAAGCAAAGTTTTCAGATGCATATTGGAGAGAAGCAGTAAACACAACTATATATATACTTAATATAAGACAACTTAGAGTGTATAAGGACAAGACTCCTTATGAACTATTGTATGGAATACCAATCTCAGTCAAATACTTCAGAGTGTTTGGCAACAAGTTCTAAATTAAAAGAAATGAGGATGATCTTGGCAAGTTTGATTCTAGGAATGATGAAGGAATATTGTTAGGATATTCATCCACCAAGAAGGTGTATATATGTTACAATAAAAGTTTAAACAATATCGGAGAAAGAGTAGATGTAATAATAGATGACATAAAACCAATAAGAATAAGAATTCATGATGGTGATGTAAGTAAACATGATGAATAAAAGAAAGACCTACAAAAACATGAAAGTATTCATGATGAAGAAGAATAATTAGAGGAGTAAGATACATAGTAAATTCAAGAAGATTCTCCAATATATGATACAAAAATTATATCTAGAAGAGTACAAAAGGATCATCCCAAGACACATATCATCGATGAAAAAGATGTTGGAGTCAGTACAAGGAGACAACTACTATTTAATGAACAAGCCCTACTCTCAATAGTGGAACCTGATAATTTTATAGAATCCAACAAGAATGATGAATGAATCAAAGCCATGAATAAATAACTGGATCATATTGATAAGAACGAAACCTCGAAACTTGTCCCACGACCCAAAGACAAAAATATTATAGGTTCCAAATAGGTTTTCAAGAACAAATTCAATCAAGATGGCCAAGTGATAAGGAACAAGGCAATATTAGTATGTAAAGGATATGCCCAAGTAGAAGGCATTGACTTTGAAGAAAATTTTGCACGTGTGGCAAGACTCAAAGCCATCAGGATGTTCTTAGCTTTTTCATGTTACAAAAACTATAAGGTATATCAAATGGACGTAAAAACCACTTTCCTTAATGGAGAAGTTGAAGAACAAGTCTATATTGAGAAGCTTAAAGGTTTTATCTTGTTAGAAAACATAAATTATGTGTGAAAACTTAAGAAAGCACTCTATGTCCATAAACAAGATCCAAGCGCATGGTTATCCAAACTTGACAATTATTTAAAACAACAAGGACACAAAAGATGGACCACTGACAGTAATTTGTACATAGAGTTTTAAAATGAAAATATGATCATTGTGCTAGTCTATGTAGATGATATCATATTTGGAAGTGATCTAAAAATTCTGAGCGTAAACTTTGCATCAGAAATGAAGAAAGAAATTGAAATGTCAATGTTAGGATAACTAACATTCTTTCTAGGATTACAAGTATCTCAATCACAAAAAGGAATTTTCATTTCTCAAACTAAGTATATCAAATAAATATTAAAGAAGTTCAAAATGGAAAAATCCAAACCTGTTAGTACCCCTATGGTCACTGGTTGTAAATTAAGAAAGAATGATGAATCCTTAGAAGTGGATCATACTATGTATAGGTCAATGATTAGTATTTTATTATATGTAATGAATACTATACTTTATGTAATGCAGGTTGTAGGTTTGGCTTATAGATTCCAATCAGCCCTAAAAGAAACACATGTGGATGTAGTAAAAATAATTCTTAGATATCTAAAAGATACTATGGATTATGGATTGTGGTATCCAAAAATCAATAACTTCACTCTAAAGGAATTCATTAATGCAGATTGGGAGGGAACTATTGATGACCGAAAGAGTTCCAGTGGATCAACAGTCCCTTTGGAAAATTTGTTGGTATCATGGTTAGGAAAGAAACAATCCTCCATATCACTATATACAATAGAGGTTGAATATATTGTTGTTACATGATGTTGTACTCAAGTCATTTGGATGAAACGAACATTAGAAGACTTACTTGTAAAATATGAAGATCCAATAGCGATAAGTTGTGACAATACGAGTGCAATAAATATATCAAGGAACCCTATAATGCACTCCAAGGCAAATAAAATACCAATAAATTATCGCTTTCTAAGAGATCAAGTGTCACAAAAGGTTGTCAAAATAGAATTTGCTGACACCAAAGAATAGATAGTTGATATTTTCAAAAAACCACTACGCAAAGAAACCTCATGGAAAGCAAATTGTGGAAGCATTTTTAAGGAATTTGGAAAACCCACAATTTGCAATTTGCATTTGATCTAAGATCGATGCTTATGAAAGAGTCTGCATGAGATAGATGGCGTAGAAGAAATATTATGGAAATAAATTTGCAGAAGCGCTTTTAAGGATTTTGGAAAACCCACAATGCACAATCTGCATCTCATATGAGATCATTGGTAAGGGAAGAGTCTGCAAGAAATCAATGGTGTAGAAAGACTATTGCAGAAAGAACCTTGTAGAAAGGTAGTTGCAAAAGGGAAATTGCAAAAGGACCTTTTGAGAAAAGTCAAAACGCATGTCGACAATATACCATTCGCATCAGATAAATGGTCTAGAAAGAGTTCACAAGAAATCAACTGCGTGGAAAGTATCTTGCAGAAATGATGTTATGAAAGGATCATTATGGAAAGGAAACCGTGGAAGGTCGTGACTAGAAAATTAAATAGTAAAAATTTGATTAATCGAGAATTAGTTTAGTTGTCTTGGAGAGTCACGACAAAGGTAGGTGAATATTGAATGTTTGAGGGTATATACACAATAGTTTAGACCCTCAAATATTTGTCTCTGCACATTCAATTGCTAGATTCATTGAAGAACTATCAGAGACCAAATTATCATATGAGTAAGGTGGGGAGTATCTATGGAAAGTAACAGGATTTCTAGGGGGTGGTATCCCCCTTCCAGGTGTAACTAGTAAATAGGGTGTAGTAGCATCCTGTCAATAGCAGCTGATAAAACCAGGGGGTCATAGCCTCCTTCGAGTAGTTTCCGGTAAATAGGGTGTAATACCATCCTTGTCTGTAGTAGAAGGAAGAAACTATTTCTAAATACAATTTTGCAGTAACAGGAAATATTTGTGGTTTACCCAATTGGGATTCCATGAAAAATTTGTGTTTTATGTGTTCTTGTTGATCATGTGCACTAATGAATAAATTAAAAGTGGTTTAAATTTGTAAAAGTTATCAATATTGATTCACCCCCCCCTCTCAGTATTGTCCAATATTCTAACATAAAGGACACCACAAATTAGATAAATCACGAGTGGGTTGTCATGAATGATGGAAAAACATGCTAATCATGGAATATGTCGAGAAAATAATGGAGGATGTGTTGCCAACAAAAGATAGATTTTTCATAGTTGACTAGATTTACCTTATCCACATAAAATATGGAATACAGATAAATAAAGACATAATCTGTAGGAAGGCTCAATTATTGACTAAATACATGAGGTAGATCTTTCTACTAAGATAATTCTCACTAGTATGCACAAGGAAAATAGAGAGATGAATAAAGAGACTAAATACAAGAGAAGTGATCAAATGAATAATTGATTATTGAACCAATGACTTGATTTATTAACCAAATACTTGATTGATTGACCAAATACTTGTTTGATTGTTACAATAGTAATACATCCTTATAAAAGAAAAATTGTGTTGGTGGAGGAAAAATAACGCTGGTCCATAAATCAAACTTTCCAAATATGATAAAACCCCATAGGTGGCTAAAGCACTTCCCAAATCAGTCAAGGACCTCATGAATTAGATAAAGAATGAATGAATTGTCATGAATGATGGAAAATCATGCTAATACTGGAATATGGGGATAAAATAAAGGACAATGGGTCGGCATAAAAAAATATTAGTTTCGTAGTTGACTAGCTTTAGCTTATTGACAAAAAATCTAGAATAAAGAAGAATAAAGACATAATCTACAGGAAGGCTCAGTTACTAATTCTGGTAGTCAATAAAGTAGACAAGATCAAACCAAAATCAGGATAAAAGAGCTCATGGGGTATATATGGAATTGTTTACCATGTGGTGCAAGTGGATTCCAACTATCTAGGCTAGTAGGTATAATTTTAATAAAAAAAGATTAAATATTTATATCCTAAGTATTAAGTGGGTTTATTATATTCCCACCCCCCCTTTAAGTATGAATTTATGATGTTTATGTATTAAATAATTATATTCATTTGGTTTGTATAGGTGTATATAGGTTTTGGAAATTAATCCCAAGCAGTAGATTAATTCCACTCACAAATTTACTAGTCAAGCATGCAAAATTCCACAAAAAGGAGACTGAATATGGAGCATAACACAAAATTATATTGAATAAGTGCACATCATCCAAAATCATAAATTAATAGGCCTTCCAAATATATAATTACATCAGATATTCAAGAGAATAAGGATTCTACTCGAATTGGACAAAAAACAGGATTACTAAACTAGTCAAAATCCCCCATAGGTGCATAAATCAGTGTCCTAATCTGTCAATATGCTCACGAATTGGCTGAGAGAGATGTACCATATAATAAGTGATGGAAATAAATCAGATCCATGCTTTTGGATGGATAAAAATAAAGAGGATGATTTGGGCAAAAAACAAGGTAATTACTCCAAGACTAGTTTTTCCTTTTTGCCTTAAAACTGCTGAAAAGAAAAGCACCTCAGGAAAAAAAGAGATGTACTTTTACTATTCTGGAATGACATGAAAGTTGTCAGAATATTTAAAATATATTTCTAAAGCAATCCTTAATCCATTTTTAGTATTTGTTGACTTCTGGGTGCAAGTGGATGCCAACTAGCATAGCGAGGAATCTAGGAATAAGACAAAATTGACAAATTAATGTCTCCTAAGTGTAACTATGGGTTTGATTATTATAAAACCCCCCCTTAAGCCTAAATTTATGTAAAATATCAGAAAAATATATCAAATTATAGGTCCTAGAAACAAGGCTTAGTCACCCTTTACATACTGCTTGTCCATACAACCAAGGAAAGAGAAAAAAACCCAAGGCAAAAATTATCCCTTAAACATGGACATGAAGAAAAATTTTGGATATATTGTTATCAATAATTCTTCACCACATGATCAACAATCCCCATCTGTGATTTGATATTACTAAAGGTCTTCTCAGAAAACACCTTGGTGAATATGTCTGCTACTTGCTCTAAAGATGCACAATATAGTATAGCAATAGTACCATCATGCACAAGATCCCTGATATAGTGCATATGGATCTTGATGTGACATGGTTAACTATATTTGAACTGCATTAGTGGATATTTGAAGTTTCTTTGATTGTCACAATAGATGAAAGTGGAAGTCTCTGATTTGATCCCACATTCTTTAAGTATTCCCTGCAACCACAAACATTGAGTAGATGCATTCACAGTTCCTCTATACTCTAAATTTAAATCATGTCATCGACATAAACAAATATAATCAACATTTTACTTTGTTGATATGTTTTAACATACAGAGTGGGATCCTTATTGTTTCTACTAAACCCATTGTTGATGGGGTAGGAGTCAATTCTGCTATACCAAGCTCGTGGAGCTTGTTATAGACCATACAAATCCTATTTCATCTTAAACACTTTATGTTCATGACATTTGAGTGTAAATCCAAGTGTTTGGTCTACATAAACTTCTTCTTCAAGAATACCATTAATAAAGGAATATTTCACATCCATTTGATAAACAAGACACTAATTTTGTGTTCCAATGAAAAGTACAACTCTGATGGTATCCATCCTTGCTATAGGAGAAAAGGTTTCATCATAATCACTATAATATTGTTGTGCATATCCTTTGGAAACCAACCTTTCCTTATGATTTTCAATTTCTTCTTTTTCATTTACTTTGGTCTCATAGACCCATTTGACTCCTATGTTGGTTTTGTCTGCAGGGATATCAATAAGATACCAAGTCTAGTATTTCTCAATAGCATCAATTTGTTCATTCATTACTTGTACCCATTGTGCATCCTTTACTAATTCATCAAAATATGTGGGCTAATAGGAAAACATAATATATTGAATTTGCTCATCAATAACAGAAGTGTGCTCACTTTACTCTCTCAAAATTCTGGTTTTCTGGTGCTAAGGTGGATTGTCTGTTGTTGTTTCTTCTTGCTATTGTACTTACAATATTGGAATTCTAATAGGTAGATTTGACATATCTGAACTTTCTTGTTGTTTTACATCTAAAGGATCACTCCAACATTTGTATTCAAGGAATTTCACATCTCTTCTCACCATAATATTTTTGGTGACAATTTTATAAAACTTGTAAGACATGGTTTGTTCACTGTAACCAGTGAAAATACACCGCTCACTCTTCTTATCCATATTTATTCTAAGTTCATCAAGTACATGAGAAACCACAACAGAAAAAAAAAAGATCTTAGATGTACAATACTAGTCTTAGTGCCACTCCATGCTTCTTCAGGAATCTTGTCCTAGACACTCATCGTGGGTGATCTATTGAGAAATTAGACTGAGCATGAAACAACTTCATCCCAATACTTACCTGATAGCTTCTTATGTGACAATGTGTTATGGGCCATGTTCATGATGGTATTGCTCTTGCGTTAACAAATCCATTCTATCATGGAGTGTATTTGGTGGTGAACTATCTATGGATGCCATGCCTCTTGGAGAAGTCTAAAAAATCATGTGAATCATATTCACCTCCACCATCTGACTCGATCACTTTAATAAAATTTCCATACTACTTCTTAGTCTAATCCTTAAACTCTTTGATCCTCGAGAAGGTATCTAATTTTTTCTTGTGGGAATAAATCTATATTTTCCTGCTAAAATCATCAATAAATGTCAGAAAATAAAAGCTGCCTCATATGGATTGGGTTTTCACGGGTCCATAAAGGTCTATATGAACTATCTCAAGATGTTCTTTGGATCAATATGTGGAAGTGTGAAAGTTGTGCCTTTGATGTTTCCCAATGATACAATTCTCACAGGAGTTGGATTGTTCATGGATAACTGGTAACCCCTTAACCATGGACTATTTGTGTAGGATATTGAGATTCTTGAAGGGAATATGACCGAATCTAGAGTTCCATAACCAAGATGAATATATACTAGAAACAATAAGAGCTACAGACTGTGGAAGGTTGGTAGTCCTGATACTGAGAGGAAATATCATGTTCTTGGTCATTTCAACTTTGGCTATGAGTCTCTTACTAGGGGGTTATCATAAATAAAACGCTATGTGTCATAAAATCAAATATCATACTGGTTCTGAATTAATTGACCTATACTGAGGGATGTTCGCACGAATTTGGTTCCATTTTGTAGTGCCACTTTAGAATGAGAAAACTCACATCCAAAATATAAATCTATAATGCATATGCATTATTAATTCTATGTTCAAAAAACACGAGCCAAAATAAATACTAAGGTTAGTTATCCAATATCGCAAGTGCGATATATCACACTTGCATTTTCAAAGAGTTGCAAATTGCAAGTGCAATATATCGCACTTGCGAATTGTAAAACCATAAAAAGACAAAACAGAGGCCAGTGGCCTCAATTTCTTATTTGCACAGTGAAGGCCGCGATATTGGGAAAGTGAAAAACTGCACCAACAGTTTGAGATTGTGTCTTTGGAGGTGCCTTTGGAGGGTAATTTGCAAGGGACAATTCAAAACTTGGATGCAATGGAAGGTAAGTACTGATTTTCTTCACAATTGCTTTCAATTTTTGTTTGTTTTTGTTAATTTTATAGTTTTTATATTTCTTAAAACGAATTTAATAAAAAATATTGAATTAAATCAAATAATAATATATTAAAAAAAATTAATCTGTTGTTTCAATCTTAACCGATAAGATAAATGTTGAAGATAATGTGCAAAATGAACCCACTAATAACTCGAAACCAAACCTCAACATAAACCCAAACGCAAACCAAAATACAAACACAAACCCAAACACGGAGGGGGAACAAGACCAGGATTCAAAGATTCTGGCTCGTTTGGGTACATTGAGGCGCCTTAGCTCATTGTTTAGAGGGGGGACCATCTGATACAATAATTATCCGAGGCATTAGATATCATAACAAACACAATTTCCAATGCCCAGGGAACACTGTACAACATAATCTCATACAGAAAATCCATGAGAAAATACTATTATGATGGTTTGACCTATAAAGAAATAAAAAAATAAATATAACCAAAGACCAATTGTTTTCATTATTCTGGGACCCTAGCACTAGATTGGATCCACCCACTAGTCGAGCACACATTTCCATAGACTAGTGCACAGAACCAAATGTGAAAGCCAATTGAATGGATTGTTGGTACATGGTCTTCAATGAATTCCCTCATGGGAATAGAGACATCCCATTTTATTTCATGATGAATTTGTATGCATAATTTATCTTGGGGAAACATGTTAACTATTTTGATATTTTAGAGTTCGAAGGTGTGGTTCATGGGATGCCCCAAGATAGGGAAGGGGCTAGGAATTATCCTAACTATTTTCCACACCCTCAACGCACACCAAAATCCCCTTAGGTATATCCTCATGTGAGTCTTGTGATTGATGATACATAGGAGGCCTTATTTGACTTGGCAGATACAGTGATTCAACATGGGACTATTTTCTAAGGCAATGTAGGAAAAGGGGTTGGCACTTATGAGGCTGGCACATCCCACACTTAGGATCCACATACTAGGTCTCTAGACCATACTCAAGGTATAGATCACATTGGAGACGCAGAGGGTTTAGAGCATCGTGTTATTCCACACCCTTATATAGCATGTGGAGGCACATGCTATGGGCCTGCTTCATATTTCCAGGATGATGGATTACTTTGATATGTAAGTATAACTCGTTATTTTCATATTATATTTTTTTTGATATCACAATTTAAAAAAAATTCGTAATATATTTCTATTTAGTTATCAAACAAATTATGTGAAAAAATATACAGCTGGTGTCCCATCACACCCTAGATTCGCATAGTCCGACGATTGATGTTGATAACATTGATGAAGTGGTTAATGCCGCATATGGTTTTGGTGCTTCACCATTAGCTATAAGAACTTTACTTTTTAATTTGTCATCATTATTTACATATTTATAGTAGATATTGTAACATTCAATACATCCTAACCTGGATACAATATGTTTTATGCAGGGTGGGAAGGATGAGTTTGTGGAATCCCAGCCAAGTCCCTCGCGTGTAGAGGAAGATTCCTAGACACAAGTATTATTTTAATTATGTTTTTACCTATTATTTTAATAATTCAACATGTATGCTTTTAATTATTCAAAAATTTCTAATTGTATGTTTATGTTTTGCTACGTAGCATGAAAAAAACATTTTTCATCCATCTTGTATATTTATCATTTTCTTTGTATTATCTAAAATTGACATATGTTACTTTATGTAGGAATATATTGAGAAAGTGGTGCTTGAAGAGCACCAAATACGGGTTTTGGGTGACCCACCTCTCCCCCCCAGGTACATGTATGTTTCGCTTTCTTTAAAAAAATCATTTTTCATCCATCTTGTATATGTCTCGTTTTCTTTGTATTATCTGACATTGACATATCTTGACGCATGAATCTATTGAGCCAGTGGTGCTTGAAGAGAACCAAATCCCAAGTTTTGGGTGACCCACCTCTCCTCCCCCAGGTACATGTATGTTTTGCTTTCTTTGAAAACATGATTTTATGTCCATGTAGTTGTTGAGGCCTGAAAAATCGCAAGTAACAACAGTTAGGTATTCTCCCCAGTAAACTTTCCCAACTAGCCCATTACTATTTGGTATGGGGAATTTGTTTGGTTTATGGTCAGGCTACCGTAGGTCAAGTAACAAAAATAAAGGGTTTTACCGGTTACGGCCCGGTCCACCGTGTATGTTTTTAGTTTTTGTATTTAAGTATGAGATGCAAGTGTCTATCTAAAAATACAGATTGATAGAAATTACGAGGAGCGGTCACAATGTGATGCGTACGTTCTTACCTCTTGTCTTAACTCTCTCGCATCTAAACCACACATAGCAAGAAAAACTAAAACTACCTATCTAACCTATCCCTGGGGAGAAAGATTATTATTCATCAATGAGCAATGTATTTTGTGCATGCATTAAGAAAAATCATAGATAGCTATTACTTATTTCAAAACACATGAACATTATAGATATATGAACAACCAGATAGCTAATTGTTTATGAAAAACATTTATTACTCATAGTGAAAATTGCATAGAATAAATTGGAGCACATTCATAACAAGAACATAGGTTCAAAGAGTTAGAACGATCTCATAGTTAATGGATAACAGCTGAAAACAAAATAGTTCACATTCAACAAATTCATTGCACAGCATTTGAAACCTTTCACAAAGCTTTCTCCAACAGGAAACTTCTAATTTCTTTATGCAAAAGGAAATAGTTCTTCTTACATCATACTCTCACAAATCTATGTGGGAAACATTCCTTTACTCTATCTAACTCTCCTATACTTATACTACAAGCAAAACTCTTGGGATGCCCCTTGGTGACCTTTGGGATTCCCCAAACCGTTCAATCCCACAATTTTGTCCTTTTGTGAGTGCTCATGATTTATGCAATCCATTACATTTCAGCTTAAGATTTTAAGAGCACTTTATAAAAGGGGCCAGCTTGGTAACTGATTAACTTCTCCCAAGCCTGTGCCTCTGCTGCGGTCGACCTGTTTGAGATCTCAGACCCCTACTTATTTCTTCTCTTTTATGTTGCCTCCTTTCTTCTGCTTTGTCTTCTAGACATATTTTCTCTATAGCAGCAATCAACCTGTCATGAATAACCAACTCTCAGATCACTTAGCGTTTAACAAAGTAACACAAACTGTATTAAAACATATATCTTGTAAAATGAACTATTAAACAATATTAATGCATGAAACAAAAACATGATGATGCAAAGAAAAATCCTGTAAGTTGGGTTTGAAAATCCTCTAAACCCGCCATTCGACTAAAAACACAACCTTGATAGAATATACTCTTCATCTTAATTCAGGTTGCCTCTGAGCTAATTCTAAACCTCCGAAGAAAGCATGAAGAATGAAAAAGTAACCACCATCGAAAAATAGAGTCAAAGCACACGAGAGAGGCGGGAAAACGCTCACCGACAGGAAAAATACTAAGCATTGAGTGAAAACAAACTCTCATTGGTGGTTGGAACACTATAAGTCGGATGGTAAACTCACTAATCCATCGCAACAACGGAGACCATACAGCCTAAGGGTTTCATGGAAAAATAAAACATTGGTGAAAAAAAAAACTATAAAAAACTACAGCATCGGACCTTGGAACCACTACAACATTGGATGACTAGTTCAATGAGGAGGCATAACAACGGAAATCACATGAACTAAGGGTTCCGCAATAGTAGAAAACATCGACGAAAAATTAGAACAAATCATTGGTGAATGGAAAACTCAGAGGACCGTGAATCGACGAAGCAAAGGACTAGGCTTCCGATCAAATGTCAAACACAATCTCGATAGAGAAAGAAATCAAATCATTTAAAACAAAAACCCATGTAATCGGCAAATATATGGGCTTTCGTCGGGGTGCTTGCAATTTGTCATCTAAAATGGTAGCAACACACAGGACTAAATCTCCGATAGTGATAAAACAGAAAATGTCGATAGTCAAAAGTTTTAATGAAATAAACAAATGAGATAAAAACATCAATGAAAAACATGACTGTCTATCGGGACATTCATAACTTAGCTTTCGTAACGACGGCTATGACCCCGACTCATTGTTAAATAAACTTCCAACAGCGAAAAGGAAATTATCGACAAACCAAAACTTCAAGTTCAAACCAAAAGCATCAGCAGACAAAAGATAGTCATTCAACTTCCAAAAATGCTAAACACTTAACCTCAATCCATCCTCAAAAGATCCAAAGTTGTAGCAGAGGAAAAACAAAGTTCATCAATCCCAAACAAATCCAGGCAAGGTAAAATTAAAAGTAGGGTCCAAAATTTTAAAAATTTGTGAAATAGTTGCAACTGCAACAATTGGCGACTACCTGGTGAACCCAGATCTCTGGACAATTTCTTCCTTAAGTAACATATTGTTTGACAATAAAATCAACATGTTGAATTCTTGTAGATGTTTGGATTTTCCAAATGGAAAATATATGTACTTTTAATCATTGACGATAGTCCAATTTAGGAAAATGGAAACCAAGATTTCAAACTCAAGATAACTCTTTTGAGGCCAGGGATATGAGTTTCATTTTTTACCTCTGTCTTCAAGTAGCTTCTAGCTTGGACACCACAGGATTGTAACATATGGTAAACATAAATATTCATTTGTTCCTCATTCCCATGCCATTTTGCACTTTTCTGCTTTTGGACTTTTGTTCTTTCTTTTGAGTCCTCTTGCATGCCTTTTTTTCTGAATTGTTTATTCAGGATCCTCTATCCATAGTGTCCTTTTGTGTGAGAGATGTATTTAATTTTCAGCTCACAGACGGAGAAGAACTTTGGCAATTTTGTACTCATATCATTTATTACTTTGTTTGATACATATTTCTTCTCAAGAGATTCTTGACTTTTATTTGCCTTTTGTCTTTCAATTCTTGGTATGGGATCATTTATATATAATATACTGTTTAACTTGCTTCCTTTCCATGGGCCTTTTGCTATCACTCCCTAGGACATTTTTAAATGTGAGATGGATGGAGCCTTGAAATACTATTCCAGACCTTTTGATCCTAAGTTATTTTACAAGGATTAAGTAGGAATTCAATGTGTTCATAGCCATTTAGGAAAATTGCTAACTAGAAGAAATTCATTTAGATAAACAATAGTACACAGTCTTATTATCAAGAATTTTAGTTAATCCAGAATTCTGATGCTCTCCATGAAACCAAAAGTTTGCTTCTTTTATTGAAATCCATCAAAATCTAAACTAGAACAAACAAAAATAAAGTAAATCAAAATAAACAACGAAATCAATTTATTTATGTACAAAAACAAAAACAAAAATCAGGAAAAATAAGGTTTGAGAACTAAACCATTAACTGGTAAGTTCTCTTACCACCCCTGTAAATATTGCAACTTGTAGGTTGAGGGGCCAAGTTTTGCAGCAATCTGAAAAGGGCCTACCCGTAACTATTGAAACTTCGTGTGCTTCCATTTTTCATCATGCAGGTGATCCCCTTAAGAACCAGGTCTCCCACTTCAAACTCCTTTTTTCCAGCTTTATGTTTATCAAACCACCACTTCACTACTTCATGTTGATGCTTAAAGCATTCTTTGGCTTTGGACCTAGACTCTTCTGCCTTCAAAAGATTATAGATTCTAATTTGCAGGATTTCGTTATCTGTGCCTCTAGAATCTTGAGCTATTATGGAAGATGATAGCATAATGTTAGGAGGAAGTATATCCTCTTTTCCATAAACAAGGGTATACGATGACACACTTAAGGAACTCTTGGGTATGGCCCTATCAGCCCAAAGAGAGTTCGGTAATGCTAAATGCCAACTTCTCTGGTTTTCTATCACAGTCTTTTTTAAGATCCTAATCAGATTCTTATTTGTATATTTTTCCAAACCATTCCCTTGTGGGTAGTAGTTTGCAGAATAATGTAACTTAATTCCTCTTTCATGAGCAAATGCAGTTAATCTAATAGAAGAAAAATGAGTAGCATTATCGAAAACAAGGAAAATTGGAACCCCAAACCTGGTCATAATGTGATATTGCAGGAAATCCATGACCGCATCTTCATTCACTTTAAGTAACGGAATTTCCTCGACCCATCTAGTGAAGTAGTCAATTGTCGTCAAAATGTATTTGTGTTGCAAGGACGAATTTGGTTTTATCTCTCCAATGATATCAGTCCCCCATTGCTCAAATGGTTCTATTATCATTACAGGCTTCAATGGTCATGTTGCTTTGGCTTGTCTTCCTCCACAACTCTATTAAATATCACACTTTATTACATGGGTGTGCGCGTCCTTAAACAATGCAGGCCAATAGTATCCGTCTCTGAGAATCTTGTGGGTTGTCGTATCTCCAAAAAAATGAACTCTAGCAGGCCCATCATGTAACTCTGTTTTGACCTTTTTTGCATCTTATTTCTCTAAGCATCTGAGAAGGACTCCATCATAATTCTTCTTGAATAAAATTCCATCAATGATCTGATATGCAACTGATTTAAGGTGCAATGCTCTTCACTGTTTGGAATTCCAATGTTCTGGCAACAATCCTTCCTGAAGGTAATGAACAAGGTCTCAGTACCAGGAATCTGGAGCTGTGAAAAGAGGAAATACATCCATCGTATGTTATTCAGCTTCATTTTCCCAATCATTTTCTTCATTGTTTTTACCTTTAGCCATTAGTTTGCACAGTCCTTGTCCTTTAACTATGGATGATGGTTTGAATTCTAGGTCATATTCTTGTAAAGCTGTTACCCAGTTGTTATAGCAGATTTTACCACACTAGGTGAATCACACTTGTATGGCCTTCCCATGTCCCTCTGCAGACTCCTTAGACCCATTGGACCATTTTTTGTCCTTTGATGTTTCCTAGACCATCCCTAAAAACATGTGAAAATTGCTATACGTGACTTTTAAACCTTTTGTCACATATATACATGGGTTTGACCTCTAAAACTGCATACATTGGGATGTGTACAAAATCCAAATCCTTTTGGAGTTTTGCTTGACATGGATCCGACTCACTTGTCTCCTGGCCTTCCATATGCCTTGAGATCACTCGGATTCGACCTTTCATTACCCCATTGAAAAGCTATATAAGGAACCCTTTGGATACATTGAAGGCATAAGAGAATTGAGAGCAGAGAAATGATAGTCCATTGTTGCTGAAACTTGTGCTTGAGTATGCATCCCTTTGTCCCTTGGAGCACTTTAGTGTTCTTCCCAAGCTTGCCTTTTTCTTGTGATCTTGCTATCGAGAGATGGAGGATTGACGTGGTGGAGGACCAAGTGGGGGATTAAGTTTCTATGATTCGCAAACGTGTCGACAAAGGTTGTATTAATTGTAATCTCTGATTTTATATTAATAGAAATATCTTTTCCTGTCCAATAATGTATATTTGAATGAATATTTTATCCATGGATGATTTCAAATGCTTATACGTTGCTGATTATATATGCTAGAGTAGATATAACACCAATATATATAGTATGCTTGTCTTGTTTACTTATTGTTGAGGAAGTGATTCATCAATTCAAGCTGAAGTTGGAAATCTCAACGGGGATCTACTTCAACCGTATGGAATAAGGTACGAGTTTGATCCTTTAGTGTTAGATATTCAATTTCTCTTGCATATTGGAAAGGATTGATTTCTGGAGTCATGTTGTCTGTTGTGGTACCCCAAGCCATAGGAATTTATCTTCGTAACAGAATTGGTGAATCCGCTGGCGAGTTCCTAGTTGTTGTCCTTTGGGGGTTTTCTATTGGCATTCAATGACTTTGAATTGCTCTTATTTTCTCTATTTTTGTGTCGGGTCTAGGGGCATGTCTGTCTGGTAGTGTCTGATTGGTGTGAAGTTTGTCTCAACTTGTCTGTTTACCCTTATTTTTATGCACTTTTCTTCTTGTATGCAAGTTTTGAACTCATAGTCGTGTAAATACGCGGTTTTGATTGCTATATCCGCGTACACATGCGGGTTTACTGCGAATAGTCACGTATGCCCTTAGTTTTTCCTTATAGAGGAAGATTGATTATTGCTGGGTGAATTTTGATAATTGTTGAGTCTCCTTTGACACTGCTGGAGTTTGTATACACCTCTATTTCTGACCATAGACTTTTTTTAAGGGTAAATTTCTTTTTTTTGAAGAATGTTCTTGTCATTGCATTTTCAATTTTTTGTTTTCGGATTAGTGCATTAGATTTCTTTTACCTTAGTACTTTGCTTGAGTGCTGCATGATTGTGCTTGTAGAGTCTGGGGGTTATAGAATCATTATTTTGCTTTAGTATCTCATTTTTATTTCAAAAAATCCAAAAATATTTGCTTATTTGCATCATTATGCATTGCATTTTGGCATTTTGCATGGTACTTGCACTAGGTTTTGCTTTAAAGTTTTAGTCAGGATTTCATATAGGAACGATTGCACTTATTATTTGAAGAAAAATTTTGCATTTCATGTAGTAGCATACCCTGTTTTCATTGGACATAATGCATTTGCATTGATTGTTAGGTGTGCATTTTGCTTCATCTTGCTTCATAACACCATTGGTTGCACGGTCATCCACCCTTTTTGAGTAATAAAGCCAGTTAAAATCAATGCTTAATTAAAATGAAATTACACTATTTTATTTGATAGGGTTCACCAACAAGATTAGGTTTTAGTGTCTTGGAATAGTTCATTGTGAGTAAATTCTCCAATACCACTAAACAAAAACATTTATGTGTCTGTCCAGGTGAGAGTGTGAAATTCCTTGTTACAATTGGTGTTTCTTAGGATCCTCCTCTCAAAAGGGAGTTAAGCATGAGGCATTGTGAGCGATTATTGATTAGGATGAGCCCTAGTCATAACTGAGTAGCACCGAAGACATTTCCAGGATTGTATTCATATCTGGGGGCTCTTTTGGGAGTTTTGGGCTTTGCTACCCTGCCCATACAGTCAATCCCACCTGTGACTATCCACTTGAGCATTGATTATATTGAGGTGACCTTAGTTTCCTTGCCTAGGATATCGAGGGGGTACTTTGTAGAGGTTATTTTGCAGGTGTCTCGGCCAGGTTGGGGTTAGACTTCACAGTTGCTTTATGCGTTGAAGCCGAGGGCCACAATAATTAGTTACGTACCTCCACTTGTTGTGTATGGGAGTCTCAAGCCTCTCCTAGGTGAGACATACCTGTTTCATTTGGGAGCTCATTTATTCTACCCTTGATTGCTTGTGTTTGGATTTAGATTTTATTGGTGTATGCTCTATGCACGTTATCTTGCTTAGGGTTTGCGTAATTAGAGAGTCTTTTATATTTTTGAGTCATTGTGGATTTGGGTGTGGCTCCTCGCCATTCTCATCGTTTAGCAGCAATTCCTCCTTCTACCTCTCCTCCTCCTTTGGGAGAGAGAAACAGATGGTCTGGGCGGACTACTTTACACATTGATTCACACACGATGGGGGATTGTGAAGATGGTATTCCTGATCTTTCTTCTCCACTTCGAGTGGATGACGAGGAGTTTACTCCTACCTATGATCCTTCACCTAATATTCCCATAATTTCTAAGTTAGGTCCTGTAATTTCTGAGTTAGGTACATTTCATGATAGACCTACTTACTCTAGCTATGATCCCCCATTCACGCATCGCTGGTATGGAATGTGGGATGAAGAGACTAAGTATGAACCCGAAAACACTAGTTATGGTAGTTACGGTATGTCTGGTATTCCCACACATGATTTGACATTTCATGTTGAGTCGGAGTTTGAACCTAACACTACGCCTGCGGGCACTCCCATTCCTTACTATGTGGAGAGGTTTGGGACCACAAGTCATATTGTACCTTCCATCCCAGCGGTGGAAGCTACATCACATATTCCTATTTGGCCTAGAGTTAGTGATCTTATTAGGATACCAGATCGAAGAAGAGTGACTATAGGGAACACCACGTACATAGTTTCACAGATCCCTTTTTCCTGGGTTCCTTGTTTTTCGAATGTTGTTCCTCCACCCCATTCACATGGTCCTTCGAGCTGGAATGTTGCTACGAGTCATGTCTGTACTACTATTACTCGACCAGTTATGTCTCAGGTTCAAGTACCACCCGTTGTTTTGGGAGGTCATGTTCATACTTCTAGAGGTCATGTTACTACTTCCAGAGCATATATTCCTACTTCCGGTTGTATATTCCTACTTTCGGAGCATATATTCCTACTTACGAAGTATCTCATGGGACATCTCATGGGATGACTTAAGGACCTTATTATGGGACGCAGTATGGACAAGGTTATTCACCTTATGGGTACGGTTATCAACAACCTACTTACTCTCCTAATTATGGCTTTGTAGCCCCACATAGTCAAGGTACACCACATTATGGTGCTTCCATGCCAGCCTCCACGGGTGTAATGGGAGGAGGACACTATGGTCTAGGCCATGGTGGTTACGGTAATAAGACCTATGTGAATCAAAACTATCAGGGAGCGATGCATCGACCTGCTCATCCTAGGCTCCCTTTCCTCACAACGCTAAATCTTCCTGACTTGTCGAGATTGACGAATGATCTCATATCTCATGACCCAGCTTGGCTGTCTGTCCCTACTAAGATTCCCTCGGACATACCTAAGTTCAAGGGCAAACCTAGAGAGGATCCGAGTGAAATTGTTACAACGTTTCACCTATGGTGCTCTCCAAATTCCTTACACAAAGATTCGATCTGTTTAAGACTATTTCAACCCACCCTTATCGGGCATGCTGCGAAATGGTATATAGAGTTACCTAGGGGAGCATTCGCTTTGTTCTATGACCTAGCGATGACTTTTATTAACCACTTCTAGCTACCAATGCATTATGACGTTGGTGCGGAACTCTTGTCGACATTTCAGGAGGATAAAGCCACACATATCTTGGACCATATCCAAGAGTGGCGTAGACGGAAGAGGTTGATTAAAGCCTTTATACCGTCGAAATTCCTCTTCGAATGGTTCCTTGAGTCATTATTGCCTTATATAGCAAAGGATGTTTCTACATCCGGAGTTCAAAATGAGGAACAAGCCATTTTTAGGGCGCAAGAACTAGATTTGATTTATACTCAATCCGTTTTGTTATATGAGATCATTCCCAATGCTCCGCATTCGAGTTTCGACCCCGAAGTTAAACCTTGACCACATGCCGATGGATTTATTGGTTGTGCGAGTGTTAAACCTGCGGATTCGGTTGTGAAACAGGTCAGTCAATTGTCAATCAACCAATCCACTTTGGGACAAGCCACGGCTTCATCTCAACCCACCCAAACAGCAAGTGTGCTTTCGATGCAATCGTCGGACCATAAGAGTAACCAAAAACCCAGAAGGAATAGAAAGAAGGGTAAGAACAATCATAAGGGTGGAAATAGGAATGAAAATGCTAATACTAATGACAAGAATGCCCATAATGCTGAGGGGGAAAACCAATCTAAATGTAAGGTTAAGTTTTCTTGCAATTTATGTAAGGAGGATCACCTCACTTACTTGTGCCCTCGTATCGATGAAGCCTCGAGATTCTTAGCACAGGGCCCAGCTGTGCTAACCAACCCTTTACCTCACAATCAAAACATGAACTCGAGGACCCATGATCAGTCTGGTGGTGATCAAGATCCATCCGAGGGTAGTGGTCATGGTTACATTAACATGGTGCGTGCTATGAAGGTTGTGACCCTTGAGAAGGACTATGGTTCATCACAACGCAACCTAGGAAATGAACTTGATCCACTAGGGACTCCTTTGTGTATTGAAAAACTTGTGGATAAACCTGAAATTGCACCTTGCATTCCTAAGGGAGTCCTTAGGCATTAGAGGCACAATCCTAATGCTCGATCCGCCCAGAAGTATTCTATTGTCGAGGATTTGGGCCACACTCCTCGTGCAATGTCTGCACTTAAAGTACTTCAGAGTTTTTCTTCGCAAAGGAAGGATTTGCTTTCTGCCCTTGGTTTGAATGATGATAACTCTTCCTCTGTGATTAAATTTGAAACCACATGACTTCAGCCTCACTTGGCTTACTACATGTCTCTTTTGATTCATGTAGAATGTCTTAACAAGACCATCAAGCGCACTGTGATTGATGAAGGAGCTACTGCTTTAGTGATGTCTTTATCATGTTGGAAGGATTTAGGTTCCCCTGAGTTCTCTAAATCCGGTACCATGTTGACCGCATTTGATGGGATATCGTTTAGGCTGCACGGGATCCTTCTTTCCCTTAAGGTCCATTTGGGAGGAAAGACCGTTGCGATAGAGGTTGAGGTGGTTGATGCACCCCTTAACTATAATCTCTTGTTGGGTAGGAATTAGATGTACAGTATACAAGCCGTAGCTTCTTCTCTATTTTCTGTTATATGCTTTCCATTTAATGGGAAGATAGTTACGATTGATCAAATGTCATTCAAGAATCCGTCGGTTACCGCATATTTGGGAGCTTCGATCCTGATTGTTGAGCACTCTCAGCTGGCAACTGGGAGTGTGGATGTGGGCATGTATACATCCCTTATGGGAAGCTTTAGTTGTCCTGCACCTGTCCTTATGATAGGGTCTAGTTCCGGTAAGGCTTCGACATCTATGGGATCAGTGTCTTTTTGCATGAGTCATATGGAATATCCGTGGATTCTTCCCACATCGAATACTTCAAGTGAGCCCATCATGATGGATGTGTCATTTCCTGCAACTATGGTAGCTTATCAATCTAATATTGGATGTGTTGCAGAGCCTAGTCCTTCCTCTTCGTGGACGAAGGAGGAAGACCCATATGTGATGCCTGCATGGGAAGTCCATTCTTCTCATGCGCATGACTTCCTTGATAGTGTTTTTCTTTCAGAAAAAGTGATTATTTAGGCCATGTCAGGGGCTGAGCCACCTTGGGAAGAGTTGCATCATAGATATTATTTTCTTCCCAAGCTTGATCGCTTGGAGAATGAGGACATTAGGGAGGTTCTTAGTGACAGAATTGGTAGTCCTATGGTTCCATTAAGCTCTCCTGGTTTGATGGCTGATGGAAACATAGCGAATATATCTACTACCATTCCTATCAATATCTCTTGCGATCCTGGCAGGATTGAGAATGTCTATATTGGGGCAGAATGTTCCCATGCTGAGATTCAAGAATACACCAAGATGTTTAAATAATTTCATGATATCTTTTCTTGGTCTTACGATGAAATGCCAGGTATCGACCCTCGCATTATTGAACATGAGATTAAAAATTATCCTAATGCTAAGCCTGTTCGACAATGCTTGCATGCAATGAATCCTAGGAAAGCACTCAAGATTAAGGTAGAGATAGAGAAACTGTTGAAATCCAGTTTTATCTATCCCGTTCCCTTGATGGAGTGGGTTTCAAATCCTATTTCGGTAGATAAGAAGTAGGGAGCGATCCATATATGCATTGATTTCTGTGACTTGAATCATGCCTATAGTAAAGACAATTTCCCCACCATTAGAGGAATTTTGGGGTATAAAATGGGCCTCCTAAGAAAAATAATAAAATAATAGCTAAAATTATAAAATAATAGTTAAAATAATAAAATAATATTGATTAATTTTGGAGGAAGAAATAAAAAAACTACTTTTTGTGTTCGTATTTTCGACATATCTCCCTGTGTTTTTACTCAAATTTGATCGGGAGAGCTCGTTGGATGCAGAATTTGATTCCACATCCAACAAGTACCCACAATCCATAATTTTGACGGACCCCGCTACACCAAAAACAAGAAATACCTGAAAAAACGTGATGATGACATCATCATCACGTTTTTCAGGTATTTCTTGTTTTTGGGGTAGCGGGGTCCATCAAAAGCATGGAGTGTGGGTACTCGTTGGATGCGGAATCAAATTCTGCATCCAATGAGCTCTCCGGATCAAAATTTGAGTAAAAACACAATGAGATATGTCGAAAATACGAACAAAAAAAGTAGTTTTTTTTAATGACAAATATGTCAATTCAACCATTATGGTTGACTTATTTTATTGAAATTCTATTGGTTCTTGAATTCCAACTCACAAAAACTTATTTTGGCACGTTTTCTTATAAGGCCCATTTTAGACCCCAAATTTCCTCTAATGACCATTTATTGATCAAGTCTTGGATGAGTGTGCAGGTAGCAAGGTTTTTTCCTTTATGGACAGCTTTTTCGAATATAATCAGATACAAATTAGAACTGAGGACCAACATAAGACCGTATTTATTCATCCTTGGCGAACCTTTGCATATCAAAAGATGCCTTTTGGCCTTAAGAATGTTGGAGACACTTTTCAGTGGGCTATGACCTTAATCTTCCATGATCTCAAATCAATTATAGAAGTATTTTTGGATGACCTTAATGCTCATTCTTGTATGAGAATGCGTCATTCCTATCATTTGTGATTAGTATTCGAAGGGTACCGCCATTATTGGGTCAGGTTAAATCCTCACAAGTGCATCTTTTGCATGAAGTCTGGTCACTTATTAGGGTTCATTGTTTCCAAGGAGGGTATAAGAGTCGACCCTTTGAAGGTAGAGGCAATACTTCAGTTGTCTCCCCCGAGGAACATGAGACATCTTCAATGTTTGCAAGGCATGGAAAACTTCTTACGATGATTCGTTGTCAACTTTGCCAATTTGACTAAAGGCTTTATGCATCTATTGAAAAAGGACACCACCTTTTGTTGGGATGAGCGAGCCCAGGAGTCCTTTGATATGTGATTAGTCCCTGAGACTATAGCTATGATTTTCTACTTTATATGGCCGCATCCATGGAGATGATTGGTATGGTTTTGGTTCAAGAGGATGAGGAGCTCCAAGAGCATGTCATATATTATCTAAGCTGGAATCTTATTGACGTGGAGATCCATTATTCCCATGTGGAGAAGCTTGCCTTATCTACTGTACATGCGGTTCAACATTTGAGACATTATATTCCCCTTTGCCAGACCTTGGTTGTAGCCCATTTTAATCCGTTTCAATTTGTCCTCACTCGAAGAATGATTGGGGGAAAGTATAATAAATGGATTGTCATCTTGCAAGAATTCGACCTCGAGTTTGCTTCGGCAAAATCGAAGAAATCGTTAATTTTTTTGGAGCTTATATTGGATTTCCCAAGCGAAGCCAAGGAGATGGTTTGTGAAGATACATTTATCGATGAGAAAATCTTCTTAATCTCAACTTTGGACTCATGCTATGGGGATATTATTATATATTTACAAACATTGAAGGTCCCCACTCACCTCTCACAAGATGAATGATGACGATTACGTCACGTATCCAAGAATCAACTCATAGTGGATAAAACCTTATACTGCCATGGGGTAGATTCCATTTTACGTCATTGTTTAAATCATGAGGAGGATGAGCTTGTGCTGAATGATTGCCATGGAGGGGCCTGTGGTGGTCATTTATCTGGGCTTTCTACAGCCCAAAAAATCTTAAGAGTGGGTTATTTCTGGCCGTCGATCTTTAAATATTGTGTAGATGTGGTCAAGAAATGCCACCCTTGTGTTAGGGTACACAGGGTACTCCCAAACGACTGAACACCTTCAGCAACCGCTTCACACAAATAGATCACAGATCAACACACCGATGTTTGTCACGTGGTTATAACCCTCAAGAGGGAAATAGTGCATGGCCCCAGCCAAATAGCTACTTGGAGTAATTTATTATGCAAAAGAAAGAAAGTTACATGAGCTTCTCATAATTGATCAACTAGCCAAGGACCCTCTATGCTCTTTAAATAGAGATCATAGACCAATCGGTTGTTAAGCCACGGATCAATGGTAGGTATGATCTAAGAGAAGTTGAACTGTCGGATCACTCTATGTCTAGAACATATCATGACCATTGGAATAGAATATTTACAAATGCATACTAATGCATACTAAAGAAACACACTTTTACCCAACGGATATATTACACAAGTTGATTCTCGGAAACTTGATCCAAAAGAGAAGAGGCTCATTGAAACTGAGAACGTGTTCGACGTTGATCTCTAGGATCACTGGCAAGATCACCAGTTTCTTCACATGTTGAATGGACCCATCGAGGAATTATTGGTGCTGGTGTAATTGGAGGAACATGAGCAGGAGGAGGTGGATTTTGATCGTCACTGTCATCATCAGAAACTAAAGTTGGAAACCTGTCAAGGAAGTTGGAAGAAGAAGAAGAAGAAGAAGAAGGCACAATCACCGAATTAGGCTCGCGGGCCAAAGATGGCACACCCACCAAGTTAGGCTCGTAGGCCAAGAGATTTTCATCAAATTTAACATCTCTTCTAATTATTATATTATGTGAATGGGGCTGAAGAAGTCTATAACCTTTTACATCTTCAGAATATCCAACAAATATGCACTTTTCACTTTTAGGTTATAATGCTTTCCGTTTTTCATCCGGAATGTGAGCCCATGCTTCACAACCAAAGACACGAAAGTGACTTACATCTAGTTTAATTTTACTCCATGATTCTTTCGGTGTTATACCTTGTAAAAATTTAGTGGGTGTGCGATTAACTATGTAATTTGCAGAATTTATGGTGTAGCGGTTCTTTTATTCAACTACACCATTTTGTTGAGGTGTATATGGAATAGTGTGTTTTTGTTGGATTCCTTGTTTAGTGCAGAAAGTAGTAAACTTGTTGTTAACATATTCTCCTCCATTGCCATATCTTAACTTAATAATGTGATGACCAGATTGTTTTTCAACAAGGGCCTTGTAGGCCAAGAACATGATAAATAATTCGATCTTAAGTTTTAGGAAGTAAACCCAAGTGCGTCTGGAGTAGTCATCAATGAAGGTTAAGAAATATTTGAAACCCGAAAAGGAAGCAGATGGAAGAGGACCACACAAGTCACTATGCACAGGCTCCAAAGGAACCGAGGCGTGTCAAGAGGCACATTTGTCAAAACTATCTCGATGATTTTTTTCGAGTACACAATTGAAACAAACACCATCCTTGCAAGATACCATTGGAAGACCAGTCACCATATTGTCTTTACATAGTTGTTGCAATGAGCGATAATTGAAGTGACCAAATAACTCATGACAAAGTTTGCTCAAGTTATCTCTATGAGGAACAAAAACTGAAGGAAAAGTTGATGACCCAAAGTTGTTAAACTTGTATAACCTAGTAATATCATCAACAGTTCCAGTAGCAAGGAAATTTTGAGGATTTTTAAAATCCTTGATTACAACTTGGTGAGGTGTAAAAGTCACAGTTTTACCTTCACCTAAATCAGTAATTTGATAGATTGATAACAAATTGCAGGAAATTTTTGGAACACATAGTACATCACTGAAATGACCATTTTCTACTGGAACTGTTCCAGATCCTACAACACTTAGAGATCTATCATCACCAACAAATATTTGTTTGGTGTTACATTCATGCATAGTAGAAAATATGGCTTGATCCTTAGCCATGTGATAAGATGATCCAAAATTAATAAGCCATTTATTTGAAGTAGAAGAAGAAGATGCAGTATAAGAGTAACCAGAAGCACAAAGCGCATGTCCGTGAGAGCTAGATTCTGAAGACGAATCTATGCTGATGTGGTGCTTCTTCATTACTGCTTCCAAGGTTGCCATATTCTTAAAACACTTATATTCATCATGATTATCTTTCCTACAAAAATTGCAATGATGCTCAGTCTTCTTTCCTTTTTACTTGGATCATTTGTCATTTTTTAAAGGAGCTGACTGAGAGGGTTTGGGACCCTTGTTGTTTGGCTTATTATTGCAAAAATTCTGTTTCTTGTGAGGCTTGGACTTTTATTTCTATTTGGACAATAAGGATTTCCCATATGTATCTGCATTGTTAATTATTCCATGATGAATGAGCTTATCTTGCTCTCTAATTAAGGAATCACAAAAGGATTCAAGACTAGGCTCTTGATAGCTAGCTGCAGTCAAGGATTCTTTCATCGAGTAGAATGTAGATACAAAAATAGAATATGCAGGTCCAAGTTTGAAAAGAATATGATAAATACATTGTTTGTCTTCTTTCTTAATCTTGCATTCTGCACATAAGAGTCTAAGATTTTTATATTTAGATAAATAGTCTTGAATGCATGAAAAAATCATTTGAATTCAAGGAAAGCAACTCATTCTTAAGTTGATGACCTTGAATTTCATTGTGTTTACCAAATACAGATTCCAACTTTTCCCAATCTTTATCAGGTTCATCAATTCCAGATATGTGGAATCACAAATCAGTAGATATTGACATCCCAATCAATCCATGAGCTTCATCACATCTATTTGCCCATTTAATTTTTTTATCATCATCATTGGGTTCTGTTTCTTTCCCTAAAGTTATCTTAAAAAGTCCCCTACTTCGTAGAACATTCTCCATACGATATTTCCATGAGAAATAGTTAGAACTTGTAACTATAATATCACAAGGGGTGGCCATACTGTAAACTAATGGCTAAAAAAATAGAAACTAACTATTTGGTTGCAAAGAGCTCGAAAAAATATGTGGTTTAGAAAAAATGACACTGAAAACTGATTTTGGATGATAAAGTTATGCTTGATCAAAGAAAATGTTGAAGATGTTCCCAATAGTGATGTGGCAGATATTAACTTGACCAACTAAAAAAAATAACCCCCCTCTTCCCAAGATCAACCTTTGACAATCACTTTACAATAAAGTTGCTTTGAAGTGAATCACTTTTGCAGAATAAGTGATGTTCACTTTTAGAATAATGTTAATGTTACTTTTAAATATTACAGAAATAAATTAAAAGACTTAAGTGACTCACTTTTTATTTTATTTTATTTATGTGAGATGCACTTTTACAATAAAGTAACTTGAAAATAGAAATTGCATGCACTAAAAAGTAGCTTAATAAGACTTGAACTCAAGACCTATTAAGGAATAAAACAACTTTGGACTTAGTGAGCTAATTTTAAAAGGTACGTAAAAGAATGGAAAGAGGAAGGGTTTTTTTTTTTTTTACTCTTCTCTCTCGTTCTCCGTGCTTTCCTTTTTTTCTACAAATCACAAAAAACGAAAAAAAAAACAAAAAAAACTTTTTCCACACAATGGGGTTAGATCTTAGTTAGCTTACCTGGAATGTATACGTTTTCAAGTTTTCTCGTTGTTTCTGATTTTCCATGATCGCACAAGGTGCACGGCAAAGAGCATAGATAGTCGAGAAGACAAGAAAAAAAAAACTTTCCCTTATTGTTTCTGATTCGCCGTGATCACACAAGGTGCATTTCAAAGAGCATACGCAGTCACGGAAGGCAACAGTCCAAGGCTAAAACAAAAAAAGATCTAATAATAAAACTAATAAGATATGAGATATTTAAAAAAAAACAAATCCGTCAGTGTAACATTATACCTTCAGATTTGCCAAAATTGGTGTTTCTGGAACAAAAAGAAATAATTTTCCTTGAAATGAAAACTATTTCCTAATGGAAACAGTGCTTTGAACCCAATGAAATAGCTACCGTAGGCTAAAAGTGCACAAGAAATATAGAACCAGAAACCCTTTCAAATTTTTGGCAACACTGGTTTCAGATTTTGATCAAAACCGAAAGCGGCTCTTCATAAATGCTCTGATACCATGTTTGGGTACACAGGGTGCTCCCAAAAGACCGAACACCTTCAGCAACTACTTCACACAAATATATCATAGATGAACACACTGATGTTTGTCACGTGGTTAAAACCCTCGAGAGGGAAATAGTCCACGACCCCAGCCAAATAGCTACTTGGAGCAATTTATTATGCAAAAGAAAGAAAGTTACATGAGATTCTCATAATCGATCAACTAGCCAAGGGCCCTCTATGCTCTTTAAATAGAGATCATAGACCAATCAGGTGTTAAGCCACGGATCAATGGTAGGTATGATCTAAGAGAAGATGAACCATTGGATCACTCTATGTCTAGAACATATTGTGACCATCAGATTAGAATATTTACAAATGCATACTAATGCATACTAAAGAAACACACTTTTACCTAACAGATATATTACACAAGTTCATCTTAACTATATCCTAAGGTGTATAAATATCCTAACACCTTTCCAGGTGTTTGCATCGAATATGCACTCATGACCTGCCCCATTACATCCCATCATCACTGCCGGTCCGTTCACTAAGTGGGGGCTTGATTTCATGGATTGCAACCCAGCTTCGGCTGGGGAGCATCATCATATCATAGTGGCTATTGACTACTTCACGAAATGGAATGAGGCTATGCCTATAGTTAAATTCGACGGTGAGATAGTCGCACACTTCATATTCAACCAGATTATTACTCGGTTCGGTATTCCGAAGGAGCTTGTCACCTACCATGGCTTGCAATTTTAGAATCGTATGATGGAAGAGTTGGCATCGAAGTTAGGATATAAGCAGAAGCACTCCTCCTCTTATTACCCTCAAGTGAATGGACAGGTAGAAGCAGTGAACAAATCACTCAAATCCATTATCCAATGAACCATCGCACAAAGCAAGACGAATTGGCACATTATGTTATAACCTGCTTTGTGGGATTATAGAACCGCTGTTAAGACTGCCATGGGTTTTTCTCCATATCAGCTTGTACATGGAGTGGAGTCAGTATTGTCGGTTGAGTGCAATATTCCTTCTTTGAAGCTATCCATAGAACTCTTACCAGACACTTCCCCGTTGGAGGAGCATTTGGTCCAACTAGAGCAACTTGATGAGAAGCACCGAGATGCCTTGGTGGCTCTAGAGGTGAATAAGTGTCGCATTAAGGTCCACTATGATAATTCTATCTATCCAAGGAGGTTTAGTGAGGGAGAATTGGTCCTTTTATGGGATCATATGAAAGAACCCTTGGGGGCACGACAGTTTAACCCCATGTGGCGTGGTGCTTATGTCGTTAAGCATGTGTTAGAGAAGGGCGCTTATGAGTTAGTGGATTATGACGGAATGACCTTGGCGGAGCCTAGAAATGGGCTCTATTTCAAAAAGTACTATGCATGATTTTCAGCCAAGGCTGGTTATTGTATATTATTGTATAGTTTTTCATAGGTAGGTCTCTTTCTTATGGTGATTGGGTTTGTGATTAGTTTCTATTTCTTTTGGCAGATATCAATGGAATCTTCCACCTTCATAGGATTCACGGATGGTGCGAGCCGTCACACTCAACACTCAGCTTCTGTTTCTTGGGTGATTTATACTCGTATGAGTCAAGTATTGTCTTCAGAAGACATATGTTTACGGCCCTCTTCAAATAATGTTGCTGAATATAGTGCCGTTATTGAGATTCTATGGGATTCCATTTCACATGGTGTTCTCTCTCTTAAGGTACGACTTGATTCGGAGTTAGTAGTGTCATAGCTTAATGGTTTCTACCATGTTAGAGATCCGACATTATTAAGAAGATTCTTACGTGTGAGATTGTTAGAACGACAATTTGACAATATAACATACATACATGTTCCAAGAATTAATAATAAAGTTGCTCACTCATATGCTAACTACGTGTTAGATTGGCATTTGTTTCATACACAATAAGCTCATCACAAACATAAATTTTTACACATGTAAATAAATAAATCGATCACCATAAAAATTTTATAAACATACAAAATGTGGTAATACATAGTGTCATAATACAAAAATGGGGCTCTCGAGCCACCAAAATATAAATACACGGTAGTACAAAATGTATCACTGCCTGGTATCTAAGCCTGTGGGCCTAGAATCCTAAATACACCATGGAAATTGATAAAATTTGCATCAAAATGAAAGAGTAGAGCATGGGTAAGTATCTGGAAAAAATGGTAGTGGATTCCACCAACTGAATCTCCTGGAATTCGTTGTTGAAGTTCTGAGTTCAATTGAGTAAAAATTTCAAATGTTATATAATGTTTTGAATGTTTTACTATTTATAGAAATTTTTCAAATTTTTACCCCCTTTTCTATAGTTTGGACCGTTTCTAATCCTTTTGGACCGTTTTTGGACTAATTTATGATGTAGAAAACCATTTTGAGTTCCGTTTCGACCGTTGCTTTGACTTCTTCGTGCCCATTACAGGTATGATGTTTAAACTGGCATATAGGTTAGGAGCATCTCCGATTGCATTTTGAATGACCTTATGACCATTTCATTATAGCCTTAGGTACGAACCCATTCTATTATGTCACAGAACCTTCTTGTTGTTTTAGAAGTGGCATGATGTGAATGGTTGAGCTTGAATTTACATGGGTACCCTAGTTAGTACCTTGTTTGCATTTGGTGCCCATGCTCACATTTTGTCCCTTAGGGTGTGGGAGTCCATTGTATAGTATTTCCATGACATTTCACAAGAGACGCATACTCCTCTTGATCTTTTACTGGCCTATTTCCCTCAAGGCTCCCTTATGTCAAGTTGTAATTGCATTATCATGAGCTTTTCCTGCCTTCTTGAGCCTTACGTCAACTTCCCTGAATTTGAAGTTTTAGCCATATAGCCCGAGCTTGTCTCATGTCTAGCCATGCAGAGTCGTATTTTATATCCTTTGCAGCTTGATTCCCTATTTTACCGGGAGGGGACTTTCCCCCGAGTATCACTATCCTACACATGTATCCTTGCATTGAGCATAGGTATGTTCCACTGCATGGAACTAGTTTGTTTGCCTATATTACACTCGTCTCCTCCTAATCTGTAACTATAAAGCAGTTTTATTCTTTTTCAAGATTTTTAAATATTTGAAAAAGTTCAAAAAAATTTTAAAAACCAAAAATCTGGACAAGGAAATATGTTATCTTTGGCAGCTGTCGAGTTGTGTCTCCTTCGAACAAAGCACTGTATATCACATCCACCGGTTGGGTTTATAGTATGAATTTAAGAGCTGTACTCGTTTATCTGAGTTTATCTCCACTAATTGGTTAAGCTTCCAGTTCCCATGGAGCCTCTGTCGATGCTTCCTATGTCGCAGAGATGTCCCAGTTTTGTATATCGAGTCTATGTTGCCTTTATTAAATCATCATTTTCCATTATGCTCTTGTTCGAAGGAAGTTGAAACTTAAGTTAGCCATTCCTCATTTACCTTTACTTTGCATGTCGTCCATTCCCGATATAGTTACTGGTTCTTGCACCTTATGATCGAGTCCTTCCACATTATACAGCTTTGTTGAGTACCTCGTGTTGGATGATGGGGATGACTTAATGCCCTCCTTCCAACGGATTTCATCCCATCGAATTTATATCATTTATTTTGAGATTGGAATCTAGAGTCATTTTTGAGTGCCTTGAGACTTGCAGTCATTAGTGGCAGGTTCTCTCACCATCGACAATTTTTGGGAATACATTAATGTCCCCTGATCGATGGATCCTCTCAAGTGTTTGACCTCAACACACCTATTCACACTTGTTATTTTGCACTCTAGTACCTTGATTCCCATTATCATTATCGGTGGGTGATCTCACATCTAATAATGGTATACATAAATGACCAGTAATCAGACGATGGACTACTATGTTTGACCTCGACATCTCTATTCACATAGTAGGACTTGTACTCGTAGTGGTTTGTGTAGAAGACCTTCCAGGTTGGTGGCATCTCCTATATGCTACCTCCTTGATCATTTCAGTGTTCATGATATTTCAGCTCTCATGACTTGATTCCAATACATGTCAGACATTTCCAGCCATTATGAAGATATTGATCTGTTATATATCTTCAGCTTTCATGGAGATCATGATCCTTTGTATATATTCATCATGGAGATTCTGATATATGTATATTTTATGTGGCAATGACCACTTATGTCATATTTTGTATCATGCCTATTCATGGCCATTGTACTCTTATGTATCTGGGATTTCTATATGTATTTGTAGTTATATGCAGAGTTATATCATTGTACTATGCTGATTGTGTGTTTGGTCTTCCATTTTGGATTCTTCATCACTCCACTTCTAGGATGGACTTATAATGTATTTCGACCATTGTATGACCCCTCTGACCTCACACATTAGGGGGCATCTGTTATAGCATATTTTACCATACCAGGTGAATCACACTTGTGTTGCCTTCCCCTGTCCCTCTGTAGACTCCTTAGACCCTTTGGACCATTTTTTGTCCCTTCATGTTTCCTAGACCATCCCTAAAAACATGTGAAAATTGCTATACGCGACTTTTAAACCCTTTATCGCGTATTAACACAGGTTTTACCTCTCAAACTGCGTACATCAAGATGTGTACAAAATTCAAATCCTTTTGGAGTTTTCCTTGACATGGATCTGACTCACTTGTCTCCTGACCTTCCATTCACCTTGAGATTGCTCATATTTGACCTTTCATTACCCCATTGAAAAGCTATATAAGGAACCCTTTGGATACATTGAAGGCATAAGAGAATTGGGAGCAAAGAAACTATCGACCATTGTTGTCGGAACTTGTGCTTGAGTCTGCGTCCCTTTGTCCCTTGGAGCACTTTAGTGTTCTTCCCAATCTTTCCTTTTGCTTATGAGCTTACTATCGACAGATGGAGGATTGAGGTGGTGGAGGCCCAAGTGGGGGATTTAGTTTCTTCGATTCATAGACGTGCCGACAGAGGTTGTATTCATTGTAATCTTTGATTTTATATTAATAGAAATATCTCTTCCTGTCCAATAATGTATGTTTGAATGAATATTTTATCCATGGATGATTTCAAATGCTTCTACGTTGCTGATTATATATGCTAGAGTAGATCTAACACCAATATATATAGTATGCTTGTCTTGTTTACTTATTGTTGAGGAAGTGATTCATCAATTCAAGATGAAGTTGGAAAGCTCAATGGGGATCTACTTCAACCGTCCAGAATAAGGTATGAGTTTTGATCATTTAGTGTTAGATATTGGATTTCTCTTGCATATTGGGAAGGATTGATTTCTGGAGTCAAGATGTCTATTGTGGTACCCCAAGCCATAGGAATTTCTCTCCGTAACACCAGTTTCCTCTTCTTTCTCCTAATTTCGTTTGTACAGAAAGAGACCTTACAGCTAGGTGTGGCACTATTACCTTCGTCCGGTTCTTAAGTATGTATAGCCTAAATTTTTTTACCTCTTTGAAGACTACATAAGCTTGTTTATCCACAACTAGGTAATTCAATTCGGCCCCCTGCAGACTAGTGCTCATAAATGATATGGGGTACTCATCTCCCCCATCTTCCTTCTGAGTAAGCACTGCTACTAATGAATCATCAGATGTGAAAGTGTACAAAATAAAATCCTTCTCAAAATTTGGACTTTTGAGAGATGGTGCATGAGCAATAGATGTCTTAATTTTACTGAATGCATTCTTCTCCACATCATCCCACTTGAATTGTACACTTTGTTTTACCATTTGCTACAAAGGATTAACAATTTGAGCGAAATCTGGCACAAACCTTCGCACAAAATTAATCATCCCCATGAATGATTGCATACCTTTTTTGTTATGGGATAAAGGGATCTGTTCGATGGCCTTAATCCTTTCTGGGTCTATGGATATCCCTTTTTTAGAAACAACGTGACCCAGTAGCTTTCCTTCTATAACTGCAAACACACATTTCCTAGGATTTAGTGAGATCCCATATTTTCGACAAAGCTTGAAAATTTCTTTTAAATGGAATGCGTGTTCTTCTCTCTTTTTTGAAAATATCGTGACATCGTCGAGATACACTACATCACTACGGCCAATCATACTGTGGAAAGCTATATCCATGGCCCTTTGGAAAGTAGATCCAACATTAATGAGTCCAAAGCGCATTCTTCTGTAAGCAAACGTTCCCCACTTTGTTCTGAATGTAGTTTTAAGTATGTCTTCTTCAACTACTAACACTTGATTGTAGCCAGATAATCCATCTACTAACAAAAATAACTCAAAACTTGAAACCATCTGCAATATCTATTCCATGGGTGGGACTGGATAGTTGTCCTTGTCTGAAGCACGATTTAGGTTTCTGAAATCCACACATAGCCTGATTATTCCAAATTTCTTCCTTACTGGTACCAAATTTGAAACCCATTCCGAGTGTCTGACTTTCAATATAATTTTGGCATCCAATAATTTTTTCACTTCACTCTGAATTAAAGGCTCCAATTTTGAATGCATCTTCCTCAAAGGTTGCTGATATGGCTTGACTCCATATCTAATAGGAATCATGTGTTGTATAATATTGGTGTCAAATGGTTTAAGCTCTTCATATCTCCAGGAAAATACATCTTTATACTGTTTGAACAAACTAATGAACTTATTTCTTTCACTCAAAGAACAACACTTTCCCAAATTCACAAATTTGGGTTTAACTTTAGTTCCCAAATTTATCAGCTCAAATTGCAAAGACAAGCTATGAGTCTTGACATTTGCTGGTCTTCTGAATTTGCTGCTTAAACCAAACATCCGCTCTAAGGTCCTGATCCCTTTAGGAATGAAATTGTCGAGTTTTAATTCATCTTGGTGTTCTTCATCATCGATAATTGCCCCTTTGAAATTCTTTTCATTCATCAAACATTCGAGGATTTTTTGATCATCATCAAAAACTCATAGATTGGTAATCATGTCTACAACTGAAGGCCTGAAAAGTAATTCAATAGAAAACTTGTTATTTGAAGGTACAAGCCTTGCAGCTAAGGTAGATAACAAGTCAGTTGTTGCATTCTTAAGTCTAGGAATGGATACATTATTAAATGTATAAAAATTTGTCAACAAATCCCACACTTCTTTCTAATAAGCTTTTAAATGAGGTGAGATGCAATGTATCTGTTTTTGAATTTTCTTTACAATTATTTCAGAATCCCCATACACTTTCATATTTTCTACTTTTAATTCAATTGTTTTTCATAGTCCCTAAACTAATGCTTCATATTCGGCTGTGTTATTGGTACATTCAAACTCTAATATACATGAAAGAAAATGTTTATTTTTCTTTGGATTGATCAGGACACAACCAACTCCTAATCCTTCCAAATTTTAAGATCCATAAAAAAAAAGTGTCCAAAAACTATCTACTTCTATTGTACTTGAATCAACAACTACATCTGAAACTAAGTCTACTATTTTACAGTCAAATTCATCAACCCGTGAAAATGAAAGGAGATCGGGCTATGTGTCTAGTGTACCACTGGATTTTTCTGCTTGGTAATTTCCTCGTTCAAGCTCAATAAAGTAATTTCCCAACACAGAATTCACTGGTTCATTCTTACCCTCCAACTGAGTAACATTGTGCTTCATATGAGGATTTCTTAATACTTGTATTTTATTGGGAATTCCGTTATAAGGAAACCATAGATGTGACCAATCTGATGCAAAATATCCATTTAGCATTGCTGACCAATCCTGACTCAAAACAAGTCCATATGCCTCAGGTATGTCTGCTACTACAATATCGATGAAATGACATACCTTTTCATTTGAAGATAATCGAATCAGAACATCCTCCATTTCCCCAATTACCTTCACATTTGTTTTGTCTAACTGAATAACCTACCAGGTAGATGGTTTAGGCTGTCCATTTATCTTTTTATAGACTGAAAGAGGCATAACATTGACTGATGCCCCTGAGTCTACTAAACAATTGTGCACGTTATGGTTGAAAATTTCAAAAGTTAATAGAAAAGGTGGGGTTTTGCATTTAGGCTTACCTCCCACACTTGCTTCACTAATTTCTTCTTCTTTAGGTTTATTGTCGGTGGGAAAATTTTCCTCAGGTATTTCAAGTGCTTTTAACAATCTTTCTTTCTGCTGAAGCACATTGAACATTTCAAATAGCAAGATATTTGTCTTAGCCCTTTTAATATATTCCACAATATCATACTCCATCTTATGTAATTTGATATTCTTTTTTACATCATCATTCTTCTCCTCAATGGGCTTAACAGGAATGTTGATTTGCTTTGGATTTTGACTCGTAATGGTGAATTCTAGTATTTTATTAGCTATGGTGCTCTTCTAAATTTTCTTTACATTCTTTTGAAGTCTCTTGATTTTCGGGAGTACTGATCTGTCCTCTTTTATCAAACCTTGACTTCTTGTTGTCACGTTTGTTTCCGATATCTCCTCCCATTTCAGATAACCTTTTTCTTCTGTATCGAAAAGTGAGACATAGTCCCATAAAACTAGAGCATCATCCTCTTGTTTTTTTGTGGATTTATTTCCCTTTTCCTCCTCATCATCAGATTCTGTTAGTTTAGAGTCAAATAGTTGATTCATTACTAATGTCATTGAATTGATCCATTGAGGGATTTTTTTTTCAGAATGAGGCTACTGGTGAAAGGTGCAAAAGTTATCCATACCTACCTTTGTTAATTTCATTGATGCAAGACTGTGTGGAGGAGGCTTAGATTGATTGTTGTCCTCTCTCCTTTTATAGTAAGGGTTATAAGATTTTTGAGCTTCTTTTTCCTTTTCCAAAGATTTTATTCTGTTGGGTAGTTTCTGCATCATTTTCAACATTCCTTCAAATTCATGTGACTGTTCCTCTTTAGGCTTAGACAGTAATAAGGATTTCTTACCAAAATTTTTTTCTCTCGACTGCTCAGGATAATCTTCTATGCTCTCTTTTTCAGCTTCTACTCTCTTGACTTCTTCATATGTTTTTGACAATGTAGGTTTGGCTTGCATCTTGGAAAACATGGCTAAGTCAAGCCCTAAAGCTGAAGTATAGTATTCGATAAAAACCTTATCATATGGTTTATCAGCTGCAGAAAATTCTTAATATAAGTAGCAAACCTTTAGGTGAAACTATGCACTTTTTCTTTTCTTTCTTTCTTTAAAGCGCACAACCCTTTCATTAGAGCTGCATGATTTTTTTGGACTGCATACTTACTTCTGAATATCCTTTCAAATGTGTTCTAGTCTAGGATTGAGTTTGCAGGAATAGAAAAATACCATGAGGCTGCTGCTCCTTTTAGGGTATGCAGGAATAATCTGCAAACTACATCTTCATGTTCTCCAGACCTTAGTCCTTCTATAGCTAAGTAAAATATTTTCAAATGATCATCTACTAAAATATTTTCACTTGGGTCAAACATGGGCAGCATTTTCTCAAAAGGCTGAGGTAAGTCATGTAAAGGGGGTGCCAGGTTTAAAGGTGACCTAGCCCTCCAAGCAGGTGGTGGATTTCGTGGGTTGGGTGGATGATTTGCATTCATGTTTGCCATGAGTCTGGGTGGAGAATGAGGTGGTGAGTGAATAGGGGTATGAACAGGTGAACAGTAAGGTTTATCTAGGCCCACTTGATTCAAATACTGAACAACTTCCTATAAGGCTATTTCTACCAGTTCTTCAAAATATCCAACCAACACTGCATCTTCCAATATCAGATGTTCTTTCTTCTTATATTCTCTTCTGGGAAAGACAAGAATAATTGGTGATCCTCCAATCTTCTTCACATATGCCCTAGTATGTCTTCTCAGATCATTAACTACTTTGTTATCAACAGAATATAGATGCTCTTTACCCTTCTCTTCAGGAATTGGATTGGGAAACAGACTGCTTTTAGAACTATCACCGGTGGAATAATCTCGAGAAAATAAGTTTCCTCAACTAGCCATGCACTGTCTGCCCTCCTTGTAGCACCAAAATTGTTGAGGCCTGGAAAATCGTAGGTAACAACAGTTAGGGATTCTCCCCAGTAAACGTTCCCAACTAGCCCATTACTATTTGGTATGCGGAATCTGTCTGGTTTACAGTCCGTCTACTGTAGGTCAAGTAACAAAAATAAAGGGTTTTACCGGTTATGGCACGGTCCACCGTGTATGTTTTTAGTTTTTTGTATTTAAGTATGAGATGCAAGTGCCTATTTAAAAATGCAAATTGATAGAGAATACGAGGAGTGGTCACAATGTGATGCACAGGTTCTTACCTCTCGTCTTAACTCTCTCGCATCTAAACCACACACAATAAGAAAAACTAAAACTACCTATCTAACCTATCCCTAGGGAGCAAGATTATTATTCATCAATGAGCAATCTATTTTGTGCATGCATTAACAAAAATCACAGATAGATGTTACTTATTTCAAAACACATGAACATTATAAATATATGAACAACCAGATAGCTAATTGTTTATGAACAACATTCACTACTCATAGTGGAAATTTCATAGAATAAACTAGAGTGCATTCATAACAAGAACATAGGTTCAAAGAGTTAGAACAATCTCACAGTTAATGGATAACAACTCAAAATGAAATAGTTCACATTCAACAAATCCATTGCACAACATTTGAAACCTTCCACAAAGCTTTCTCCAACAGGAAACTTCTAATTTCTTTATGCAAAAGGAAATAGTTCTTCTTACATCATACTCTCACAAATCTATCTGGGAAAAATTCCTTTACTCTATCTAAATCTCCTATACTTATACTACAAGAAAAACACTTGGGCTTCCCCTTGGTGACCTTTAGGCTTCCCCAAACTGTTCAATCCCACAATTTTGTCCTTTTGTGAGTGCTCATGATTTATGCAATACGTTACATTTCAGCTTAAGATTTTAAGAGCACTTTATAAAAGGGCCAGCTTGATAACTGATTAACTTCTCCCAAGCCTGGGCCTCGGGTGCTATCGACTTGTTTGAGATCTCAGACCCCTACTACTTTCTTCTCTTTTGTGCTGCCTCCTTTCTTCTGATTTGTCTTCTAAGCATATTTTCTCTACAACAACAATCACCCTGTCATGAATAACCATCTCTCAGATCACTTAGCATTTGACAAAGTAACACAAACTGTATTAAAACATACATCTTGTAAAATGAACTATTAAACAATATTAATGCATGAAACAAAAACATGGTGATGTAAAGAAAAATTCTGCAAGCTGGGTCTCAAAATCCTCTAAACCCACTATTGGACTAAAAACAAAACCCTGATAGAATATACTCCTCATCTTAATTCAGGTCGCCTCTGAGCTAATTCGAAACCTCTAAAGAAAGCATGAAGAATGACAAAGTAACCACCATCGAAAAACAGAGTAAAAGCACATGAGAGAGTTGGGAAAACCCTCACCGAAGGGAAAAGTACTAAGCATCGGGTGAAAACAAACTCTCATTGGTGGGAGAAACACTATAAGTCAGATGGTAAACTCACTAATCCACCGCAACGACGGAGACCATACAGCCTAAGGGTTTCGCGGCAAAATAAAACATCGACGAAAAAAAAAACTCTAAAAAACCAAAGCATCGGACCTTGGAATCACTACAACATCAGATGAATAGTTCAATGAGGAGCCTTAATGGTTGAAAACACATGAACTAAGGGTTCCACAATAGTAGAAAACATTGGCAAAAAATCAGAACAAATCATCAACGAATGAAAAACTCGGAGCACCATGAATCGGTGAAGCAAAGGACTAGGCTTCCGATCAAATGTCAAACACAATCCTGATAGAGAAAGGAAAAAAAAAATTTAAAACAAAAACCCATGGAATCAGAAAATATATGGGCTTTCTTTGGGGTGCTTGAAATCTGTCATCCGAAGCGGCGGCAACGCACAAGACTAAAGCTCCGATAGTGATAAAACAGAAAATGCCGATAGCCAAAAGTTTTGAAGAAATAAACAAAGGAAATAAAAACATCGGAGAAAAACATGACTTCCCATCAGGACATTCAAAATTTATCTTCCGCAACGGTGGCTGCGTATAAGACTATGGCCCCGATTCATTGTTCAATAAACTTTCGATAGAAAAAAGGAAATTATCTACAATCCAAAACTTCAAGTCAAACAAAAAGCATCAGCAAAGAAAAGATAGTCATTCAACTTCTGAAAATGCTAAACACTTAACTTCAATCCATCCTCAAAAGATCCAAACTTTTAGCAGAGGAACAACAAAGTTCAGCAATCCTAAACAAATCCAGGCAAGATAAAATTAAAAGGAGGGTCTAAAATTTTAAAAAATTGGGAAATAGTTGCAGCTACAACAGTAGTATATGTCTTTTTTTATTTGTATTTGTTGACATTGACATATGTTACTTTATGCAGGAATCTAGTGAGCCAATGGTGCTTGAAGAGCACCACCAAATTCAAGTTGTTGGTGAGCCACCTCGACCCCCCGCTAGGTACATGTATGTTTCGTTTTCTTCGAAAACATAATTTTTCGTCCATATAGTATATATGTCTCATTTTAATTTTATTATCTAGCATTGAAACATGTTACTTTATGCAGGCTTCTAGTGAGGAATCGGTGCTTAAAGAGCACCAAATCGAAGTTGTTGGTGACCCACCTCTGACCCCCCACCAAGACTTTTATGTCTCGCTTTCTTTTAATTGTGATTTCAATGATTCAACATGTAATTTTTAATTATTTGAAATTGTCTAATTGTATCTTTATCCTTCTGTACATAGGAACGTAATTTTGATTATGCTATCGAATGAGCGACCTTCTTCGCTAGTGCATATAGAAATCCTCTTATCCCTTTATCAGTTGTTTGACCCACTAGTTACACACCTCTTCACAACCCCCAGGTATATTTATATATTTCTTATCTTGCTCATATTGCTTTTTGTACATGCAAGTATCTTTTTCCTTATTTTCCCCAGTGATATGCCGACATTGACATATATATTATTTTATGCAACTTGAAAGTGAGTGAGTGGTGCTTAAAGAGCACCCAAACAGGGTTGTCGCTCACCCACCTCCCCGCCCCCCCAAGGTACATGTATGTCTTTCTTTATTTCAAAAAGTCATTTTCCCTCCATGTAGTATAGTTTTATTTGTACATGCAAGTATGTTTTTCATGCACCCATTTATTTGTCGACATTGAAATATATATATATTTTTAGGAATCTTGATAGTGAGAAAGTGGTGTTTGAAGAGCACCCAATCAGGGTTGCTTCTAGTGAGGCACCACGATCCACCATAACTTACTCACATAGGGTAAGTAAAAATGTTATATTGGTTTGGAATTTGAACAAATGTACATAGAATTTTTATATTATGGTAAACTAACTTACAAATTTTGATTTGTCTACAGTCTCCTCTAATGCAACCTGTCCCTCTTGTTCATACCATTCTAACATACCATACCATACTAATATACCATAGCATACCTTACAATACTAACATACCATACCATATCATACCCTATAATACACTATGATACTAACATCATACCATACTAACATACCGTACCATACTAATATACCATACCATACCCTACAACACCCTATGATACTAACATCATACCATACTAACATACCATATCATACTAATATACCATACCATACCCTACAATACTAACATACCATACCATACTAATCTACCATACCATACCCTATGTTATAACATACCATACCATACTAATATACCATACCATATCTTAAAAATTCTAAAGAGGTCATAAAACCCTAGTTCCATCTAGTTATAGCATGCAATTTGTAGTTCATGAAACCCTAGTTGGTTTTTAATATGTACATGTACATGTGTTTCTACTTCCATCTCATAACTTGTAAAGAGGTCATAAAACTCTAGTTACATCTCATAACTTCTAAACACTAGTTATAGCATGCAATTGTAGTTCATGAAACCCTAGTTGGTTTTCAATTTGTACATGTACATGTGTTTCTACTTCCATATCATAACTTGTAAAGAGGTCATAAAACCCTAGTTCCATCTCATAACTTTTCAACCCCAGTTATAGCATGCAATTTGTAGTTCATGAAACCCTAGTTGGTTTTCAATTTGTACATGTGCATGTGTTTATAGTTCCTTCTCATAACTTGTAAAGAGGTCACAAAACCCTAGTTCCATCTCATAGCTTCTCAACCCTAGTTATAGAATGAAATTTGTAGTTCATGAAACCCTAGTTGGTTTTTAATTTGTACATGTACATGTGTTTCTAGTTCCATCTCATAACTTATCAACCCTAGTTATAGCATGCAATTAGTAGTTCATGAAATCCTATTTGGTTTTCAATTTGTACATGTACATGTGTTTCTATTTCCATATCATAACTTGTAAAGAGGTCATAAAAACTTAGTTCCATCTCATAACTTCTCAACCCTAGTTATAGCATGCAATTCTAGTTCATGAAACCCTAGTTGGTTTTCAATTTGTACATGTACATGTGTTTCTACTTCCATCTCATAGCTTGTAAAGAGGTCATAAAATCCTAGTTCCATCTCATAACTTGTAAATAGGTCATAAAACCAATCTACTGATGTAAACCAAAGAGTTCATATAAACCTTAGTCCATTTTGCTTGGTATTCATGTACACGTGTTTCAAATTCTAAGTCATGCATGCATGTGAACTTCCACTTGTGATCCATGTTAAACCCTATTCATTTTGTTTCATGTATGTGCATAGGCTAGGTATATGACCTTTTGGTTTCTACTTAAATGATACTAACCAATCTAATTTCAGCTTCAAACATAAAGAGGTCATAAAACCCTAGTTTGTAGTTACACATCTCATTTTGTGAACCCTAGTTTTATTATGCAGGTTGTTGGCTTATAATTTAGTATGAGAATAATATAGCTTGTGAACCCTACCAACACAGTAACAATCGATGGTTTGGCATAGAGTTGCATTGAAGGAAACTGAGCAAAACCCTAGTTTATGAAATCAAAGCACAATGAAGTCACTGGGCCTTGAAAACATAAGGGAGATGGCCACCAAGAGGTAATCACATGCCAGGAGACCCACGGAGTCATGGGTTCTTCAATCCGACCTATGGTTTCCGAGCTATGTCTAGTTGAAAGTTGCATGAAAATGCTGTTCAAGGACACTTGGTGACTTTTGGTCTAGGAGCAGCAAAATTACATGTCATTGGCTCCTGCAAGTATGTATGGGAAAGTATGATATGGGAACCCTAGCAACTCAGCCACAGTCGAGGGTTTTCATGTGTTGACCCACCAATGCTAGAGTTGCATTGAACGAAACTGAAGAAAACCCTAGTTTATGAAATCAAAGGACAATGAAGTCATTGGGACTTGATAACATGAGGGAGAGGGCCAGCTAGGGGTAATCGCATGCCAGGAGATCAATGGAGTTGACAGTTCTTCGATCCAACCTCCGATTTCCGATCTATGTCTAGTTGAAAGTTGCATGAAAATGTCATTCATGGACACTTGGTGACTTTTGTTCTTGGAACGAAAAAAAAAATGTAGCAACAAAATTGGATGTCGTTGGCTGCTGTAAGTATGTACGAGAAAGGCCTACATGGGAACCCTACCAACACAGGAACGGTTGAGGGTTTTCATGCGTTGACCCACCAATGATAGAGTTGCATTGAAGGAAACTGAGAAAAACCCTAGTTTACAAAATCAGAGCACAATATAGTCACTAGGTTTTGAAAACATGAGGGAGAGGGACACCTATAGGTAATCACATTCTAGTAGACCAACGAAGTCGGCTGTTCTTCGATCCGGCCTCCAGTTTCTGAGCTATGTCTAGTTTAAAGTTGCATGAAAATGTTGTTCAGGGACACTTGGTGACTTTCGGTCAGGGAGAGAAAAAGCAAAGGAGTAGTAAAATTGCATGTCGTTGGCTCCTGCAAGTCTATATAGGCAAGGCCAATATGGGAACCCTACCAACACAACCACATTCGATGGTTTTCATGCATTTACCCACAAATGCTATAGTTCCAAGAGTTGACCCAGCAATGTAATTGAATGTACATTAATATAAAAAACATAAAAAAAAAGTAAATTTAAAAAACTTGAGAGCATGTTATTTTCTGATTTCTATTTGTTAGTGTCTAAAGACACCGGGTTGTTCTTGGCGCCTCCACTATGCCATAGATGGTGTTTGTATCCTAGGCACACGATAGGATAAAAATTAGTACTCTCAAAAGAAAATAAAGAGAACCCATTGAAAATGTGCAAACATGATTTATAGATAACTCACCTGAGGTTGTACGATAGTGTTTATAGTGTCTAGTATCCTCTAAATAATATTATGTCTGTGAATGGTATCCATCCATCACATGTTTATTACATTGGGAATAAGATAAGGATAAATAATTGAAATTGTGCTTCAACATGCACTTTAAAGGTTAAATAATGCACCTAACAATCTAGCCACACTAGACAATCTAGTAACATCTGACAATGCACTCACTCGAGTAGGCCATTTGGATCATCTCTGTTGCTGATGGTGTCCTTCAATATTTCGTTCTCTATATGAGGTAGAAAATATCGTACATGTGACCTATTTTTGTTCGAAAGTTTGCGTAACTTGATTTTTATACCAACTAATAGGTTGGTGAAGTGATATACAATAACTCTTTGTCTATAATCTTGATATACATACCCACCCTTCCTTTTTTGTTGTGATTCTAGTGTGAAGTAATTCCCTTTTATAACCATCGATCCAGTTTGGAATTCAATATTTTCGTCATATGTAGTAGGTTCAAGAATGGTTTTTTTCCCCTCTAAGCAACGTGCCAACCAATAGTCAAAACCCCATTCATTATTTTTTGGGGAAACCACTGCATATATCCGACTTGTCAAAGGAAATAGGCTAAGTTAACAATACATAAATTAAATTTCTAATTTAGGTACTACTAATTTAATTTTTTGTACCTACTTGTATGAGATCCGATATGTGATCATAGTCTATAGAAATGTGTGTCTGATCATCTTCCAAATGGTTTATTGTTAGAATAATCAACCCATAGTATTTACCCACTTAGACATTAATTCATTTATTTTTGTCTCATTTGCCTAGTCCATGAGTCCTACCATGTGCAAGTTGCTAATTGCCTATCCATAGAGGTCAAACTTGCCATTATTGACTCATGTAGCACTTGGGAAAGCCTTAGGAATCAAATCTTCTTTATTCCTAGCCTCCTAGGTGCCCTTCTGCTTTTTCTGCTTGATTGCCTGCTTTTTCAGTGTTTTAAGGCACATAGGAAAGCAAGACTAGGTGAGGTGAATCAGCTTTGTTGCCTCTTCCTCCTCCACTCTTTCCTCCATGCAAAAGCATGTATGAGATGCCATTTGACCACTCTTTATCTTGCCTATGCGCCCTTGCTAATTCATGGGGTCCTTGATAGATTTGGGATCATCTTTTTACACCTATGGGGGATTTGCCTATTTTGGGTAAGCCTGCTTTATGCTAGATTTGGATGCTTCCTTATGCATTCAAATTGCTCATGTATTATATATATTCAGAAGCCTATGTTATTATAGGGTTGTCTATTGTACACTCAGTTAATATAATTTTGTATTACAGCTCCATATTGAGTCTCCATTGTTGATAATTTTGCATGATCAATTGTTAATTGTTGTGGGTGAAATTAATCTACTGCAGGCCTGAATTTCTACATGGTATCAGAGCCATTGTAGGTTGTTACTCTCCTTCAAAAATTGTTTTGCAGGTTCGACATTAAGACTGGGAGCCTTCTACTAACAGCCGGGACAGATTTTCTAAAGCTATGGATTCACAGAAAACTATCCTCACTCCCTTCAACTTTTTTGAATGGAAAGAAGAGATGGATATCTTGTTGAGAGTGAAAGGCCTCTACAGGGTGACTATGGATACAGAAGCAGAGCCCAATGCTGCTGCAGAGAAGATCAAATGGCACAATTGGAGAGATGAGGCCTATGGCCTCCTATGTCTCAGTATTTCTCGAGACCGCCTTTTCCATCTCGATGGATTAACTTCACCGGATCAAGTATGGGAGAAACTTTATGAACTCTTTGGAAAGACAGATGAGATGAGGGGACACCAGATCGAAAATGAGCTAATCTCCCTGAGTCCCAGTAATTTTGAATCCCTGCAGCTATATTTCTCCAAGTTCAAAGCACTAGTTTTGCAGCTGAAACAGTGTGGTATTGAAAAGAAAGATGAGCAGCTCGTATTGGCCATCCTCTCGAAGCTAGGACCTAATTACTCAGTCTTTGTTTCGACCTTCTATGCCACAAAACTCATAGCTTGAACCTGGAAGATGCCTAGCCTTGCATATTTCATGGAATCTCTTACACAGGAACAAGACAAGCTGGTGATGATGGGCACCATCAAACCTTCCAAAGACCAAGCTCTGGTTGCTGGAGATTGGAGGGTGGATTCAAAAAGCAAAAAGAAAGATAAAAAGGCACCTGAGAAAGGAAGAGACAAGAAGCAGTCTCCAGAGGATCAACAAGGTCCCAAGAAAAATACCCAGAAGAAGAAAAACAAAGGTGAAATGAACAAGTGCTCATACTGTTCGAAGGGAAATCACACTGAAAGCTCTTCTATGAAAAATAAAATAGATATGTTAACTCAACTGTTGGAGAAGAATGGAATCTCCCTTCCAGAAGGCTCAAAGAAGAGAGAAGGAGGATCAAGTTTTGATGACAGAGAGAGAGAGTTCATGCTCTAGTTGCTGGCACATCAACCTCACCCAGTTTTATCATAGATTCTGGAGCTTCAAGACACATGGTTTCGACTAAGGAGGCCTTCTCCTCACTGGACAAGTCGAAAGGACCATCTATTGTACTGGGAGATGACTCTCTCACTGAAAGCAAAGGCAAAGGAAGGATAGATATTGATCATGGTAACTTCAACAATGTACTGTATGTCCCTAGTCTCACCTCCAACCTTCTATCAGTGTACTAGATGACCCACACTGGGTCTCCTAAGAAAGTCACATTCTCACCAGATGAAGTTGAGATCACAGAAATCTCAAGTGGAAAAATCATTGCAAAAGGAGTAGTGAATCATGCTCAAAAGGTATACATGTTTTCACACTTCCTGCCTTACTCAAACCCCTCTGCTCTTCTTATCCATGCTAATGAAGCTAGCAAGCTATGGCATGAAAGATTTGGCCATTTAAATTAAAATTATTTATCTGATCTTATTGAGAAAGATATGGTCATAGGGTTTCCCAAGATAAAATTTTCCAAAGGAGTATGCGAAGGT
>LPNX010432473.1:188192-207550 GCA_001517045.1 Pseudotsuga menziesii | reverse complement strand
TTTTACAGTCCATGTTTAAGGGAGGATTTTCCCAAGTTGGTTTTGCCTCTTTCCTTGGTTCATATGGACTTGCAGTATGTAAAAGGGTGACTAAGCCTTCTTGATAGGCCCTATATTTTGATTTATTACTCATAAAGTCAGGCTTAAGGGGGGGTGTTAGAATAATCAACCCATAGTATTTATCCACTTAGACATTAATTCATTTATTTTTGTCTTATTTGCCTAGTCCATGAGTCCCACCATGTGCAAGTTGCTAATTGCCTATCCATAGAGGTCAAACTTGCCATTATTGACTCATGTAGCACTTGGGAAAGCCTTAGGAATCAAATCTACTTTATTCCTGGCCTCCTAGGCACCCTTCTTCTTTTTCTGCTTTATTGCCTGCTTTTTCAGTGTTTTAAGGCACATAGGAAAGCAAGACTAGGTGAGGTGAATCAGCTTTGTTGCCTCTTCCTCCTCCACTCTTTCCTCCATGTAAAATCATGTATGAGCTTCCATTTGACCACTCTTTATCCTGCCTATGCGCCCTTGCTAATTCGTGGGGTCCTTGATAGATTTGGGATCATCTTTTTACACCTATGGGGGATTTGCCTATTTTGGGTAAGCCTGCTTTATGCTAGATTTGGATGCTTCCTTATGCATTTGATTTTCTCATGTATTCTATATATTCAGCAGCCTATGTTATTACAGGTTTGGATATTGTACACTCATTTAATATAATTTTGTGTTATAGCTCCATATTCAGTCTCCATTGTTGATAATTTTGCATGACCAATTGTTAATTGTTTTGGGTGAAATTAATCTACAGCAGGCCTAAATTTCTACATTTATTTCATTAACCCCCTTGAAATCAGTTCCAAGTGTCACTCAATCCCATGTATCAACTATATCTGTATACTCACAAGCATCCCATTCATTGATGCTATAGGAACTACGAAAGCAAGCCTTCAATCTTGTCCAAATATGTAGGGATGAGTTGTTTGAGCTTCTAATTGACTGAAACTATCAATTTCCATGCACTATGTTCAACTGATGTGTTTGGGATTGGTCCACATTGGTCACCTCCTAGAATATTCTCTGCACTAGGTGTTTCCTTGTCACTTGTTCTCCCATGACAGATGCACACCATTTCACTATAGATGCAGCATCTCAAAGCTAAGCCCTTCGAAGGGAATTTTTTATGCATACACCAGCACCATCATGCTCTCCTTTTCCATGACCAGTTTCAAATTAGTTCCATATTTGTGGCACCTTCTATTTTATGTGCAACAAACACAACCATTGAAATACATGTGCATTCCTGAACTGTCCAACACAAACATTCGACCAAATGAAATGACGATAAAATGGTATATCCATAGCTATCACATGATCATAGAATAATTTAAAGCAATGTTTCATGTAATGGATTCCATGGGTCCGGTCGTCACTTATGTAGAAGTGAATTTATGTTAGTATCACTCATTTCTCTTTATTGCTATCTAGCCCGTGTCAATACGTGATATGTACCATTATGCTCACCTTCTCTGAGTGATAGTATTGACTTTGTATTTCATTTTTTTTTGTAGGGTGGAATTTTCCGCAAATTCAACCATTGATAGTATTGTTCTGAGAGGGAAGGTGTCCTGACATATTATGAATTTCTCATCTTGCGACCATGCCATATCAACATTTTGAATGTACTGTTGAATATTTCCATGAAACTCTGAAATAAATCACATACTTGCACCTGGTGTAAAAAAATAAACAGTGTTAAAAAACAACATAAAAATATGTACATGTAGTCACCAACTTAATGTACATGAAGTCACCTGTAAAGTCACCAATTTAATCTTCCTACTTTCTTTTACATCGTGTAGATGATATGTCTCATACTGATAGTTCTTCTTCTCGACATTGCATTCCTGAATTCTTGATATTCACTCTCATGGATGCAATCAAACCATAATGATACCCCTCCACAAATGTTGAAAGAACCCTCTACATATTGTTTTAAGTAATGTGTCTTCCCATATTTCCTCGGACACATCATCCTATGGATTAAATATCTGGATGACATTGGTGATACTATACTTGAGAATTCTTGCTCATGGTTAGGATGAAAAAACAATGTATATGTGAAAATGTATGATAATATAGATCAAATTTTATGTGGTATCTACAACAACAAGTGTTGCGGATGGTATTGATTCTAACATACCAAGGCTTGCATTTTTCAAAATATCTTTTCTTGATCCTTAGCTTTGCATGGGAAAATTTAAACATCTTGAACAATTGAGTTTGTGTCATGTCAAGATAATGTTTAACATGAGTTTCATTGTTCATAGAACCCATACAGTGTTTTAACACATCCTTTGTGTTAGAAGAAGGCCTAGTGTTATCGTGCCAAAACGTGTGCACTAGTCCCTTCACTACTTTGACTAAATTCATGTCTTTGCGGGGAAACCTACCGCTAAATTCCCATAATGTTTCCATTTTCCCCTCTAGATCAAGGTTGTCTCTTCTTACTGAATAATTTTTAAGTGTCTTTAGATGTAAAGGAACAATTTGTGATGTGCAGTTAAGTAAATGACGTTGTCTTGTGGATCTACATATAATTGATTCAACCAATGTGCGGCGAGCCACATTACAGTCCTATGAATGGTTTTTTTACCAATCAATGTGAATTCAACAACAAGAGATTTAACAATGTGATTACTTGATTCGATATTATTCAATGTTCTTATGCCTAAATTTCTTCTAACAGTTTCCATATTTCTATATTTAAGGAAAGCTAAAAATAATTGGCATTTACCAGCTTCGGATTTGTTATCAAAATATTGTTTCATTATTTGAGAACAATGACGAAGGATAGTGCGTTTAGCCACCTTACCTTCCATGGAAGTCAATTTTCTCTCATACACTTGTATGTGTTTGGGAGTTCTCTTTCATTTTGATGCAATATGTATTGCCATTTGAAATGTTGCAGTGACGTTTACATCCACTACAAGCTGACACATTCGATTAGGAGATTTAACCACCTAGCATGGTTGTTGTGGAGTCACATTTTCATTAGGAGTAACATAATTATTGAACTCTTCACAATATTATCCATTTAATAATGGATCAATAATATAATCTCCCCTATAACCAACTTCCTTTAATGTTGCATTATCTTCCTCAACCTCTACGTCAGGTATATGTTGAGCATGAATGGGAACTATTTGCTCATCCAATGAATTCCAACGATTTCTTGAATCTTCCCTCTTTTTTTATTTTTTATTTTCAGCTTCTTCTAGTGTAAGAACCTTCCTCACTGACTTTCTACCTCTATTACATACATTCCCCATTGAAATCCACCCAAACTTATACAAAACCTATGGATTTGTGTAAGAAATGATTATATTGCAAGTTGACATGTTCTATGTGCATGGGTTGAGAAGAATTATGTCTTTTTATATAGTAAACATGGCCCACGGAACACAACCCAACATTTTTTATATAACACATATCACATATGTGATATAATGCATGTACGTTTTATCACATATGCGCTATATCGCATATGCGATATGGATACACTGCTTTTTACTTAACGAGAAGTTTGTATTACGTGATCACTAAATCGCATATGCAATATATTGCATATGTGATTTAGTGCATATTAAATATTAAACCTGATAACCTTAGAATGGACCCCATACCAATGGTTAAGACCTCCAGACCTATCCTTGGAATATCATAGTGTCTATAGAACTATCTCTTGTCTGGAAATATTCATAATGGTTCCTATATGACCATGGTCAACGCCTCCTGAAAAATCTTCAATGGATAAAATAGACAAATGGTACATATATCCCATATTAAGGATAAATATCCCCTTTAAAAGGCATGTGTAAAGGTTTAATGCTTGTTTATGTTACACTATTGTCCCATTACCATGGTCAAGACCCTGAGACCCATCCTTAGTGCATAAAACCTCATAATGACACCCATATCCCACTAAAGGCCAAATATTCCATTTGTAAGGCATGTGTGTTGATTTAGGGACTTATTGTCTACTCTTCCATGATTGTAGTCAATGTCCAGAGACCCATCCCTCCCATCCAAAAACCTATAATGGCACCCTTATCCCATTATAATACCATTTAGACTCCCCATATTCCATCTAGACGGTCTATGGATTGGCTCATGTCCCAACATTACATTGGTTAAGAAGGGGGGGGGATTCAAAGGAGGGAGAGGAAGGTGTAGAGGGAATAATGGGTGGGAGGGATGGGTAGGGGACATATATTGGGGGGATGAAGGGAGGATAAATATAAGGGATAGGGAGGGATGGGTATGGAAGAGATATGAGGGGGGGATGGAGGGAGGACAAATATAAAGGGAAGGGATTGGTGGGAGGGGAATAAATATAAGTGGGAGGGAGGGACATGGGTATTAGACATTGTCAAGTGATGAAACCTTTACTTTAGTCCCTAAATGAAGCTTCTAGGAATCTAGGACCACCAATAACACCTGAAACCACCATATGTTACCTCTTGATTACATTCTTAGCTTTGTGTGTGGGATTGACACCATTGGGTTGTTTTAATCAATAATGATGGGTTTAGAGACCTTTGGCATGGTTGACTAATCGGGAAACCCAGGTTGTAGACAATAAATGAATCTTGAAAGGATCCAGAGAAAAGAATAATGTATCAAGCCAACGCACATGACCTGTCTAGGGGGTCTTTGGCCTTAGATTAGGGATATGCTATTGATTGGTGATTTTTTTACAATATTTATAGGTCTCAGGGCCATATACATGGCAATGGGAGGATACCCAAGCCATCAACCCTAAATGAATCCCTTAGTCATTAAAGGTCAATAAGGACACTTCAAACTACCAGGGAAGACCTATTGATGGTATCCCTACCCAAAAACTAGGGATAATCATGCCATCAAGAGGTTTTAAATAGTATACATGGTTCTCAAGGCCTTACACATGGTTGACAAAGTAAACCCAGGCCTTATTCCATAAAGGAATATTATACCCATCAAGGCCTAAAATGATACATCGAATCACCTCACATGACTTACAAGCAATAGGTATGGGTCGTGTGGCCTCCGACATTGTTGGGGGAGTAAACATTGGGATTGTACTCTAAAAAAAACTTCTAGGAATCCATGAACATGAAAAAAAATTCAAATGACCAGCCATGAGCTCTTGAAGTTACAATTTCCTTCGAGTGGTGACATGGATGCCGTTAGAAGGTTTTGGATAGTAGATATGAATCCATGGGTCTTAAACATTGTTAAGCTAGGAAACCTAGGCCTTGTACAATAAAGAAGTCTTTTTAGAATATAGTTTTAAGAATGAAATTTGATCCACCATACATGACCTGATGAGCATATCCCAGACATAGTTGTTGGAGAAACCCTTAGCTGTTCTCGAGCACATTGTATACATCATGGAGCCTGAACATAGTCGAGAGATGACACCTTTGCCTTAGGTCCTAAAATATTCTTTTCTGTGTCCATGGAAAAAGATAATGCTTCTAAACAACATAAATGATTTTACAATCCTTATCCTCATAGTGCATGTGTTGGTACCATTAGGAATAATTTAGAGCTATATATGTGTTTCAAGCCTTAGAGAATGGTTAGGATATAAAACTCAATCATTAAGTATACAAAGTATCTTTTATGTCTTAAGTGTCATGAACAAGTGCCATGGACAAGCTCCTTGAACCTCCAATAGTATGACTTCATTATCCACAACCATTCACAAATTTTAGGCTAAGCGTCGTCCTTTTTCCACACTAAACCGCTTTGGAGGGGCCAATAATTACAACGATATTTTCATTTTAGATGGGGTTCCTCCCAAAGACAATCCACTAACTTGGTATTTACTCTCTTTTACTCTTGTACCAAGCTAGTTAAGAAAAAACGCATATGCATTATAACCCATATGTGATATGAATCACATATGCACTATATCGCATATGTGATATGAATAACTCTATAACGCATATGCGTTATAATGTATATGCATGTTTTCAAAATTTAAAAACTCGACGAGAATAAGCTTTGGCATTATGTTGAGAATTAACTTCAGACTATCAAACCTATTGGCTAGGACAAATAAACTAGGGCTATTTCCTATCTTTTAGAACTCTATCAATATGCTCAGTTTTGATGACGTGTTTTTCTTTGAAAAACACAATATTTTTTTATGAAAATATAGAATATTGTAGAGTACGATCTTACGGTTCTGAATATGTAATTTGTTCCTTCAAATGTATGTTTTAATTATTTAATATTATTTTTCTAAATGACAAACGTTAGTTTTCAAAAATAGATACATCGATTTTTTTTTATATAACTTTTGATTTCCTTCACCATTTTCCAACAAAACTATATGGTGCACTAGAAGACATCAATCTCTATAATATTATATATACAAATCAAGTATTTCATTAATTTTTTCCTCTAAAGCATTACACCCACACAGAACGTTTTCATTTCAAAATTTTATGACTTTAATAATTAATAATAATAAAAATAATTCATGAAAAATTATGAATAAATAGTGTTGCGCTAGGCCCATATGTCCTCTACATGTCTGCAATATTTTATCTAAAATTGACATCATTTACCTCATATATTGCTGCTCCCACACAAACATATATGTTATGATGTGTTGAAATTTTGAAAAGCCAAATTCACTGAAACTAATTTTATAATCATTTGCACACATTTTTCTACAGAAATGTTATATATTATGAAAGATGATTCAATTACCTATCTTTTGTATTTTTCCTTAATGTTCAAATACGTTAGGGAAGTACCCCTAATTATCACCTAAATTCAGAGGTGCTAGGTTTTTCTAGTACTATCTAGCATCTAAAGTGTTTATAAAGGAGTCCATGATTGTGCATCAGCCCTGATGAAATTTGCATTCAGATATGGTACATAGAAAACATCATGAATAAATTCTTTTCATTTTTCTTTGTAATTACATGAACAATACCTTTTCCTTTTGCTGGAACTAGAGAGTCATCTTCTAGCTTCATATTCGTGATACAAGAGGAATCCAAACTATAGAATAGTGACTTGTTACCTATCATGTGATTGTTTCAACCACTAGCTACTATCCATAGATATGAGTTGCAATGTTCTTCAGTAGCTTGATAAGAAAAGAACATCACTTCTGATGAGCCTTATTCTTCATTAGAGACATTGACGTTGCCACTATTCTAGTTTTCTTGCTTATTTTTGCATTCTCGTTCATAGTGGACATACTTGCAGTAATTACAATTAATATTGGACTTATTGGTTCATCCCTTATCTCTTCCCCTCTAAGCTTGAGAGTTGTGAGAGTGCTTTGAATGTTCATGACTGGTTTTGTCCTCTGTATGAGGAGAACCTCATCCTCTTCTTCCTCTACCTCATCTTCCTCTTCCTCGACCTCTATTGAGGGAGTATTGGGTGCTGAAATCATTAGTAAACAACTCTTATTCTTGATTAAATTGAGCTTCATGAGACATAAGGGATCTATTCAACTCTTCTAGGGTGAACTGAGACATATATTTTTCTTCTTTTATGGCAGTCACGACCATAGTAAATTTTTTGGTGAGACATCATAGAATATTTAGAACAACTACCTTCTATTCTAGAAGTTCTCCATACGTTTGAAATTGGGTTACAATACCTGAAACCCTAGTCATAAATTGATTGACAGTTTCGGTTTCCTTCATTTTTTATCTTGGAAGATAAAGTCAAAGGGTTTGGAATCTTATCATTTTTACTTGATTTGTTCCCTTGTAGGTGGATGCAAGCAGATTCCAATATTGATGTGTGCTAGTAGCTCCTAATATCCGTGGGAAAATGGACTCCTCGATGCAACTTTGGATAAGCCATTTGGATGTGAAATCTGGGTCTCGATGAGCTTCTAATGAATTCTTATGGGAATTACTCATTGCGACTAGAGGATTTATATTAGGTTCTGTGAACTCAGTTTCAAACATATCCCAAAATTTGTTGAGCTGGAGAAATGTCTTCATCTTAATAGACCAAAGATTATAGTTTGTACCGGTCAATATGGGTCCAGAGATCTGCTTCAAATTGCTTTTGCTGGTAGTAGCCATGCTGGCATGATTAAGGTTCACCATAATTTTTCTAAGGAAAGAGAGTGGTGGTACCGCACTTTGTAAGAAGAGAAAGGGCAGTGGTATTGCACTTTACGAGTGAAAAAAGGGTAGTGTTGATGAGGTACCACAGTTCTTGAAAGAGAGTGTGCAGTGGAACTCCAAGAAAAGAAAAGAAAAATATTCCTGATTCTCCACATTGATGTGTTTCGGATTCAATCACAACCTCTATGTGTGTGTCTGTGCTTTCTACTATGTGAAAATGCTTACCCCCCAAAATGGATCAGGGCATACGCTTTGATACCATGTTAAAGATTAAAGAAAAGAAGAAGAAAATGATGGAACACACAATGGGAATATTGATTTCCTTCTCTTTATTAAGAAAAAACATATATAGAACTACATCACAACAATACCGTGGGACAAAAAATACTATGGCTCACTGAACAAGATAAGGTGACCAAATCAACCACTCAACTAACTAACTAATTAATGATGTGTTTGACGAGGGAGATTACATTCTTCAACACCGATGATGGGTATAATCTTGGTTCCTGAAGAATTGGAAGGTAAGTGAACCATATATGTTCACATACTTTCCTAAAAGTTTATGGGAATTAGATTAAATCCATTTTTTTGATTAAGAGAAATGCCGAATTTTCTTCACTTTCTGAACATTCTTAGGAGGTGTGCAACGTGTTCCTCATTAGACTTTGAAAAGACAATGATTTCATCTAAATATATAGCCAAGATTTTATCCTTTTCGTCAGCAAAATCTATGTCCATGTCCCGTTGGAAGGTTTCCCCTGCATTCATGAGTCTGAATTTCATTTTTGCATACATAAAAGTGTGCCAGGGTGTGGTGAAAGCTGTCTTCTCTTGGTCTTCTGGGTGCCCCATGATATGATTGTAGCCTGAGAAGCCATCCAAGGTGGAGATCCTTTGGGAGTCAACTACCCTCTGCAAAATTTGATCCATATTAGGGATGGGATAATGATATTTTAAAGAAATGTTGTTTAAATTTATGAAATCAATGCATATCCTTATCTCTCAATTCTTCTTCCTTACTGGGACCAAGTTGGCCACCCACCTTGAGAATCTAAGGGCCAGAATGATTTTTTCCTCAAATAGTTTCTTTATTTATTTTTCCACCAGGGGTAGCAACTTAGGATTTTTTCTCCTTATCTTTTGTTTAAAAGGAATCTCATCCTTTTTTATTGGTATAGTGTGTTGGATTGTTCTTGTGTCATAAGCCTTGATATCACTGTATCTCCAAGAAAAAACATATGAGTATTATTTCATTAGTGAGATCTGTTTATGCTTGGACTTAGGTGAGAGGGTTCTTGAGATTCTTATGACCTTGGGATGATCTTCTTTCCCAATATTAACATCTTCCACGTCCTCCCAACTTGGGACAAGATTAGGGTCCTTAGCAACATCATTTGGTCGGAGATATTTTCCAAAGGAAATAAACCCCCGAGGATAGAGTTACCTTTGAGCTACATGATCTCTTTGCCACAGATATTGTTTAGATATATTTTCTGCTCATTAGTCCTATGCAACTCAGGGACAACAACTTCTTCAATTTTTCATCCTCAATAGACTCAGCAGCGACGACAATATCGAACTACGACATGTCTCTTGAAGTGCTAGCCTAGCTTGATAGGGATTCATGGGAGAGAGTAGGCCCTTCTAGCAGTGCACTATTTTAATCAATTTTCAAACCATCAAATTCCCTAGTGAGAGTGAGGAAGATCTGAATCTGTTTGCCATCTTCGAATACTTTCCAACTCTTACCATTATCTAGGATAGAGGTTCTATGCCTAAATTCGACTTCATATTTTCCACTAGGGTGTATGGGGACCTTGAAAACAATAGAAAAAGAGGTCAGAGAATCAACTATACAATTTTGTAATCTGGGAATTAGATTAAAATTTTATTCTTCAAAACATTCTATCAAGTCCTGGGAACCATTTATGTAGCTTCTCATCCTGGGATGTCTGTCCTGATACTCACCTTGCATTTGTTTAATTATCATCTCAGATTCCCCGTGTATCACCACCCTCATGACTTGGAAATCCTTCAAGATATGAATTGTCAACATCATAGCCTCATATTTTTCCTCATTTTTTGTGCAATCAAAGGCAAGTTTGTAGGAATAATTTAAATCTCTCCCTCATAGGGGCTTTACCCAAACTCTAGCTCCTTCACCCTCTATGCATGATTCCCCATCAAAAATTACATCGCACACTCCTTCCAGCTCCTCTGGAGAAGGTACAAAGGAGAGAAATGTATCAGTATTTTCCTCCTTCTGTAAGGAAAATAGTTGAACCCATCTTAGTATCGTATGAATAAATGGGATGATTGTTTGGCCTCACAGCACTGGTCAGCATGTATGCCAAATTTTTTTCTCTAAAAATCCTTCTCTATAATCCAAAAGCAGGGATGGTGTCATATGACATATCCATTTGGAGGGCACCATTGAGTTCGGCTGCCCAAGATTTTGATAACAAAATTCCAAACTTTGGAGGGATATCAACCACAAATATGTCCATGACAAGGGTTTTGGCAGGGATTTGAGCCAAATAAATGAACAAATATTTTATTAATCTGAGGCATTTGAATTTACTGGATCCAAAGGAGAAAAGGTCTTTGCATGGTTTGGTCACTTCTAACCCCAGCTTATCCATGATCACGCTAGGAATCAGATTATGGGACACTCCTGAATTGAGCATGCTGTTGTGCAGAATGGAATTATGAATGCTTAGACTAGCATAAAAGGGAGGGATTTATTCATCAAATGACTCATCTACATGGGGTCCGAATAGGATTGTAGGATTATCATCTTGAAGTTTCAGGGAATATGATATTTCAGAGATTTCCCCTGGAGGTTTTAGCACAGTTGCAATCTTGGAATGATATTTTGAATTTTTTAATAACTATGTAAGAGGGATAGAGATGTTGATCTTAGCAATTTTGGACTCTAGTCTAAAAGGGGTTTGTCCCTGATCTGAGTTCTTGGGATTATATTCTTTCCTTTCTTTCCCTTTTGGATACGTCACATTTTTGGATCTATCCTTAGGGTGTGTGTCTTTCTTGGGCTTACTTGTAGAGACATTATTTCTTGCATATTTATTTCTCATAATAGGGACATCTCTATTTCTCATGCCAATCTGTCTTTGCAGATCCATGAAAACAAGTTGATATCCTTTCTTAAACTCTGTTTCTTTAGCAGGAAACTCCCACCTCTGGATCGAAATTATCATTCTCTTCTTTGGTTAAAAAGGTGGAGGATGAGTTAGTATCCAGTTGGCATATTTCATCCTCAACTTGATTTTCATAATATTGCTCCACATAATTCTCCTGAAATGGGGTCCTAACAGGTGGATCAAGAGGGTTTCTCTAATCTCTCTGTCTTTTTTCAAGGATCTGTGGCCTCCTAGCATTCTAGTTTCTATTTTGATGCTCTTGATTTTCCCTGGGAGGTGGTCTGCTATTCACAAAAAAGTATTTCCATCGATTTTTCCATGGACTTCATCATCCTGCCCATTCTGACCTCTTGTAAGTTAGATGAGTAAGGTTTTTCAAGGTCTTTATCTTTTCTTCTATCTCCCTCTTCTCTCCTCTAGTCTCCCTCATCCCTCTTCTTCCTTATGGTAGAAGACAAGTTCAATTCTACCTTTATGGCATCCTTCATCATATGGACCAAGGAGGTTGATCTTCTTTCACTCAGCAACAGGGTGAAATCACTATCAAAGGATTCAACATATTGGAGTTGTGAGAAACCACGGGGTGTTTGAACTAGGAAGGGGTAACATTATAGGTCTTCATAAATCTATCAGAAAATTAGATAGATTCACTTTCCCTACTCCTCATGGAATTGTATTGGGATAGATATTGCTTAGGATTTTGCTTATCTGCCCATTTTTCCTTGAAATAATCTTCAAAGGCTTGGTATTTCATAATGGAGTGGTCTGGGAGGTTTTTGAATCATTTTTTCACTTCTCCAACAAGACTTTGGGAAAACAGTATGACCTTAACATCATCATGGTGAACTTCCTCTAGGTCTATCCAGTATGAAAACCATCTCAAGTGTTCCTTAGATGAATATCCCCTATCCCCATTGAATTGTTTGAGCCTTTGGGAGTATCTCAGTGGGAGGTCATGAAGAGTAGTAGGAAGAAGAACAGGGGAAAATATGTTTTCCATCCTTGGGATTACAATGAGGTTTCCAACAGGGATTACAGCTGGTGTAATGAAAACTGTTGTGTTGTCAGGAACTATAGGAATGTGAGGAGTTGTGAGGCTGGAAGATGAAGGATGTTTTAGCTTGGAAGCAGTGGGAGACAAATATGTGGTAGCGGAATGACTTATGGAAGTGGAAGTTAACATGGATAATTCATAGGTAACTATGAGGTATTCTTAGTGAGACAAGGATCGAAGGTTCCCACCTAGAGACTCTAATATCTTAGGAGACCAGGATGTACGAGAGTATTTGAATGCATAGGGGTCCAAGATTACTTTAGATAGACTAGATTCATACCTAGTACTAGGGAGAACTAGCTCCAACTCTTAACCAAAATGCTCAAATATATCATCAATGGAAACAACACTTTCAGTGGGTAAAGAAAAATTTATGTCTAATTTCTACAGTTTATTAGCTTTCTGAATTAGACTCTCTAGATCGAAAATTTCTTGAAACGATTCAGCGTCGGGACTGCTCCTTGTATTATTCCTTCTGGACACCAATATTTCTAGTGGAGTCACCTTCCAAATTTTTTGAGTGGAGTCATCATAGCATATACAACCAAGTCTATGTCTATGATCGACTGCTCAACCAGGTTGAAGAACTAGGACAATGTCATTTTACAAAGGAGATAATAGTGATTATTCCCCGACAAAAGTACCAAGATGTTATCACACAATGATTTTCCTATCGTTTTGGTAGGATATCACTGGTGTAACCATTTCAAACCAATATTTAGACTGTATTCTAGCCTATACAGTCAGAGAGGGCTCTCTCTTTGTCACAAGAACATTCACATATACATATGGTAGTAAGCAAGCATTCAGAAGGCTATATATCTGATAAGAACATAATATTTTTCATTTGGATATTTTAAGATAGACAAATGTTAAATACCATTGAGCAATTAAGTCACAACCTGAATCATTCAAGGGTATTACAGTAAATAATGAGCAGTGATTTTCCTTTTGTAATTTGAGGAAAAGTGGGTGTTATATTCAGTAAAATATCTTCAAGTGGTGGTAGGGTAAAGGAGAAAAATCCCATTGAAGCAAGAGGCACCAATCTATGGATGAATCTCTTGAAAACACCTTTAGCAGAAGCAATGATAAGGATAATGACAGAAATGGAGCATCTAATAAAGGATGAATTCCAAAACAATCATTACAAACACATTATGAATGCCATTTTTGATGAAAGGAGGGCTTAATAAAATGAATTCCTCACATACAACTAGGAAGCATTAGCAGAAGCTTACAAATACAAAAATGATGCAAACAGGAAACATAAGCTGAACATGGAACACTATGATGAATCTCAGAAAACTAAGGAGAAAGTTATCATTAATACTTCCAAGAAATTTTATTGGGCTACAATCTAAGCATAGAAGGCTTCAAAATGAATGTTGAAACCTTACTCTTCCATAGAGGTTACATTTATTTTGCCATGGGCTCTCAAGACCAACCTCAAAACAGTGCCAAATTCAGCTACAAAAATTGTGAATCAATCTTGAATCATCAGTGCAAATCCTAACAACTTTGAGGTGCCACATTCTATGCGATTTAAACATAAAACATGAAATATGGAATAACGCGCATGTTTGATTAAAAACAACAATGCGATGTGTGGGATGTGGGCTCGTTTTATTGAAAACTATGGTTCAAAGCACCTCCAATAGTTTTATACTGACTCACCCTGACTTCTTCTTTAATCGCAGGGGTGGGGTAGCCCATCCTCGTTGTAAATATTGTCTTTACCAACTGCCCCCTAATGTCTATCATCCTTGGGAATGCAGAACACACTTACTCCTCTCAATATTCTTGACCTCCTTCCACTAATTTGTGGTAGGTAATTCCAGAGTTTACATCTCCTTCGACGACACCCACATTTCCACATGGTCCCTATATGAAATATCTGACACCTGTGCGCACATGGCCCTAAAAGTGAATACAATCTCGAAATCATGTGCCAGATTATCAATAATTGTATTTCCTGGCAGAGACTGTTGCATATATATGAATTTGGAGGGGTCTAACCTAGCACATTGAATCAACTAATCATGGTCTTATTTTTGTGACAACATGCCACCTTTTTCCTGCTAGAAGAATGGAAGCCCCATCTTTACCAAAGGGTTAAACATTTCGATAAAAACTTTGATCTCATGTTCCATGATACCAATCTTGGCCTCAAGAGTTTCTAAATTATGGTACTGATTTACCACCTTTCTTGCCCAAGTGATTACAGAAATCCTATCCCTTATGTTAGCCTTTCTGATCTCCTTTTCTATCAGCCCATTGAGAAACTCTATAGCAATTTTAGCATAGTCAACATGTTTCTTATTTATCTTCTATTTGGCTGCTTGTATAAACCTTTATTTGTCCAAAATGTAATCTAGGTAGGGCCTCAACTTGGTGGCCTTTGATATGAGGGCATACCATATTATGTGATTTCCCCCCTAAACTCCTGATTGCATTGTGACCTGATGTACTAGTTTCTCATTCTTACCCTACAATTCTACACACTTTGCTTCCCAGCTCTTCCTTTCAAGTTCTCTTTCCAATGCCAATCCCTCCAGGTTCCTGTTCTAATGTTTAAACCCTGTCAGTTCCAACTCCTTCAAAATTACTTGTTCCAGGGTTTGGACAATGGATATTTCACCAGGTTCTGTGATAGGGGGAACAATTAATTTTTCCGTTTCCTTCTCTTTTTCTTGTAATTCCCTCTCCTTCTCCTGTAACTTTTTCTCTAGATCATATATTTTGTCCTTAAGGGCCTTTTCACTCTCCACTATGAGGGTCATATCCTTCTGCCCTTTTTTATCTTTCTCTATAAATTTTAGTAGTTGGGCCTAACAGTCTGTAAGATTACCATTCAAGCTCTCCTTCTTCTTTTATACCTCTGATAGCTCTGAAGCTTGGATCAATTGGGTAGCTGGAATATTCATCTTTTTCTTTTGCAGCTGAATGGTATTTTCTTTTTCATTTAACAAATTTTTCATTTTAACACCTTTATCATATTGGTTTTCATCCTGCAATAAGTTTGTCAGAATCTTCTTGATATGAGCCTAGTGGGGCCTTTTCTCTACCGTCTCTTATCTCAGTTGATTTTCAATTGTACTCTTGCTAGTATGCACCTTGGTTATCTTGAGAGTTGACTTCAGAAAATTAGTATGGATGATGTCCCCTCTCTACTTATAGAGGTGGATCATATCTGGTATAGGGATATCATCCATATTTATCCACATATCAGCTACTATGTTCCTACAATATATAGCCATATTCAATGTATTATTCTAGTGATCTCTGATAGAAACCATAGATACCTCCAGCCCACAAAACTTCCTTACTTCTGTAGACAACTTGAGATATTTACTCATGGTGATGCCTTTTTTTATAAGTATTTGTCCAATATCTCAGTTGGACCTATATATGTTTGTTGAGCCTTGAGGTGTCTAGGAAAATTCAAATTATTGAACCTCAAAGGCAGGGTCTTTGACCTTTACCTGCTTCTTCTTACGTTTACCACCAGCTTCCCTGCCCCATCCAACTTATGCTTCTTAGTTGTGTTGGTTGTGTCCTCCTCCTCTGCGTCCATGACATCAGAGAAGTCCCTCTTCTTGGAATGCTCAGAGACACTAGCCAAAGATGTGATATTCTTTGCTGTTGGACCCAAGCTTGAAGTTCCTGGTGGAGGTGAGTTGTTTACTTGAGTTGGATAAGTAGAGTCCTCTTCCATATCATCTCCCTACTTCTTCTGGGGGTGGTCGAACCAATTTGTAGCCTCAAGCAGGCCTTCCACCTCATGGTGCTTGAAGGGATTTCTTTTATTGGATTTCCTTCTATTTGATATGATGTGATGGGGATTGTAATTGATGGCAGCCTCAGTAGGGAACCCCAACTCTCTAAGAATACTCTTCACAAGTGGGAGATAAGCCTTGTTTTTTATGACAAATGGGCCTATGTCCCAAGGAAATTTAATATCTGAAGAATTCTTGAAACTTAGGAAGTGTTCATTCTCCATTATTAGCTACTGTTTGATTAGTTCTAATGAAAACACCCTGAGAGTCAAGAAGGAAGGAATCCTATAAGCTTGGTGGAAAAATATGTATAACCTTATTACTGTGCTTTGTTCTGACAAGAACCAATCTATGATCATCTTATCAAGGGATGATTTCAAGGTTTCATTCATCTCAGGTAACACCCTAGGTAGCTTCTTCTAGAAGAAGGAACCATACAATTCCATCATAAAAAAGTTCATGAATTTGGTGTATAATCACTATTTATTTCCTCTGTGATCATCATTTATGTAAGCTGAAGGTTCTCTTTGTTGAAATATAGAAACATTCTCAATAAGAGGACTGAAATCTAACGTTTCTTGTCTTAGGGAAATCCACTAGCCGAGAGTGAATTGTCTCAGCTAGGAACTCATTAAACTTGAGACAAGAGACTTGGAATCACTGGTTGAAATCCTCTAATTTGACTGGGTAGGTGATTACGGTAAACAACAAACTCATCATGGACTATGTGACGTATTTGTTGGTATCTATCCCTAAAAATTGACTCAGGAGGGTTGTGATGCACTATGTTTCCTCATTGAATTCATTAGCATCTACATGGTAAGGGTAATTTTTTAGCTAGGTATCGGGTTTGAAACATGATTTAAAGAATTGCTCTTTATTTTCCACATCTAACTTTCTAAAGTAATGGACAATTCTTTCTTCACTGTATTCTTTAAATTTCTAACTAAACTCTTCAGGAATGAAGAATGTGTTCCTAATGACCAGGGGGTTGATCGGGAAAAGGATTTTAGAACTACAGGTGTCCATGATTACCTTCTCAGAAGCAGAGTAACTAGCAACACACCAGTCGATCAACTTGAGGAAATTCAGCGTTTGGTCAATGGAGAAAAGGCAGAAAAATGACCTGTAGACACCATGCATATTAGTTCCTTGGTCCCTAAGTAGCTTCAATTTGGTCTTTATAGTTTCTATGGGTCCACTCAGTAGTATGGTGTCGAAAATATCAAAATCTCTGTCTTCAAAGATTTCTTCTATTTTCTGGTAATCTAGGTTTTGATCAGCTAACCCTTCTATTTCAGCCATCTTATATATGTTGTGTAATGAAGAAATGTGTCCTAATTGGTCCTTTGACAAGTAGCTTGATGGGGTTTGTCCTAGATGGTCGCTTTTTGTGCAGTCTTGCTCTCGCTTTCCAACGTACAGTTAAAATACAAATGACCTAAATTCACATGTTTGTATCTTTTATATTATCCCTCTCACACCTTTTCCAGTGGAAACAGCATCCCATCCATTCATTTTTCCCTCCTTCATCAAGAACTGTCGATCTAATTATTAGACCTTTTCCCTTTGTCATATCATCCCTTTATTTTCCCTGCAACTTTTCTTAGTGGAATGAATCTCCATTGGTGATCTTAAATCCACCTACATTGGGCCGTTGAATCGTGCAGCTCCCACCACATCTCGCTGAGTGCGGCCATTCCTATATTTCATGCATCTTTCATCAGCAGAATCCATCATCGTAGTATATCTAAAACATGAGTTGATCCTTACCATGGAAACCTATGAAGCCTATCGATTTCCACTGAACTGAGACATTGTATTCTACGTCCAAGTTTTAGCAGCATAATGGATATTGACTGTGGATCTAGATCAAGTCTTGATATGGTCCATTGGAGCTTGCGGTCCCTACCCGATTCCGTGGAGTTGGAGAATTCATTTCTCCGTGCATGTTGTAGAAGCAGAATGGATATCAGTCGTGGATATAGAACAAGTCTTGACCTGGGCCATCAGTTATTGCAGGTCATACCAAATTCAGTTGATTCCCAAATTTTATTGTAGCGATCAAGTTGGACCAGCAAAATCAACCCCGATAGTAGACTGAAAAACAATGGGTGATATAAGCCGTCAGAACTTGCAGCCCCTATCTGATTCCACGGAGTTGGATATTTCATTTCTTCATGCATATTCCATTGGTAGAACTCGAGATGACCATCGATATTCCTCCACATTTATATCTAATATTTGATCCTTCCTTCCGTTTAATGCCATTATGCAATCACCAAAATTTATTTAGACCGAGCATTTTTCCTTTACGAAATTGTTTGCGACCATTGATCCCGATCGTTGTGGATCCATGCCCTTCATTTCCACCACCACATAACCCTAAGAATATTTTCATATTTGAACTCAAATGCAAGGTTATAACTTCAATATTTTCAATATTTCTTTAGGCTAGACCATGGAATAACCCATTTACAACATTCCAAACCGCTCCTATGCACATCTAGGTCATATGGCAAAGAATTATCAGAACTCACCCATCATTTTATTGGCTTGATTTTTGTAGGGAGGAAAAGTGTGGATTTATGTGAAAAATACTCAAAAATTTAGCACGGGTGCTAACACATACCAAATGAAACATAAATTAAATTAACTGTTATGGATGAGTTACATAAATGTCCATATTTAGGACCAGAAAATGATAACTATGATAAGAAATGACTTCTTTTATCCTAAAATGGAAAAAGAGGTAGCATAATATTTATCATGTTGCATCGAATTCCAATAAGTAAAAGAAGAACACCAACATCCAGTAGGGTTATTGCAACCACTACCCATTCTATATTTCAAATGGGATGTAATCGGCATGGATTTCATAATAGGTTTACGTAGAAATTTTAAACAGCACGAATTAATCATGGTCATATTGGACAAATTAAGTAAAGTGACTCATTTTATTCTAGTAAAATATACTTATAAGGATGTTAACATTGCATACATATTTATGAAATAAATTTTCAGGTTACTGTAACACACCTAAAAATCGTAAATAAAAAAGCAATTTACGTGCATTATTTCCATACTTACCAGGAAATTTCTCATGTTTTACTTTTGTAAGTTTTAATATTATTATCCTATTTGTTATGATAGGTTTTGTTGATTATGAAAGTGGTTAGCTACTTCTGGAACCTTCATCCATGTC